>QANY01007889.1:510202-957617 GCA_003255025.1 Datisca glomerata
TGATCAGGTTGTTCAGAAGTGACAGAGGAATCAGATTCAGATGCAGAAATATATGCAACGTCATCATCTGAATTGGTGGTAGAACTGTCTTCAGAGAGGCAGTTCAGAATCTTCTGTTGGGTTTCTTCATCGAGAGCTAACTCATGAAGTTTTCTTTTGAATTTAGATCGGCATTTGTTGGCAAAGTGTCCAGTTAATCCACACTTATAACAGACAGCTTTGAGTTTACTGTTATGAGACTTCTGATGTGGTGGAGGTCTATATTTGGGTTCTTTATGTCTGGATGGACTCGGGTCGGTACTGGTTGTGGCCATAGAAGATGTGTCAGAACCAAAAACATGAAGGAATTGGTTTTTAACAAAGGCCATGATTTTCACTGCTAGATCTTGTTCACTGATGTGAGGGAATTGCTGTTTAATTAGGTTTTGAGCATTGAGGAATGGGTTGCTCGTAGGTGCTGGTGCAGGTTTATGAATAGAATCATAACATGCTTGAGCATGGGTTTTGATGATTTTGGTTAATTCGGTTAAGTGGGGATTCATACATTTGTCCCACCATTTGGTTACAAAGATACGTTTTAATACTGGTATACCTTTACTAATACATTTTATTATCAAAATCCGATACACAACCATACATGGTTTATCCGTATTTGTCCTGAAGTATTAGACTCAGGATTACCAAACTGGTTCCTCCTTTGGTGGGATAAATTTGGTATTACCATTGAAACTCTACCAGAAAAATTACAAACTGAATTTAAAGAGTGGCATTCCCAATATGCCCTTTTCCAGAAAAATACTACTGTTTCCAAAGCCTGGAAAAACTCAATGCTGGGACAAAGGTATGAATCCCCACTTAACCGAATTAACCAAAATCATCAAAACACATGCTCAAGCATGTTATGATTCTATTCCTAAAGGTGAACAGAATTCTCTTCCTGATTTTCTAACCCGAGAATATTTGCAGGAAAAACTCAATGCTGAGTAACCGAGGAAGAGGCCGTAGCTCTCGTGGGCGTATACATATATATATATATATATATATATATATATATATATATNTGAACCCATTACAATTGTTAAATTAAAAGAATCCACCGAACTGATTCGGTTCGAAAAAAATCTGCACACCCCTAACTAAGCTATATGGAAGTCATGTTATTTTTTTATAATTATTTATTTTATTACTTTAAAATCTTAATAGAAAAACTTGTAATAATAAGAAAAAATAATTATTTTATTTATTAAATTCATAAACTAGTGATAGTTTTAAAGTTTTCATGAATCCAATTTTTCATTAAATAAAATATTCATTTAAATGAAAAATATTATTTTTAATTTAATTAAATATGTTTATCTCAAAAGTATATTATATGAAGTTTCGATAAAATGTGTTAAAAGACAATAAGAATATATTTTAAACAATATATTAAAAAAGATTTGTCTTGGTCTATTGTTGAAGAATGTGATTTATATGGTAGAAGTCAATGGTTCAAACTTTACTACATACATAATTGTTTAACTTTTTAGATAAAAAAGTAGATTCACGGGTCAGGCCGGGCCTAGCATTCGGACCGGTTTGGGCCGAATCATAGGCCTTGAAGACAAGGCTTGTGATGGCCCGCAGGCCTTAACATGCCCAGTACTGTTCTATATCGGGCCGGTTCAACTGGTTTCGTTGGCCAAACCGGTCCACTTACCACCCCTAAACATATCGTGGCCATAAAATCAGTTTAAACGATTACGAGAATGAAATTAATCAAGACACATGGCAAGCTAATGCAACAAGCTGGACGAGCGTTAATCAAGATCATCCAACGAACAGATTTACTCCAATAATTCAAACAAATTCACACAATTTGAGGAATATTGAGTTATCCTCAAAACGAAACTGAATCTTCCCTAAACGGGAATATCTCCCAATAGCAAGCATAAAATCTTTAGATATGGGAATATTCACCACGATGTTTTTAGTAATTCCATTACTAAAAATGTGATATCAAATTCTGTAAAAGTTTATAAATAAAAGTCAATTGTAACATTCATTCATTGAAATAAAATACAAACTACATAATTCTATTGTTCATCGTCATTATTCTCTCAATCTCTCTTTTATTTTTTTTGTGCGAGAGAAAAAATTGTTTATGCAGTGACCTGTTAACTAAAAGATCCATAACAAACAAAAAGAAATCCAAAAACTAGCTAGATGAGAGACCAAACGAATCGCATTCTACACAAAAATTCAAATTCATATTAAATTAAAAGCAAAAAATGGAGAGAGAGGGACTGAAGGAGTGGCTCACAGAATTTAAGTTCAGATAATAAAAACAGAACCGTCAAGAACTTGTCTCCAAATTTATAGAAACCAGTAAAAATCAAAGAGGAAAGAACAAGAAAGAACTTCAAATCGAAGTTCCTTACTGTAATCAAATAGGATTCGTGCTTCTTAAAGGGTAAGGCCGGAGAGTTCCTCTTCCAGAAGGAAAGAAGAAGATGGAAAAGACGGATCTCTTTTTTATATTAGAGATAATGGGAAGGGAGACAGAGGGAGTGGTATTTTTGTATTAAAAATATTTGCCGTGAGTTTTAATTTTTTGTTTTTACATTTTGTTTTTCATATTTTACATTTTGACTAAAGTGCATATATTTATTTTATATTTTAACATTTTTAAATTGAAGGTGCACAATATTAATTGTCTAGAGGTAACTTCTATGGTTGTTAAATTTAGTGATCACTTAAAAGGTAAAACACCGAGTGAAAGTAAATATATAAATAGTATATTTTGCCTTTAGTTTACTACTTTTCTTACAATGGAAACTTTTTCTTGCCCCAACTAGTCTAAAATTTGGCTCTATAATTGTACATTTATAGACCTTTTTTTCTTTTCTTTGCCGTTTTCATTAGCTGATCTTCTGTGGGGTAATTGCTATATTTGAGCAACCTTTTACCCTTTTCTTTCCTTTTTTTATTGGTTTTGATAAGAAACTTTTTTTACCCTTCACTTTCAATCACAGCTGGATATAGATGATATTAAAAACGCACAATAAAGGAAAAATGAAAGTAAGGTAATAAAACTCACAACTTGATCAAAATATTAAAGTAAATTAACAAAAATTACGGACATGATATTCAATAATATATTTTTTCCATCGTTGGCTTACTTGAAGATTTGTTTTGCTTGACCGTTTTGATTGCATGCATGCATATGAACAATCTTTTTCCATGTGAAGGAATACTTTTTATATGAGTTATTATTTTAACTATGCATTATATATAGCGAATTTAATTAGCTATTAAAACCTTTGAGACAATGATAAATTACACACATTTTCATTGAACCTTAATGAATATAATGTGTTAAAATAGGTGCGATAATTAAATTATTTGTGGAAAAAAATATATCAAGATAATAATCTGAATTATAGAAAGAAAGCGGTTAATTATTAAAAGGAACTTTTAGCAAACCATATCTTGATAAGGCAAAATGCTAAAGCCAATCCTGATAAAACTTTTGGGTTTCCTTCTTTTGAGTCATTTGACCTTTCTTAATTAGTTCTTTGAATAGTATCATTAATTATTCTGGAAAAATTTTGATTTTAGTTTGTTTCTAGTAATTAATTAACTGACATATGTATGTGTGTGTAAATAAACACCGTTTGTCCCTTGTGTATAATGTCTGATAAAGTTGTATAAAAGAGCAAATGTTGATAAGATTTATGCATTAGCTGAATCAAGAAACTAAAGTGATTCCCTCTCTGTTTGCTCTTTTTCGAAGAGGGAGTGTGTTTCCAATAACAATCATATAGTGGGAGTGACGCAGATGATTGATGTGCTAGAACGATACAGAACGCAAAGAGCAAGAAACCAAAAGAAGGTAATGTAATTTTTAATAGAGCAGGAAAGAAGTTTGAAAGGAAGGACCCTACTTCAAGATGTTGCGTATATAGAAGCATCACTTTTCAGAGTATTACTCCTCAATCTTTACACCAAGTCAAGAAAATGGCCTAGAAAAAAACTAACTGCAAATTTGGCTAATGTCCTATTATTTATTAAACAAAAAATTACTCTTAATGATAAATAAAAGATACATTTAAAACAACTAATATTAAAAAATACAAATTTGGCTAATGTCCTATTATTCATCCCCTCATTCCGCTCTCATTCTCCTTCTCAGGCTCTCTCACCAAATCAAATTTCACCGCGCCGTCTTGCGACTAAGACTCAACCACCCTCCACACCACCGCTAGCGCGCCACCTTCATCGCGTAACATTTTTCCTTGCGGCTTATCTACATTGATTTTATAAGCTCCTTTTGATATTTTTCTATGAGTCTTCATCTTGTCGTGGCTTTCTTGTTGGCATTTTGGTATCCATTTCACGGGTGGTGGTTCTCGGGGAACTCTTGTCTGACGTAAACATCTTGTCACTATGCGTGAACAAATTTTTCACCATGTGAAAACAAGTTGTTTTACTGAGTATAACATTGTGTAGATGTGTAAACAAAATTTTTACTAACTAAACATAGTGTTTACTCGATGTACGTAAACCGTTTGTTTACTAAACAGGTTGTTTTCTATATGTAAACAAATTTACTCTATGTAACATACTTTTTAACAATCCTAAAGAAGAGGATGAATCAGATTAATTTTTTTTAGAAGATTAGTTATATTTGCGGTTTCTTGATGGACATTTTGCATTTGAAACATAAAATAAGATCCATTCACTATGATTTCTTCAAGAAAATTCACTTTATTATATATCATAAGTGAGAAAACCATTACACTACTCTAGAGCCTGACTTAGATTCTTTGTCCCATTATGGAAAGTGCACAACTTTTTCTATAAATATAACTCATTCATAAGGTATTCACTCTGTAAGTCTCTAACTTTATTCTATCAAAATCATTACTGATATGAGTGTCGGAGTCTAGTTGGTTAATCACCATACCGTTGTCAAGTTAGTCTTATGTTCACATTCTCTCTTATTTTCAGATTCATCATTAAACTACACGTGGTAAAATCGGTGATAGTAGATTTCTAACATTTACACACGACAGAAATTTGAAATTGTACGTTAAGAAACAACCCTCCAATTGGGTAGACATGAATGATTTTCAATTTAGTTATTTTATCAGTTAAAACATTTTTCTAAAATACGATATGTAATTGAATCATTATCTATAGTATATATAAATGAGGCTAATGGTAGAAATATATTTGGACAAAAAGTATCTCTGACTCTCCATTAATACATGAAATTTCTCAATTATCTTTCAAATTTTAAGATTAATATAATAAATTTAAATTAAATGATCAATAAAAATTTTAACTTTTTGAACAACAGTAATTTCCAAACTATTTTAGAATCTTAAATTGGCCTCTATGTTCTAAATATAGTTAAATCTTTAAAAGTTAAGATAGCCTACATTAATAAACATGAAATGAAAATAAAACCCTTAAAACATCAAAAATCAATCAAATATTCATTTATTAGTTCAAATATAAAATTAAAAATAATAGATTTTGAAGCAATTAATAGTACTTTTCAATATAAATATTTTTAACTACGGTATGTTTAATACTTTTATCATTTTATTATTTAGTTTATCTGGGTAACGCACTGGTTAGAAATTATTATACTAAAAATGAATTTACAAGACATTATTTTTGCTAATCATAAATGTGGATGAATAGTACTCTTCAATGTAAATACGAAGTCAAGAAAAAAAAATTACCTTATTATTCAAAGGTTACGTGGTGCTGGACATCGCCGCCGTGCCTTTTAAATTTTCAATCATCTTATCAGACTCGGTTATCACATTTTTTCAAAAACAATACACTGCGTAATTATTGTAGCATTATATGTTAAAACTGAATGTGCTTTCCCTGTTGTATACATATCTTTGCTAATCATTAATTTGGATGAATTGTTTATGCTTTTGAAAGTGCATCCAAAGTTAATTTGAAATTAAACCCTTTGAAGAACTGGCATTCACTACTATTTCTCATCACCAACAATATTATTAAAATGTAAATTCATGTTTTATATTGAAGGTGTTATGCAAATTTCTCATAATTAATAATTTTACACAAATAATTAAATATTCTACGTATATTACTATTAGCATATATTAACATAATTAAATCAACATATATTAATTGTACATAATTAAATTAATATGAATTTGTCATTACATATATAATAAATGCAGATATTACAGTCCCAAATAGGTCAAAGTGAAAAGATAATAATATACCTATCGATAGTCTATTTCAAGTGTCATCGAAAAAATCGATTGATCCTCCGTTCCTACAAAAACGTTCCAACAATAAGTAGACTCTGAAATCCATACCAAAATTTTTCAAGTCAATTCTCAACGCACTAGGATGTGTGTGGGCACGTAGAATATTACAAGATATTTTTCTCTCTAGATTTTTTCAACACATGAGATCTAGAGATTTACTGAGAATGACTTTAGTGAGAGGATTCTCTAAAAGAACGTGATGACTATTTTTTTTAGAGATTTGATTAACATTAAATCACAGAAGAAAATCTCTCTGACAACAATCGAGTTCTCAATTCAACTCTTGATTGACGAACTGATGATCTGATCAACTGATTCTATCATCTTCTTTCAACTACTTAGGCCATTAGAATAATATCTGTATATATTCTAGATAATGACGTATCAGATTTTTACGGATAAACTAAAATAATATTCAATTATAAAATTACCAATTATAGTGGGACTCATGCAATTATGCACAACCGCAGTGTGCCGTGAGCCAGCATAGTGCCTCGCGGCACCACTATAGTATCATGTGGCACTGTAGTGTTGCCCACTCACTACTGTAGTGCCACATGACACCCCAGTAGTTCATGTTAATTTCTGATACCCTATCAGTGATTGACACGTGGTAATTACTGTGAAATAAATATTTATTGTAATCAAATAATTATCTAGATATTATAGTTAATTCAAAATTAACATATCTAATTATCTCTATCAACTAACTTATCTTTTCTTTCACAAATAACATATTTAGTTTATTTAAATTATTATCTAATGATAACTTAATTATCTTATTTCACAAATTAGATATTTTGTCTCACTAATCAATAATTAAAAAATGATAATTATATATATATANAATTCAATTATTTATTTATTTATTAATTACTTGCACATAATTATCTCATAATTATGTACTTGTCTCAGAATAAAAATTCTTTTTGCAAGTCAGCATTTTCTCATATCCTGAAATATTCACACTCTAGACAGCGTAGTATAAAGGTAACTTGGGGATCATGTACCTATAATTCTAAGCTCCAATAAACTAGATTAATATTAAACTCTCTAATTAAAAATTTATTAATTCTATTATTGCTCCACTATAAATATGGAATTACATTCTTAGAGATTATAGAATGTATTTACAGAGTATTCTCATGCAGTCCACTGACATAATCATTTCATGTAGTTCTTTCCTCCAATTATCGGTTCGTAAATTTGAACTGGTCAAAATTACCATTTTACCCATCTAATTACTTCTTGATCCTTAAGTATTATTAATCCACTAGTGAATGACTAATTTATAATCTTATTATAAATTTGATCTCAATAACCATTCAGTTCCATAATTAACATTTAAGGAAACCAATATACGATCCGTTAGGAAAGCTTAGATTCCAAATCTTGTAAGAGCATGTCCTCAGCCATCCATATCATTGAATCTCCAAAACAAAAGTCACTAGCCCGATTAACAAACAGACCTTAACGAGTGAATCAAAAGATCCTGTAGACATGCATAGGAGTTCATGACTACTCAGGTTTCAGACTGATCTGCATATGAGCATCGAATTGATGTGTATTAAATCTTTATGATGAACAGTACGTTAATAAATATTAATTCACATCGGTTCTGTCATATATAATCTTATTATATAAAGTACATTCACTAAGATGCTTATCCACATCAATGATCCGGATCTAGATCACCCACATTCATAATACTTAGTGAATCATACTATAAACCATTCATTAAAGATTCTATACTTTGATATGTTGCTGACACTTTTATTCATTATTTATGATCTTAAACCTCTCGTACTAATACAATATCATAGTCTCTTAATGAATGGTTGATAGTATGATTCACTAAGTATTATGAATGCGAGTGATCTAGATTCGGATCATTGATGTGGATAAACATCTTAGTGAATGTACTAAACCTCTCGTACTAATACAATATCATAGTCTCTTAATGAATATCGAATTTTCAGATATTTATAAAAATTATTCAGCAATAATTTAAAACAACAATTATAAGAAAAATATAATCATCTTTAAACTTCATTTCAAATTGTCAATACACATGCTTTGAGCACATAACCCCCAACAATCTCTCACTTGCCCTAAAGTAAATGTGACATCTCTCTTAATCTCATGCTACGCACATGACCCTCAAATGACTTCGCAGGAAGTGTCTTTGTAAAAAGATCAGTCAGGTTCTGTTCCAATGTTATCTTCATAACAGTCACATCTCATCGATGCACGATCTCTCTTACAAGATTATATTTCCTCTCTATGCGCTTGCCCCTCTTGTGACTCCTCGGTTCCTAGAAATTTTCTACTGCCCCACTGTTATCATAGTACAGGATCAGTGGCTTGTCCATATCTGAAACTACTTCTAGATCATAATAGAACTTTCTAAGTCATACCGCCTCTTTCGCAGCTTCACAAGTCGTTAGATATTCGACTTTCATAGTGGAATCTGCAATGCTGGTTGTTTAATACTTCTTCAAACTATAGCTTATCCACTAAGGTTGAATACTGATTCACATGTCGACTTCTGAGTGTCTCTATCTAATTGAAAATCATAATCAATATATCTAGTAGGGATAAGGTCTCCACTTGAATAAACAAGCATATAGTTTCCCGTTCTCCTAAGATACTTGAGAATGTGTTTTACTGTAATCCAGTGTTCCAAACCTCGATTCGATTGATAACGACTGACGATTCCTACTACATAACATATGTCCGATCTTGTACACAACATGAGACTTCCAACTACTGAAGCATAGGGAATTTTTCTCATATTCTCTTCCTCTTGAGGTATCTTAGGACATTGTTCCATGGAGAGGATAATTTCATGTCTGGTCGGTTGTTGACTTTTCTTAGAATTCTTCATAGAAAATCTCTCCCGCACATTATCAATTTAAGATGCCTAAGAAAGTGCAGGAACTTGTTCTTTCTATACCTTAGGATTTGGATTCCAAGAACATAGCTCGCTTCTCCCAAATCTTTCATTTGAAATTACTTAGGTAACCACTTCTTTACCTTTGACAAAGTTTCTACATCATTCCCAATGAGTAGAACTAAGAAAATCACTATATTATCTTTGGTGTATTTATAAACACAGGTTTCGTCAACATTTTGCTCGAAGCTATAAGACTTTATAATCTCATCAAAGGTAAGATTCCAAAATCTAGATGCTTACTTTAATCCATAAATTGATTTAAGCAACTTGCATATTTTCTAATCTTGCCTCTTTTGTACGAACTCTTCTGGTTGCATCATATAGATGTTTTCTTCAATAAAGTCATTCCAAAAAGCTGCTTGACGTCTATTTGCCATATCTCATAGTCAAAACTAGCAGTTTTGGACAAAATGATACGAATGAATTTTAGCATGGCCACATGGGAGAATGTCTCTTCATAATCGACTCGCTCCCTTTGTGTATAGCCCTTGGATACTAATTGTGCCTTGAAAGTCCCTATTTTTCCATTTGCACCTCTTTTCTTCTTGAAGATCCATTTACATCCAATGGTCCTGACATCTTCAGGTGATCTACAAGTTCCCAGATGGAATTAGAATACATAGATTACATTTCCTGATTCATGGCATCTTGCCATTTCTCTTTTTCATGATCATCCATTGCTTCTTCATAAGATAATGGATTATCTTTATTTGTGTCTGACACTAGGATATGTGCCTCTAGTTTGTAGCCAACTGGTTGTCTCACATCCCTCCCACAATGACTTTGCATCGGGGTTTTCTTTGCAGGAACTGTGGTTTCTCTGGTTTGTCGTTTATCAGTAGAAATTGAAGGTGGTCTGATCTAATCAGTCTCTAATTTCTCGAGAACTACTTTGCTATGAGGCTTGTAGTTTTGCATATAGTCATGCTCAAGAAAGGTTGCATTTGTCGACACAAACACCTTTTGATCATTGTGACTATAAAAGTACCCACATCTAGTCTCTAGAGAATAGCCAACGAATATGCATACCTCAGACCTTGAGTCTAACGTTTCGATCTTGGGTCTAATAACGTGAGTTAGACTCCCCCATATATTGAAATGACGTAAACTAGGTTTGGAGCAATTTCATAACTCTAAAAGCGTCTTGCTTACAGACTTAGAGGGCACTACATTCAAAATGTAGGTTGTCGTGTGTAATGCATATCTCTAAAATGTAAGTGACAATGATGAGTATCTTAACATCGACCTAACCATATCCAATAAGGTTCGGTTTCTCCTCTCTGTAACACTATTTTATTGTGGTGTTCCAGGTGCTATAAGTTGGGATAGGATTCCACACTCCAGCATATAATCCTTGAATTCTAAATCTAAGCATTCACCACCTCAATCGAATCGAAGGGTTTTCAATGACATACCTAATTGCTTATCAACTTCAGCCATGAAGTCTTTAAACTTTTCAAAAGTTTCAGACTTACGATGCATCAGGTAACTATAACTATATCTTGAGTAGTAGTCAATGAAAGTGACATATACTCATACCCACCTCTAGCTTATTCATTGATTGCTCCACAGACATCACTATGTACTAACTCAAGTGGTTCCTTGGCTCTTTGGCCCTTTCCTGTGAAAAGTCTCTTGGTCATTTTACCATGTAGACAGGATTCACAAGCAGGAAGAGTTCCAACTTTTAGCTCTCTCAAAGCACCCTTCTTTGTTAACATGTTTAACCTATCTAGATTAATATGTCTCAACCTAAGATGCCATAAATATGTATTATCATCATGATAAACTCTTTCTCGATTGTTATTTTTAGATTTTACTATTTTAAATAATTCAGAATTATTTAACGCACGTTCAGTCGGTTTAAGCATATACAGCCCTTTTATAATTTTAGCATGACAGATATCGAATTCATTCTTAGAAATAGTAGACTATTTATTAATTAAAATAAACTTCGAATAACTGTCTTGCAAAAATGAAAGAGAAATCAAATTTCTCAAAAAATCAGGAATATAATAAAAATCATTCAAAACTAAGATATACATCCAAAAAGTAAACGGTTGTCCCTAATGTTTTAGCTGACATGAGCACACAACTTCCAACTCTCAAAGTGACATCGCCATCATCTAACTCCCTTGACGAATCAAGCATCTGCAAAGAAGAATATACATGGTTATTGGCTCCTGAATCAAGAATCCAGGATGACAAATCATATTCCACTAAACATGTTTCAAGTTCAAGAAATCATATTTATCTTTCTTTTTTAGCTCAGAGAGATACTTGTTACAGTTTCTCTTCCAATGACCTCCAACCCCATAGTCGAAACACTTTCCTTTGGGCTTGCTGTCTTTCTTGTTCTTCTTGGCTTCCAGCGATGTCTTGGCTTTCTTAACTCTTTTGTTCTTACTCTTGTCCTTACCATTGTTCTTATTCTTTTTCTTGTTCTTAACAATATTGGAAGAATGCTTTTGCTCGATAACATTTTTCTCACCCTCTTTGGTCATTCTAAGGTTAAGTGACTCAAAAGCCTACAGCTCATTCAACAACTGGGTCACATTGAATTGTAACTTGTTCATAACATAGTTGGTCTTGAACGCAGCAAAAGTTGATGTGAACGACTCTAACATGATGCTAACTTGAGTCTGCTCATCAATGGTCACCTCATGTACTTCTGCCTCGTGCATAATGTTATCATGTTCAAAACATGTTCTTGAACAGAAGTGCCCTTCCTCATCTTAGTTGTTATATAGCTCCTAGTGGCCTCATGATGACTTTGGTCGGACTACTGCCCGAACATTGCCTGTAATGATTACATAATCTCATAGGCAGTTTTCATGCTTTCATGTTTGGTTCTCATAACATCATTCATGCTCGCAAGCATGTAGCACTTCGCCTTATTGTTTGATATGATCCAAGCATCATATTTGTCCCTAAATTCTTAAGGGCGTTAGCAGCGGGCTCCTCAGGTCATTCCTCAGTAAGAATGAACTTATGGTTCTCACAAATTAACATTAAGTTCATAATTGATTTCCAACGTATGAAATTATCACCATTTAATTTCTCAAGAGCGAGTAAAGAAGTAACACGGTTGCCCACGGTAGACATAATATTGATAACTACAATTTAAAACATACATGATTCAGTATAATTGATAAATATCTAGAATTTGAAAAGTAAAAGTGATGCATTAATGCAATCAGGTTGTGAGTGTAACTCATCATTTCAGATTAACCTCAGACTGTCTATGAGAAATTCTCATCCATATTAATTAAAACTTAAAATATCTCATATTTTCTCTTTTAACAATAAGGTATCGCTTGTTTTGGTCAAGTTACAACTATCCACATGTTGTGAGTGTAACCCATCATTTTAAATTTCATGACTTCATTTAGAATATGCCGCCTAAGGGTCGGTCAAAACTAAACTAAATCATTTACTCATATCTTCTTAAGAAGTCCAGCATAGGTATTGGTACAGCTCGAAACCTTCCTTAAGAGGATGAAAATAAAACCAACTTGAGTCCCTCACTACACCTCACATTGTTATACTAATGTTGGAGACCATAAGTTACATTAACATGCCAACATTCTCCCACGCACTATTTAGGATAATGTGTTTCTATTTTAACTAATCAATTAATTTTAAATTGATCACTGGTTAAAATAATAACCCTATGAATATTTAATTATCAGTTAATGCAATCTCATTGGTCTAAGCTCATTTAACTTTCTGAAGCGCCTAAATCATAATTAGGTGAACTTAGATTAACTAATTAATTATATTCATCAAACTTTAATAAAACACTTTTACTAAAGTCGGTTAACCCAAAAGTTACTATAGCATTTAGTATGGTGTGATTATCAAGTTTTAACTAGTTAAAACTTAGCAGTTTACATGCAATTGATCTCATAAAGCAATACATATAAACATATTAGGACAATCCTAATAAATCATGTTTCTACAGATGAGATGCATGATTAAATAAAACTGTGTGAGATTTTCATGTATGGCATGTGATCGACTAATGCATGGACATGTTATCAAACATAACAATTAAATAATTATTTAATAATTAAATAAAATAATAATGAGCCAAGTGACTATTGGGTATTTCTAAATTACAACCCTTGAAATAAAAAAAATAAAATTACAAAGCGGACTTCAAGAATACATATTTCTAAAAAATTACCTTCTCATCATGATATTCATCTTCATAATCTTCAAGCTTTGAAGAAACCTCTTTTTAATTAGAAAACTATTTTTCTGAATTAAAATAATTTTTATAATTATCCTTCTTCATATAGTTGACTTTGACTTAGTAAAATAAATATTTAATTTGATTTGGTCAAACCCATCAACCTATTAATTTTTAATTTTCATAAAATAAAAAATAAAAAATTAATAATTAATAATTAATAATTAAATTTAAAATTATATTAATCTTAAATTTTAAATGGATAATTAAAAAAATTTGAGTTTTAATGAAACACTTAGGTGATATAGTTGGTTTCATGGTTTGTTGAAAACAGTTGTCACCAACGATAGAACTCTCTGATCGCTGCCCGTCACCACCGCTGCCTGACTCACCGCCGATACAGTACTTATGGCACTGCTCACCTCCACCGGAAGCAGTAAATTTCTGGTGTGAACAGTATTTTCGCGGGTGAACAATGTTTTCACGGATGAACAGTATTTTGTGGATGAACACTGTTTTCGTATGAACAGTAAATTTATGCCGTTCGCCTCATGCGTTCTTCGTCTTCTCACACTCGAAATAATTACAATAATATTCAAAATAAAATTATAAAAATTCCTACGCCTCAATTCGGCTTACACAAAATAAGAGATAAAATTAAAATAAAGCCTAACTCAATAATCACCATACAATTAATGATCCATTATTTTCCATACATTCAAAAAACATAACTATCAATCATCATACATATCTCATAGTATATGAATAATACAAGAAAACTCACATAGTATTTAACATATAAATATATAAAGAACGTTCTCATACCAATTGTTGGTCGTCGAGGCACGTGGCAGAAGCATGGCTTTTAGACAATTAAACTTTTAATAAAAAGCTAATATTTTAATAAAACAAAACTTACGCAACGCCATGATAATCAAATAAAAATTTTTATTGAAAACTATATTTCAATCAGTCAGGATCCATTATATATTTATAAATTAAATCTACAACATACAAGGTTATGAATCATATACCTCTTGTAGTCTATATCAAGTGTCCTTGCAAAAATTGATCGATCATCCGTTCCCACAAAATCGCTCCAACGATCAGTAGACTCTGATATCTACACCAAGATCTTCCAAGTCATTCATCAACGCACTAGGACGTGTGTGGGCACGTAGATACTTTTTCAGTCTCTAAATGTTCTCAACACATGAGATCTAGAGATTTACTGAGAAGGATTTTAGTGAGACGATTCTCTACAAGAACGTGATGATTATTCTTTTAGAGATTTGATTAACGTTTAATCACAGAAGAAAATCTCACTGAAACCAATCGTGTTCTCAATTTAACTATTGATTGACAAAACTGATGATCTGATCAACTAATTATATCTTCTTCTTTCAACTACATAGGCCGTTTGAATAATATCTGTACATATTCTAGATAATGGCGTATCAGATTTTTAGGGATAAAACTGAAATAATATTTAATTATAAAATTACCCATTGCAGTGGGACCCACTGTAATTATGTACAACTGCAGTGCCACATGATGATACTACAGTGTTGCACACTCTCTATTGTAGTGCCACATGACACAATAGTAGTCCATGTCAATTTTTTATACCTTATCAGTGATTAACACGTGGCAATTACTGTGAATTAAATATTTATTTTAATCAGATAGTTATCTAGATATTACTTCATTCAAGATTAACATGTCTTATTATCCCTATCAACTAACGTATCTTTTATTTCACAAATAATAGATTTAGTTTATTTAAATTATTATCCATTACTTATTTAATTATTTAATTTCATAAATTAGATATTCTGTCTTACATATCGACAATTCAAAAAAATGATAAATATATATATATATATATATATATATAATTTCTGAAAAATTATATTTAAATATATAAATAATTCAATTAATTAATTTTTAATTAATTAATCACACATAATTATCTCATAATTATGTACTTGCCCCAGAATAAAATTTTTTTTTGCAAGTTAGTCATTTTCTCATGTCCTGAAATATTCACACCCTAGACAGTGTAGTATAGAGGTGACTTGGGGACCATGGACCTATAATCCTAAGTTCCAATAAACTAGATTATTAATTAGACTTTTTAATTAAATAATCTTATTTATTAATTCTATTATTATTCTACTATAAATATGAAATTGCACTCTTAGAGATTATAAAATGTATATACAAAGTATTCTCATGTAGTTTTGTCCTCCAATGATTGGTTCGTAAATTAGAACTTGTCAAAATAACCATTTTACCCTTCTAATTACCTCTTGATCCTTAAGTACCATAATCCACTAGTGAATGGCTAATTTATAATATTATTATAAATTTGAGCTCAATAACCAGTCAGTTCTAGAATTAACACTAATGAGAATCAATATACGATATGTTAGGAAAGCTTAGATTCAAAATCTTGTAAGATCATGTCTCCAGTCATCCACAACACTGAATCTCTAAAATAAAAGTTACTAGCCTAATTAACAAAAAGACTTTCACGAGTGAATCAAAAGATCCAGTAGACAGGCATAGGAGTTCATGACTTCTCAAGATTCAGACTGATCTACATATGATCATCGAATTGATGTGCATTAAATCATTATGATAAACGGTACGGTAGTAAAGATATTAATTCACATCGACCATATCATATATAATCTTATTATATAAAGTACATTCACTAAAATGTCTATTCACATCAATGATCTGGATTTAGATCACACGCATTCATGATGCTTAGTGAACCGTACTAGCAACCATTCATTAAAGATTTCATAATTTAATATGTTGGTGACAATTTTATTCATTATCCATGATTTTAATCATCTCGTAGTAATACAAGATCATAGTCTCATTAATGAATATGAATTTTTAAATATTTATATAAATTATTCAACAATAATTTAAGAGAACAATTATAAGAAAAATATAATCCTCTTTAAATTTCATATCAAAATACAAATACACATGTTTTGAGAGTATAACTACCAACAATTAGATGGTGTAGCGTCATATTAATGGAGCATGTGCTTCTGTTAGTAAAATAGTGATGGAAAGTCTAACGTGGAAGGCTAACTAAATTGTATGGTCTTGTTTGAGATTTTTTAAAATGAAATGATTAAATTTATAATTCACCTCAAATCACAAGGGAAAGAGTGTTCTTTACTCTTTCGTATATGAATTTAGATTATGTTAAATTAGATATGAATCTAGGTCATTTTTATAATATTTGAAAATGGAATACTTTTTTTGTAGATGTGGTTATTCCTAATTGTGTATTATAATTAGAATAAATATAAGTATCTAATAATTATAGTTATACATATATATAGAGATATAGATAGATAAAGAAATAAATAGAGGGAGAGATAGATAGCGAGAAAGAGAAAATATATATAATGTAAAAAGGAAAATGCACAGTTCTAGTTGTTGCTAGATAAAAAATAGGTAGAAAGAGTTAGACCATTGGTATTCATTATAATTTTCAAATATTAATAGGGGCATTTCGGATATTACACATTATAATAATGATTAGCCAGCTCAACTTATAACTTACACAATATTTTATCACTTAAAACTTGATCCACACTTGATCAATCTAGAATTACTCTTTTAGTAAACACCAGATTCAGTTTACAAATCTAGAATCCTTAGGATTTGTAAAATCTTGAAAATAAGCATGGTCTCATTTTAGGGAATTCAACATACAGTACATCTATAGTATCTGAATGAAGTTAAGGAAAGAAACTATGGATTAAAATTGTTCCCAGTATTTCCTTAATTGTCCCTCATAAATGTTAAGATTAATTATTGATCATTTTAAATTATATTATTAATGACACTTTTAATTTTTGAAATAATCTTACCCAACTATTTTTAGAATTCTTAAATTACCCTCTACATACCTAATAAATAAATATTTTAACTAGTTATATTTTATCTTAATAATTATTCAGAATACTTCATATAAGTTTTGTTTTTAATTAATTCTTAAATCATTGTGTAAATCATTGTTTAAATCATTGTGTGTTAGACTGTATTAGATTTTCTGTAAATAAATTTGATAGTATAAATTAAATTTAATAAAGAAAGAATAACTTAACATGCATAAAATGAAAACACGACATATGAAAAATGTAAAAAATGAATCAAATTTAAGACAAAAAAGAAGATTTTCACAACTATATACACTTGAATGAATGTAATCTAATATGTATTTATAAATTTTACAAATATCTTGCGTTGCATCATTTATTTTTGCACATATCTTTCACTAATGTATGTTTAATATTTTTTCATCTTTTGGTATACCACATCAATTATTTTTTTATTGTTCAGTTTATCGCATGCAATCATCTTAAGCCTAGTATTACAAAATTTCTCTTTTATATGACTTTGGATTAAATAACTTCTTTTCTGATAACGCAAGTATCCATGAGCTCAAACCATGGGCTTGTTCGACTAATCCCAATGACTCGGTGTGAATTAGCCATGTAATTAAATTCTATAAAGTTCACCTTTGTATGACTTATTCAACATTTTTTTGTAACACCGGTATTCTAACATGTTTAAACATATTCGCTATCCGACTAATTTGATGGGTTCAGGACGAATCAGTCAGGTAAACCCTATACCATAAAATTTCTCTTTATATGACTTGCATTTAAACACCATTTTTGTAACATGGGTATTGGTGATTATTATGGGTATTTCCCAAGCCCTAGTAAGATAGTGACACGTGTCCCTCTCCCTAAGTAGCAAGACCTTTAAGGGTCTTACTAGAGGTCTCTCCACTAACTCGAGTTGGACAGAGCTCTCATATTCCCCCACGACAAGACCCAAGGTGAAGTCCTCCTTATAAGAGCTGGAAATCATTGAAGACAGAATAGGATCTACGATGAAGAACACCACAACACAAGCTGCAAGAGACCAAAAGCTCAGAAATCGTGCTCCCACGTCACTCTAATCATTATCACTCAAAATCAAATTCTTACATTCCCTCACGTATTGGACCCATGATCCACGTGTCCAACCGTCGTACTGCATGTCAGACAGGTCTCTCTCAAGTCACCACAGCTCTTCTTTTACGTCAGCTAGGGATATATCAACATTAAATGTCATCTCCTAACGTCAGCTCAGGTAACAATGACATTAAATGTTACCTCATACTTTCCCAAAGTAGTGATGTGACACCTCACCATACCTTCTCCAACAAGCCTCGCCAAGGGTAAGCCTCTAGTATAAATACCCTCCCTCACCAAAGCCAAAGGTAAGCTCATTGATACTTAAAAAACCTATGCCAAAATATTTCTATACTTCTAATTTAAGCATCAGAGACATTAGGCTAGGCAACTACCCCTAGACATTTTTGTTATTTGGCTTCTTTCATCAGTTATGTGCATGTATATAGCTCACCATCGTAGCACACATGTACTGTTGAGATTTTGGCTTCAATAGTTAGCGTCGTCTGTGGAAATGACAGTAAGTCATTTTCTCCCTAAAACTTCTTATCTTTTTATTAGTTATCCCCCTAGTAAAATGAAAAGAAACATGAGTTCACCCTCATTATCTCAAACTGATAAAATTTCTAATAAAGTGGAAAACCAACGTTCCTCTTCCCCACAAAGAGATTTGCCTTTCATTATGACCATCACACGGAGGAAAAAGAAAGATTATGTTTCCTCACTCTCTGAAATGGTCAGGAGAATGAGGAAAGACATCGAAGATTTCACCCAAATAATAGCCATTTCTTGCACCCAGCGACCCCCTACCATATGTAGATATCACACGACCCCACCAAAAGCCGCATCCCCCACTTTTTCCTCCCACACACAAGAAACGGGAGAAGGACAGACCCGAGAAATGGGGAAGCCCTCCTAACAGACCCTCGAGGAGAGAAGGATAGAGAGGCTCTAGACGTTGAGGAATGAACCAAAGCTAGAGAAGATTGGTAAACTATGGTGAACAAAATAATGGAATTAACGAGCAAGAGTGCAAAGAACTCTAAACTATCGTCTCAAATACAAAAATTGCAAGAGTAGATTGAAGAGTTGAAAATGGGAAGTTGACTTCTAAGACCTCTGTAGAGGCTTTATTGGGACAGACAAAGTCCCATTTTTTTGTGAAAATACAACAGGTCGAGCTACTGCCCAAGATTAAGATGTCCTCAATTACCTCCTACGACGAGACAAAGGACTTGTTTGAGCATCTAGAGACTTGAAGGTGTGGGTGGACCTGCACCACCTCCTAGAACCCATGATGTGCAAACTGTTTCACCTAACGCTCAGCAAGCATGCGAACAATGGAGCGAACAATTGAAACCAAACTTTATCCATTGTTTTGTCGAGCTCTAAATGTTATTGGCTGGCCAGTTTCTGTGGGAAATAGAACAAAGAAGCCCAGCGTCCCATCTGATAATTGTGAGGCAAAGGCCTAAAGAAGCATTAAGGGATAACATGATCTATTTCAACTTAGAAATGCTACAATTGGATAACGCGTACAAGGATCCGCCCATGGATGCAGTGCTACAAGTTGATGATGCATGTGAGGATACACTCGTGGCTACACTACAAAGTAGGATCACCCAAAATAAAATGAGGTGGTCAATGGTCAAAGATGGCCACGTAAAAAGACTCTAGTCAGAGCAGAAATACCTAACTAGGTGTAAAAAAAAGAAGCTCCAAAGAGAATTTCTTAGTGGTATTAGGAACATATTCAAAGTTTCAAGTCCTCACGACAAGCTCCAAGCTTGGGCAACATTTACAGGACATACTGAAAATCCAGACCTCCTCTAATGGCGGCACTCTTTGAAAACTCCTATGTCCTAACTTAGACCTTAGAGCTAAAAGTGGTATTTGTAGGAAGTCAGAAGGACCAGACCTCTCAAATGGGGACACCCACAGAAATACTTATGTCCCAACTCAGACCTTGGGGCTAAAAGAGGTATTTGTAAGACGTCACGAGGACCAAGCCTCCTCCAATGGGGGCACCCCTTGAAAAATCCTAAGCCACAACTTAGACCTCGGAGCTACATGAAGTGTTTGCAAGATATGCTGGTAAACCATATCTTCTCCAAAGGGGGAACTCACCAGGATATGATAACAAGTACAGCTTCACTCGAGGTCAACGAAGATGGCTAAGGTAATAAAATGTCATGCTAAAGTTTTTAAGTTGGCTAAAACCTCAAAGGTTAATAATGCATTTTACAATAGTTTTACCTCAGGATTAATGTTCAATAAGTGAATAACATAAGTAAAGATAAGGCCATTTGACTTGGAACAGGGCAATATTACTTAAGTGAATATCATGTTAAGTAGAATGGAAGTTAGCAAGAATATAGCAATGCTATTTAAGTGAATAACATATTAAGTAGGATTAAAGTTAGTAAGAACATAGCAATGTTACTTAAGTGAATATCATGGTAAGTAGGGTCAATATTAGTAGCAAAGAAATATTACATAAAATAGGAAGACATAACTATTGAATAAGAAGTGGTTTCATTTATAATGGAAAAAAAGTACCGAAAAATAAAAAAAATTACATAAGAAAAAAGTAAATATTACAAAGAAAATAAAAGAACTTCTAAAACTATGCCCCGATGGTCCCAGCCCCCAGATCGACTTGCTCGGCACCTGCTCCTCAGGTTGACCCAAATGTAAAGGAGGAGGAACCTCCCCTCGAGGCTCTTCAGGAGCAGCTGGGAAAAGGCTAGTAGACTCTGGAAGGAATGGAGTAGGAGTCAAAGATAGAGCATCAAATGGCTGAGAATGACGAGGAAGTGGCAGCTCCATCTTGGGGAGTCACACCACCACAACGAGGGACCTAGTACCATAACTCTCTCGTAGATAGCATCCCACCTAACATGTTCCTCCGTGGGGGCAATTGTTGGCTATTTAGAAGCTTCTTTATCTTGGGGTGGACAGATGAGGAAACTAATGTCTCATTCAGGTTGAACGTCCATGATACCATCCCTACAGCTGTCATAACCCATGGAGAAATCCTAGATCAAGGAATTCTTGTACTAAATAGATCATTTGAAGTCATTCATGCCTTTGGCATGCCTTTTGGTCCAACAATCAAACCTGTCCTTCAGGGGCGCCTCAGCCAACTTAACTTCGGCAGAGCTTTCCTCTCTCGACTCTCAGCTTGGTTTTTAGAGTGGACCTCTCACGACAGCTTCTCCTCTTGGACTTTGATCTTCTCCTTTTAGGATTTTATTTTGGTGATAAAGGGACCTCCAAATCTCGGTGAAAGTTAGTGCAGTAGAGTAGCTCCTCCTTAGCCAAAGCCAACTCCTCTTGTAGACCCGTGAACTTCCCTATGGTGTTCCTCAACACCTTGACCTCCTAAAAAGACTTGTTGTAAGCTTTGGCGAGGGAGTAAAATTTCTTTACCTCCTCATGGAGCTTAGACTAAGCCTCCAAGAATGTCTGGGTAGCTTCGAGCATTTGGTCCTTTCAGTGACTGAGGTGAGCCAACATCGTCGAGTTATAAGCCAAGATATGCAAGGACACGCCATATAATTGTAGGACAAGAGAATGAAGAGGATAAGAAAAAACATATAAAAAAGTAAAAAGGAAAAAGTAGTAACGTACATGGTATGCTCCATGAAGCCGTTTGGTAGACCCATCCCTAGCCTCTCGAGAAGGCGATAACCTTTATCAGGATTTGAATGCTTGGACCACTAATCCATTAACCTCTTCGCCTCATTTTGAGCCCGAGCTTGAGGGACAGGTTGGTTAGTCCTCATGGGCTCAGCGTGGGTCATTGTGGCCTTGCGTTTCTGACCAGTGTGAGAGTCTTATTGATCAGAACTTGACTATGCAGACCCCTGAGATCGAGGCCCTGGCTTCCTCTAAGTTGATCACCATCCTTGAAGGATGGGGTGATCGAAATGTGACTCCAGCAGAGCTAGAACCCCGACCAGCCCTTCGACTCCAACCAATTTGTTATTGTCCCTACTCTAGAATAAGAAAAGGAGTTATCTTCTTAGGTAAGACCCTTGTGGTCAGAGGCACCTAGAGGATGACGGACGAGAGGAGCGGAAGGAGTTGGAAGGAGGAGATGAGGGATACGTCTTCTTCATCTTCATCTACTTCATCTTTTAGCCTTTATTTTCTCCATCTTCTTCGCCTTGGTATTGCTGAGCTCTTTCTTGGACTTCTTATAAGGAAACGCATCCCCGACCATACATGCATCCATGAATTGGTGTATCAAAGTTTGTCAGAAGAAAATTAAACTAAAAATGTAAGGAAAACTGGCTCGCACGTTCTTCTTACAAACGTTTATGTTCACAAGAGCTACTACTGTCTGAAATTGACTCCTCTGGCAAGCCTAAGAAATGGCTGAGCTCTGATGTCCTCTAGAGTATCCAAGTACAGCCCAACTCGGTAGAAGAACTTAGGTAGCGTGAGCATGGCGTGATCCTTTTCTTCAACAGGCAGCGCAGCTAGTTACAATATCTGAGACTGAAGATGGCCAAGAAACTTCTTGGACTTCTTCTTCCCCACTACATAAACAAGACAAGGATGTTAGAGTAAAGCCCGAGCACAAGAAATCTCCCTTCCCTTATAGTGAAGGCTTACCTACAGTCATGAAATCTCAAGGAACATGAAAGGTCAGCTCTAGATCCCAAGGAGACTGCCAGTCTTCAAAGATCATGAACCAACTATACTTCCACTCTTTATACCAAGAGGGGATGCCGCTAATGATCCCCTTCACTCCCAGAGCACGAATATTGACGTAGTATCACCATTTACCTCAGGAAGGAGCTTTGTTGCTCTTGCTTTTAGGTGGGGTCTTCAGTTGGAAGATGAAGTGAAACTCGTACATCGAGAATTCCTCATCACATTTTAATCTCCAAAGGACCCAGTATCATATCAAAATCATCCATGAGTTGGGTTGCAGTTGGTCTAAGGCAATCCTCGTGGTAGAGAACCACTCCCTGAGGAAGGGGTGCAGAGGAAGCCTCAGCCCACACCCTAAAATCGTCAGGTACAGAGCAGTGCCCTCATGCATAAGGACAGTGATCAGTTTGACTTTCTATGGCAACCTCAGTTGGATGTAGTCAGGAATGTGATATGCCTTTCTGATCGCGACCAAATCCTCCTCGAAAAAATGAGGATACTCTTCGGCATCCCAATGCTCGATGGATCCGCTCGCACTTACCCATGTTCTATAATCGGCGTGAAGGTCCACGGCCACAATCGGCACGGTGGCTTCCTCCCCCTTAAAACGTCAGAACCCTCGGAATCCCCTTTACATAACGTAAAAAGAGAAAAAGATAAGAAAATGGCGACGATTGTAGAAACTAGAGAAAAGGAGAGAACCTACTACAATGAACTCACTAACGATGGCAGTGAGCAGGAACGCAGCAAACCAATGGTGACTGGCCCTAGAACTGATTCATAATGGTGAAAGGGAAAGCCTAGAATGATAATACTTACAAAAAGGAAAGCACAAAGAGGATATGAAGAAGAAATCAAATAGAAGTGAGATCGCAGGAATTGCCTGAGGGGAGTTAGGTAAAAGAACATAAACGGGAGGAATATTGAAAGTATAGAAGCAAAGTAGGGAAAAGGAAGGAGGTAATTGCCTATTTATAGGCCTTGCCTGAGGGAAATCGTGAGAGTCAATATGATCCAACAGACAGGATTGGCTGCTCCACGAATGGATAAGATAAGCTTGGAACCCAAACATCACTTTATGTGTCCGCTGACATGTAGGAGATGCGTCGATACCTAACCCTATGTCTCTTCATCTCATCACGACGCGCCTCGAACATCATCATTAACGCAAGTGTCAAAGGGCGACTAAATTCAAAATTCGAGAAATGAGTTAACGCGTGCACGGGTGAAAGTCTCAAAGCATGATTTGGCATTTATTACACTTAGAACAAACGCTCTAAAATATTGTATCCCAATAAGTATGAATTTCTCAAAAACTATCCAATACCTGAGCCATAGCTCAAAAATAACTGTTATGATTAATCACGAGCCCTAGTAAGGCAACGACACATGTCCCTCTTCCTAAGTAGCAAGACCTTTGAAGGTCTTTCTAGAGGTCTCTCCACTAGTTCGGGTTAGACAGAGCTCTCATACTCCCATAGGACAAGACCTGAGGTCAAATCCTCCTGACCAAAGTTGGAGGTCGGTGAAAACAGACTAGGAGTTGCGATGAAGAACAACGCAGCACGAGTTACACGAGACCAAGAGCTCAGGAATTGACAGGATGGGATCCTAAAGTCTAGGCAGCTCGAGAGATCGTGCGCCCACGTCACTTTAATCATTACTAACCGAAAATAGATTTTCACATGCCCTCGCACAATTGGACCCCCGATCCCCCTGTCTAATCATCGTCCTCCATATCAAAGAGGTCTCCCCCAAATCACCTCAGCCCTCCTTTACGTCGGCTAGGGGTACATTAGCATTAAATGTCGTCTCTTTATGTCAGTTCAAGGAACAAGAGCATTAAATGACGCGCTACTTTCCCAAAATGATGATATGACACATCACCCACCTTCACCAACAAGCCTCAGGCATAAATACCCTCCCCTCACCAAAGTCAAAGGTAATCTCACTTAAGTATCGAAGGCTTTTAAGCGAGACAACCACCTATGAACGTCCTCATTCTTTAGGTTCTTTTATCAGAGATGTGCAGGTTTACAACTCATCATAATAGAATATGTGTACTGTTGAGAGTTCGACTTCAATAGTGGCAGCTCGAACTGAGTTCTTGTTCGACTAATCTCAATGAACTTGAGTGAAATCGGCCATGTAAATCCTCAATACCTAGGGGCATGCAAGAAAGATTTGTAAGAAACAAACACAAAATCCAACCAGTTGAACCATATCTCATAGCATTTATTTTTGTTGAACACAGTTTTCAAGATAAAAGGCAGCAGGAACTAACAGAAATAATGAAGGAAAAAATAAATTTTATTAGGTAGAAAAAGATAATTCTACTGTACAGCTCTTCTACGTACAAGGACTATGCTTTTGATAGATTATTTGTACATACGTATCAAATTTAAGTACATATGTATAAAATACAGTCCCTATACGTACAAGGGCTGCACGACTGACTCTCGAAAGAATACAAATTACTTTTTTTTTAAACTAAATATACAAAATACTAATCGTAGTTGCATGGGAGACAATTGTCCTTGGACGAATATATTCCACCAGGACTATGACAATCATTAGAAGTAGCAGTTTCCAGGTACTGCATAGGCAGCAGATCTCTCATTTAAGACGGTGATATTTTCGTCATTTCAGCTTCAAGTCCCGAGCCTGATTGGTTGGTGAGAGAACAAAAGTGTACACCACAGTGACACTGAGTCCGTTCACTCCGACTCTGCTTCCCCTTCTCTTTTTATCAGCAGCTTATTTGCATTCTTTATAAATGGGGATTGCAGAGAGGAAGTTCACAACGCAAAGATTCTCTCGCCACTGACTTACCCACCTTCCCCTCACTCTCTTTTTACTGAAAGAAATAGATTGTTAGACAGAGAGAGAGAAGGGAATTGATTTGTAGTTTATAATTTTATGGGTGGCAATCCCCAAATTTCTTTGCATTCAACAGCTTTAACTTTTCAATCCAAGTTCCAAAACGATCCCGATTTCTCAATTTGCTAGCGGAATTTTTAAACTCCCACATTTCCCAAAAAAAAAAGAAAAAGAAAAAAGCAAGGAGCAGAGCAGAGAGAATCTTTAATGGGTCTGTCTTTGTTCTTCTACTACCACCGTTGCTCTCTCATGTTATTGAGCTTTTCGGTTCTTCTAATTAGCAAAGGTGAACAAATATTGCCATTTCCATTGATTCTGACATCTGGGTTTCAACCCTTCAATTAACTAAATTTGATTTTTCATTAATTTGGCTCTGTTTTTACAAAGCAGGAGTTGCAGGGTCTACATTCACATTCGTAAACAAGTGCGATTACACAGTGTGGCCGGGGATTCTAGCAAGTGCAGGCAGCCCAACACTAGCAACCACCGGCTTCGAGCTTGTAAAGGGCAGCTCTCGGTCTTTTCTATCCCCAACTGGGTGGTCCGGCAGGTTCTGGGGTCGAACCAACTGCAACTTTGACACCACAGGACGTGGCTCCTGTACCACCGGAGACTGTGGCTCCGGCGAGGTAGAGTGCAATGGTGCCGGAGCAACTCCGCCTGCTACCTTAGCCGAATTCACTCTGGGTACAGCTTCACAGGACTTCTACGATGTGAGCCTAGTAGACGGGTACAACCTTCCAATGATGGTGGAGGGCAGAGGTGGTTTGGGTATCTGTGGGTCTACAGGTTGCGTAACTGACTTAAACAGGCAGTGCCCAATGGAGCTGAGGACGGAGGGAGGTGGAGCGTGTAAGAGCGCATGTGAGGCATTTGGGACACCTGAGTATTGTTGTAGTGGCTCTTATAGTACACCGGACACTTGCAAGCCGTCAATGTATTCGGAGATGTTTAAGTCGGCGTGTCCAAGGTCATATAGCTATGCTTATGATGATGCTACCAGTACCTTTACGTGCAGTGGTGCTGATTATACCATCACCTTTTGTCCTTCTTCCCCTAGGTATTCTTTCTTTCGTTTCTCTTCCATTTCATTGTGATTCTTGCTCATATTTTTAAAGCAAACTTAGTAACATCCTGGTCTTAATGACACAAATATAAACTGAGTTTGTTTTTCTAAATTTTTATTAGCATTTGAATGTATTTGAATTTTAAAAAGAAAAACTGTTTGTTTTGTTTTTGTTTTGGATGAATATGCTTGAAATCTGATATTGATTTGGAACATAAACTTGTGTTATGCAGTCAGAAATCAGCAAGGGATGCGCCGGGAGAGACAACAATGGATGAGCCTCATCCAATGACGACAGGGTCAGGCTCACAATCAGGGGCGGAACCAGAGTCAATAGGGCAGGCAACACTGACTAGTTCGTGGCTTGCTAATTTGGCCACAGGGGACTCCCCAAGAACCCAACCCTCTAATTTGCCTTTTCTATCTGTCTTCTTTATGTCCATCTTTTTCATTCTGTCAGTCTTAGGGTTCTTGTAGTTTCTAAAATAGCATTACTAGTCTAGTTTACCACGTGGGTTTTCATCACTTTTTGGAGGAAAGTTGAACTCCAGTCCACATTGTAAAAACATCATCAGCCTCCGCTGGCTAGAAATAGAAAAAAGTCTCTCCTTTCATCCGGCATTGTTTGTTTGATTTACTTATTTGACTGTGCAATCTATGATGAGTAAGTGATCCGCATATGTTTATATGTTTATGAGTAAGTGATCCTCATATATTTATGAGATTAGCGTAAAAACATTAAATTTTTATAATTTTGAAATTATTTCCCATTTTTACTAGGGGTTAAATTATTTTTTGTGTCTATTAGTGATTCCAGCTAGATTGGTAAAAGAAAAATGATAAAAGTTCTGAGTTCCTATTTTAGTTTTTTAGTGAAGAAAACATTCAGTGACAATTGATAATTATAACTGAAGAGAGATTTTCTTTTAAACTAAAGAGAGATCTATAATGATTGCGGGTGAGATTATTATTATTATTATTATTATTATTATTATTATTATTATTATTATTATTATTATTATTATTATTATTATTATTATTATTATTATTATTATTATTATTATTATTATTATTATTATTATAATTATTAGGGCAACATTTGATTGATTATGGTGAAAGATAATAATCAAAAGTGTGAAAAGAAAGCATTGGCACTTGTTTGCGTTTTTGCCAATGAACTTGTACAACATCATTGTGAAAGTAATCTGGACGTTTGTCGATAAGATAGATTGATGTAATTGGTTAAATTCTCGTACTCATATTTTATAGGTCATAAACTTGAGTCATATCTCTCAAATTTCTTTAAAAATCTACAAATAAATTTAACAAAACAAATCGAACGCTTCCAAGTAAAATCAATTGACATAACTACGTTAACATTAGGGTGGGCCGGTGGGACTATAATTTGCCAAGATTTATAGTGAGTTTTTAGAGTGTTTTATTTATAAATACTTAAACGTCTTCTCAAACACTATCTTGATACTTGAATCACATCTATTGTCTTCAAGAGTGAGTTCAGCTGGTTAAGAGGTCGAATGTCTTGGCAAATGTCCAAGGTTCTACTCTCCCCAATGATTATTGGAGATATGATATTTCTACGTCTCATCACTTATTGTTCGATTATATCAAACTTCGGCCTCAACATAGGTGCGTGAAGGGCACATCGACGCAATGACGAATGGGTGCAATGTTACTTAACGGATAGTGATGTCAACCCCTCCTCTACCCATTTGTGTATAAAAAAAGTCGCATCTATTTGATCAATATTATTTTTTGACATATATTTTAATATTAGAAACACGTACTAATTCAAGTGTTAAGATAATAGAAATGTAAAATAGTTTTCAACTAAAATAATATTATTTTAATAAAAAAATGTTTGTAGTAGCAAGCAAACACATCATTGATTTGTAAGGGCAATAATTACTTAGAATTGGGGTAGATGTAAAAGTAAAACACTCACTACTGTAAGTTTACAAATGGTTGATAGGACAGCATCACAGCATAAGTAGAATGCTCCAAAAAGTTTTGTATCTAATCATAAAATGAAAGTGACTGGCTTATTGCTCTTATGGTAGGGCAGTAGCAAAACCTAGCAATACATTATTTAAAGTAAGGCTTAGATTCAATTTTCACCCATGAATTTTAAATCACTCGTAATTTACAACTATAATTTTTTAAATGAGCAAAATCATTTCATGAACTTTTAAAATATATAAAAATATAAAAATAATCTTTTATGGCGTAGTTAAGTCAATTCGCTACCGCTGGTTAGTCTATCTATCAAGTACGGTTGCCATTATTCCTTGCCTCTTTCACTCTACTTTTTATTACAGAATTTTTTTTTACCCAAAGTGAACCCATAAAGGGCTAATTTTTCACATATTGAAAGTTTTACTGTTAGTATAAATTGTCAATAACTAAAAATTTATGGGTGTAAGTTGTAAAACGACCTGAAAATCACATTTTTCAGAGATGATATGATACACAGTGTTATTGATGAAAACAAATTAAAGCCGCAAGCAATAGCATGGCTATTGAGGCTGTGTTTATAGACGTAAATCAAGCAAAAGAATGCAAGTTAAATAAGCTTCAATTTGCCGCCCTAAACAGAATAGGGTCTTAGTTAGGGTGGGAGGAGAGTGTGATTCTTCACCCACTTGTGTGAAAGAAAAACAAAACCCTGTTTTACTTTATTAAAAAAGATAAGAAAGAGGACGACTGCGGTCCATTTCTCAGTGTCAGTGGTGCTTTGCATATAACTTTCTTTCAACACTGCTTTTATATTTTTCTTAATCAAAAGGCCATGTGAACCACAACTTCACTTTTAATGAGAGGCAACTAAAGAAGAATCCATCTGCCACAGACAAAAAAAGACAACGATAAAAGAGAATGAATCGGATGAGAGCAGAATATTTCATTTTTCACCCAAAGAACCTGCAACAACGTCTCATAGAAAAGGTAGAATACACTACCAATATCAGCGCATGCAAGCAAAATTTAACAAATTTTGCATGAACTAATTGACAAGAGATTTCTCAGGGAAAATAATCAATTTGTGAGAGCAAGGATTCATTGCTCTTAACACAACTAAAAGCAGAGAACAAATCTCCCACTACATAATTAAATGATATAGTTTAATCGAGCATCAAATGGCTTTTGACTATGTTCTACATCATCCTTTAGGTGGAAGGTCTTACTCATGGACGGCAATATCTATAGGCTTTTTATATGTTATTTTTGCATAAATGAATGATAAGGAATCTCCTCCTATCAAAAGTTTCATGGCACTAAAGGGAAATGGAAAGATATACTTGAATAATAATAATAATAATTATAAGTTTATCTATGCCTCCAAATCTCATTGGCAGAACAATAAATCAGTCGGGACCTATATAGCATTGGTCAGAAAAAATGCAATTTAAGTTAATTATGGATTATCTACAGACCAGAAGCAAAAAAAGATAATGTGACCCACAACTTGATTGACAAATGAAAATGCATTTGGCAAGTGCTCCTATGAACGAGGAATAAGTGAATAACTAGTACATGCCTAAATCAGACTCCATCTGTCAACCCACAAGGAAAAAGAAGCAGAGAGAGAAACACTATCTAAATTTCCTTAATATTGTAGGGATGATAACGAAATATAATAGGAACCAAGAGTTCACAAAGTTATTCTGACCAATAGGGGGTAGCAGTGATCCTTTTCATAACCAGGCCAGGAGTTGTCTTCATTCATGAATTTCTCATGACGTGCCCAAACTTCTGCATCATAGTTTTCTGTCACACTGAAACGCATGCCATTTTCTTTTACTTCATCTAGAAATTTACCCAATGAATTACCCCTTTTAGGACTGAAAAATATGGCTTCTGAACTCCCCAAATTTTTCAGCAAGAGTCGGACAGTTCGAGAAAGTCCTCTATGGAATTCTTTAAAGAAAGTGCTGCGTAAATGACATGTAAAGGGGAATAAAAGGAAGGAAAATATAGCATAAAGTAATGATGCATGCTGAACCACAATTGCATGTAAATTTGCATCATCTTACGTACTAAGAACAATTGGCTTTTGCCAACAAATTAAAACAAATGCTGTTGGATAATTAAATTGTCATGTCAAGTGTTTCTTATCCAATCACATCCGAAGCTCACAATATAGAAAAGCATTTCTCATTTAGATATGGATATGCGAAGAGCCAAGTACGGATATTGGACGTGTCATGAGTCGTGACTGCTATCTTGAAGCAAGAATAAAGTTCAATATCCTTGTTTTCAAGTGATACCAGAAAATAAGATAACATTAAGAAATGTATAGCAATTCCTTTACTTTTTTATGAAAATATTAAGATATAAAAAAAGTTCACTTTAAATTGCTTATTTATTAGTTTCGATTTCTTATATAAGGAAAAATGGTGCGTCTAAACATATTATATTGAATTGGCAACTTGAAGTAGAATACAATTATAACTTCAAAGAGAATACACTTACCAGTCACTTGCAACTATGACATCAAAAGTGTCACAGATATTTGAAACGTCATCTTGATTCCAATGCAATGTCAAAGACTTCACTCTTGTGCCACCAAATGCTTCAGAGTTGAAATCTATGTTATGCTGAATATCTGGGTGTTAAGGAAATCTACCAACCTGAATCCAGCTTACTAGTAATGAAAGCAGTGGGCAGGTTTAAATACTACTGCATGTTTAGGGATTATAACATTTAAACCGAATATAAGATGTTTATCAATGTCAACATTAATGTCAAATTTAATATACACTTTTTTTTCTCAATTGGAAAACCTATCGAATATTATGGACTTTCCAACCATAACACTGTCTAAGATGCTGGAAATCAAAAGGATACAATCAACTACTTGAGGATTTCCATCTGAGATGACAACTTCCAATGCTTCAGTACTTGCAGCAATAACTAAGGCAGCTAAGCCATAACCTGACCCAAGCTCAATAACTCTCTTAGACCTAGAAAATTGGATGTAACAAGAGAAATTATTTCGGCTGAGAACATGAGCACAAAACTTTGTAATGAATATACTTGGATAGTTTTCTGCTTTAGTAACTTTGCGCAGTCTATCCCAAACCCAGCTTATTTTCAGGGTGCTCTCTACTTTAAGTAATTGTAGACAAAGCAGTGCAAAACTAAGTACAAACCTAAACAAGTCTGCATGTGACAAACAAAAGTATGCAAGTACACTTTCTGATGGCCATTGACCTGTGCAAGGAACAGTTTAATCATAAGTAGAAAGTACGAAGTTAGAAAGATATCTCCTGAGTATCACAATGAAAGCTTTAAAGCCATTATTTCTATTTCTTCTTTTGAAAGTTAAAGCGTGGAACTTATACCAAGAAATATCAGGTTGACACATATACAAAAAGGAAAAGCCATGCTATAGCATACAGTTTTGACGATAAATGCAGTCAGTTCAGAATCTCGGAACTGAGGAGATTGGAAAACAATGAAGAGTAAGAAGTGTAGCCTGATATAAAGCCATTATTTCTACACTACCAAAATTTTGAAGAGTGACATCTTAATTTACATGGCTACTTAGGATTAAAAAGAGTTACATCTCTAGATTCAGTGGTCAACAATATAGCTTCGTACAGTTAGCTTGTGTATCAAACAAAATGCATTTCTTTGTTTGCATGGTTAGCTACATTTTCTTTACATTTCTGAATCAGAGCATTTTGCAGGGTCCTGCATGTTGTCCAAACAAAATTGCTTCGTTGCAAACCATGTCAAAGCAGCCTTTGGTTTACCTACAGTCTGCATTCTGCAACTATTGAAGAGACCTACTTCGTAAAGTAGTGAGCCTGCTAAGCATACAATAGGCATCTACGATCTAGTTTTAAGATGAAGAATATAGTACATTATCAAATCGACAATCAGCTTCTTATGATTGCACATACTTGAAGATTTGTTTGCTTGACCCTTTTGATTGCAAGCACGCATATGATAGACCAAAAAGTGAATGTTAAATCAGTTGAAGAAGCATAGCCAGACTAATTAACCGAAACTGGTAAACTGTGACTTTATACAGTTCATTTTTAATGGTTAATAAATATGAAACTATCGTCAACTATTAAATTATTACCTTCTTAACAAAAATCGTAAAGGATTATAATTTTACTGACCAAAAAACAAAAAATAAAAAGATGAAGAAAGAAGCCATCAATTTAGCATAAAGAGAACTTACAAACAAGCCCAGTGTTGTCAATATCATATCTATTACAAATCTCAAAATCGCTAAGGTCAGCCCCGTTGTCCACCCTTTGCCTGCATGGAAATCCCGGACCAGCAACAGAATCATACTTAAAAAGCGCTTGAAATAGTTCAATCTAATGATATTAAAAAATAAAAAACGGAGTAAATGTGACTGAATTTTAAAAACTGACCTGAGATAAAGTTTGGGAGCTCCATCAGTGGGCAATGTGTAGCAAAATAGAGCATCCCGACTGATTTCGGTGCTCTTTGATCTTAAATACAAATCAGAGCCTTTACTTGTATCATTGTCCACAATATCAAAGGGAATTAAATTGAACCCCTGAGTTGTCTTCCTAGAAATGGACCTCTGGGACTGTTCATCTGCGAAGATAAAATCGATTAAATAGAGATCCGAATAGGTTTGACAATGAGGGTGCAACTAAATAATCCAAAAAATAAGACTTGAGTACAATTACATAAACAAAGAAGTAAAAAGAAGCTTAAGATTACCAGAGAGAGAAGAGGGACGACGAAGAAGCGCTCGACGCAGAATGTTCCACCTCAGAGATGAAGCTTTGGTGTTCGCTCTGGCATCCATCGTTTGGATTGGAAGGGCGACTCACTGTTGTAGTAAACAGAGGCCCGGTTTCGGCTGCAAGTGACAGAGCTGGCAACGACCTAACGGTTAGCCAAAACGACGACGGCTTCATATGTTGATATCGTGAGTTTGCAACTGAATGGGCAGTTCAAACGGCAAAAATGGTGACATTTTTTTTTACAAAAAAACAAAAAATAATTGAAGTAAATAATTTATTTATGAAAATTATATAGATGTAAAGCATTTATTTACATCATTCAGGTCATTTTTGTAAAATAAATTCTGATCATTTTTGTAAAAAAAATCCGGTTAGTTTTGCAGATTGAGCTTAAACGTTGGTTATTTTACAGTTCTCCCTCTCAAAAATTCACAAATCCAACATAGGGTGTGTTGGTATTGTTTATTACTGGAAGTATTTTAATATATTAAAATAATGATATTTTAATTCAAAATTATGTTATATGTATTTTTTTTAAGAACGTGCACATACATTATAGTATATTCATGTGGATGTGAGCATTTAAAAAAAATATTAGAGTTTCTTATAAAAGTGTTTTCAAATATTAAATATATGTTTCAAAGAATAACATTTTTCAAATGTTGTTCAAAGTATCATTATTCAATTCATTACAGTGATTTTAGACTAAACATTCTCAAATTCATCTTAATTGTACCTTATCATGAGAAGTTTACGTTATCAAACTAATAATGCTACGAGGAGTTGGCCCATCATAGAATGACTTGTTTATAACCTTTTTCCTTTACGTTCGACATGTTTACAACATTTTTCCTTTACGTTGCCTTCCTTTTTTTTCTTTCATTTTCACGGTCACTACTAAATTTTCACCTTCCATCATCACGGGAACATATAAGAATATAAATGATAGCATGAGACAGAGAGAGAAGACAATGATTATCTCATTCCACTACCTTTCGTCCATGTAAAGGAAAAAAATGTATTACATTCGACGATCATACAACAGAACAAATACATCTATTTACAGACAGACATTACAATAAATTATGTAGTGAATGGTGAATGGTTCACAAATTAAACAAATCAATTGTAGAAGGAGAAAACCAAAAAAAAAGACAATTATGCGATTCAAATAACAGGGCAACCTCTGACAACAATCCCTTCAGCAGTAGGGCATGAAGCTAAAGGACATCCATCAGAGTCACCACCCCACCAATCGAGGCTAATGTGCTGCATCCCCAAACTCAAGTACAATAAAACACCCATAAACGCTAATCCAGCATCAAGAGCCCCAGATAGCACATAGTTATGGCGACTCCACCAGCCCCTGTAGTATCTATAAGCAATAAAGCCTGAAACAAATCCAATGAGAATCCAGCTGGTATAGTTGACAGCAGTAGCTGGTGGCATGTTTACTGTTGCACCTAATAACACAGGCATTATAATGAGTTTGATCCAATGCTTGTTTGGGAAGGCTTTGTGTGCGAGCCAAACTAGAAAAGGAGCTATAGCACCAGATAAGAAAAACCAGTTGATGGCTGAGTAGATACCCAGATCCCCGAATATTCTACGAGGGCCAATGAGCCCCCATATTACAGAAGCATCATAGAAGACATGGTCACCTGGGCATGTCCAAGGGCTACCTGCAGGAAGCAGTTCTCTGTCACATAGATGTGGCACTGTGTCCATTAGCCACCATGCTGTTCCTAGATGTACCAATGCTGCTACTACAGTACCCACAACCTGTAGAACAAGACATGGATTGAGTTTTAATAATGGGAATTGAATTTGAACATGGATTCTTTTCCTTCTGTTGAGAATTCTACCAAAATTGGGTTTCATGTACCACAATTTAGTACTTTAGTGCCCAAAATAGGGCCCTTATTGTTGACTGTAGATATACATGAGAGGCTAACCTGTGCCACGAACATTGCTCTAGGGGGGATTTTCATGTAATGACCAAGCTTGAAGTCTTGCAAAAAAGTGACTCCTTGCTTCATACTTATGTATCCATACACTTTAAAGCACATGTTAGCCACAGGGAATCCAGGATACAGATACCCTATTATAAACTCTGTGATCACATTCAATGACGGGGCCTGTTTCAGTAATAAAAGATCATTTCGCAATAGAATTTACCAATTCAGATTTAATCTAAATGCTTATAATTTGAATAGCATAGTACCTGATTTGTCGTGGCGGCAATAACTCCAACAGGAAGAGTGAAAAATATAGCAATCCCACAAGCAAGTAAGACGCCCCACCACGGCAATTGGAGCTGATCTTTATAATACTCGCACGTAAATATAGTTGCTGCAACATTAACCAAAAGAATGCAGGTGAACCACCACTCCGGAACTTGCTTATACTTGCGCATAAGTTTTGTGTGCACATCCATCGTCTTCTCTTGGAAAGCTGACTTGCTTAACTGCCATATATCCCTGCAAATTGACATTGTGGCATTATAATATATGCAAACCCCCAAAACCTGGCTCAATATAGGAAAATTCTCAAGTACTCCCAGAATATTGAGTTTTCACTTGTGATATCAAATTTTATGAATAAGTACCGAATTTTTCAGTACTCCAGGAGTACTAGAAATGTTCTCCTCAAATTGCTACCGAAACTAAAAGTTACCTGCCATGGAAGAGGAACACATGAACAACCGTGGCAGCTAGACAGGCGAAATTGACACCATAGCACATAGCGAAGAAGGTGCTGATGTAGAGAGGTCCTTCAAGCTCATAAGCATCAACATTAAAGTGGAAGCTGGGGTCTGTTATAGCTGAGATATTGTACTTCTGACCAGTAGAAGTGAAGAGGCCATCTGAGAAAATGGGAAAGGATTTGGCATTGTAGATATTAAGCCAATACGCAAGTGGGGTAATGACATACATAATGAGGACAAAACCAGCAGCAATATTGGCAGTGGCGAACCAGGGACTGGCAAGTGGGCTACCAAGGTAAGAAGAAATACTTGACCAATCGAAACCAAAGGCACCAATGCCAAGGCCGTGGAGACCCGAGCCTAGCTGTTGAGCAAGTATGGAAGTTGGGAATATCCAACATATCCATGACATGGATGTTAACATGGAGAAGAGGTAGCCTGGGAAGACGTAATACGCAAAGCTGCATGCAAATGCAATGAGGAAGAATTGGTCTCTTGATAACCCTCCATTTTGTCTCTCTTCTTTCTCGTGTAAAGCCCTGTAATTTCATCATAACAACAACAGTAAAATTCCTAGCTTGTAAGAATCACAAAGAGGAAGAATTTAAATTTCTGGGATGGGTTAAGAAGGCCCAAAAGCAGCAATATGGATTGAACTATCTTGGAATAAAGAACAACTAGCAAACTTAAAAAAAATGATATTTTCAAGGAAAAGTTCGAACCCGCAAGTATCTACAGTTGAAGCTCAGTAATATGCAACCCGACAAGGACTCTTATTCATATGAAACACGATAATAATATTTTGGAGATAATATTATATGATAAATGTTATAGCCAGAAAGAAACATGTTCAATTTCAATAATATTACGCATTGAAGTCCACATCTCCCATCCGTTCGCAGACAGCGAGATGAGTAAAATTCACCCCTTAATCAATAATACATATCAGAGGTAATCAGAGATACATGTTTCTTTTATTTTCTATGTAATTCCGGACTCCTCACTCTTTTTACTATTGCAGTAACAGAAATTTTCTCGTATTATGATGACAGGATTGGTCAATCTACTGTAGTCTAACAAGACCAGATGGTCGGAATAGGAAAGTGTACCTGAAGAGCGAAACTTGGACGAGATTTTGGGGCCACCACATGGCAGCAGGCTCCACCAAGTAGCGCCTGAAAATCCCAGCCCACCCGAAGCCCAACACTTGGGTCGTTATAACGACGAGAAACGACACAAAAAAGGTCAAGTTCTTCTTGTAAAATATCTTTACGGCGCTGACGACGTGAATCGCGTAGACATTGCCAGCGCCAGAATTGGCAAAGATCGTGATAAGCACATGCTCTTTTACATTGAATGGACCTGGATTGAGAGTGAATTCCCATTTAGACCCTTTGAAGAAAACCCTGTTGGTGATTGTGGAGGCCATGAGATGCCCAAGGGGGACGACCGCTATTTGGGCCGAAATCGAAGTGATGGAGAGTGGTTCCTTGCGGTAGAAGAAGAACTGGTTGAGGAAAGATAGGAGAATACATGCTAGAGTCCCTAAAATCCACGTTCTGAAAGTAAATGTAGGGAGTGAAGGATCGTCGGTGACCGGAACTGTGAGAGCAACTTGTTCTACCGGTGAATTTTCTCCCGGGAATGGATTTTCCGGCGACGGAGAAGGTGTGGTTGAATCTGAAGCACGTGCTTCGTTCTGTACTGTAGATGGAGAATTAAAGAAGGTAAGTGAAGCGAATCAGATGGGGAGAGAGAGAGAGAGAGAGAGAGAGAGAGAGAGAGAGAGAGAGAGAGAGAGAGAGAGGGTTACTGAGAGGAGCTGTGAAATCGGGTTCAATGGTCATAGCGTTGTCACGCGTCCAGCTTCCGTTGGGTTGTAGTGGTAATAACCACGACACAGTGGCCTCCCACGTTAATTGGAAGAACGTGATTAGGAAACCAAAAGGGGGATTTAATCATAAGTCCAAAAGCCTATATATCAAGAACATGTCGTCGTGACATGTCCGATTCATCATTGTTGGAAAAGCTTCTGGTCCGTACCGTTTAAAAATTCCTTGCTTAAGTTGGGGAGTGTAACGAAGCACGTTCCTTCATCGTTGACCACGTCATTCATGACGGACGAAGAACTTCTGACTATCGTTTCTGTTGATGTGACTAGCGGTGCTCCAATTCCATTTGGTTGTACTAACCATCGAGCCGAACTACAATATTTTTTAATCAAATTGAACCGTAAATTATAAATAAACGAGGCAGATTTGGTTTCGGCCCTGGTGATAGAATAATTTCCTTTAAAATTTTCAACTGAAATTTTAAATTTTTAAATATAATTAATTTGATGTTTTGTTTCATATTAGTTCCGTTTAAAATCGGTTATTTTCATTTCAATTCAGCCTAATTAATTTTGTTGAAATTTATACACCCATAACTGGAGTGAGACTTTAGATGTGGATCCATTTGTGCAACAGATGAAAAATCTTTTAATCTTGGTGTTAGGACAATCTGAACAGTTAGTTTTTAAATCAACCGTCAAGATCAAACTAACAATATCATTTCATTCTAGTAAAATTAATCGAGTGCCGCAAAGCTGATTGGAACACTTATGGTTAAAATAAAAAACCATTAACAGAAGTTGGAGACTTACCTAACCGAAAATAAATTGTTAATTAGACAATCCAATGTATCTTTCCGGTTTTGGCGTTGGATACAAACAGAAATGACAAATTGGCTGTCTTTTTCTTTTTCTTTTTCTTTTTTTTTTAAGTTGCATTATTGGCTTTTTCTTCTTTTATATTTCCTTTTGTATTTTTTTTTAATCAAAAAAAACTTTGATTGATTAATTAATTGTGGGTCGTACCAAACAAAAATGTCACCGCTTTCATTAAATTCTTTAAATTTAATATATCAACATGTCATTGAAAATTCACTTTGTTAAATAAACTAAGTTAAAAAATTGATGGGAAAAATACGTGAAATATAAAATATATTCTCCAGGACGTGAGGGGAAAGAAAATACTTTTCCCATTGTCAGCTTAGTCAAGAAATATTAAAGAAAAAATGTTGAATAAATTTAAAAGAAATCGACTCCAACGGACTACCAAGAATAAGACCATCAATCCCATTTCTTTAAAAATCTAAGCACGTGGATGTATCTTCGCCGGTCTGATGCAAAACTATGAGAAAATCTGATAAAGTTCAGACCAATGCAAGAAGAGCTGATACGATCGACCGATTTGGTTACCTCCGATTCAATGGAGACCATAACGTCCAATCTAAGCCATTGATTTTTAAACTAAAGTCAGTCAATGCATTGAAATTTTAACACACAATATATATATTTTTCAATGTAATTTGCTAACTATGATTGATTGTGCAGGTAAACATTAGCATCAGCATGCATAATTTAATTAAATAGACCCGATTCACCACTGTCTCTATCAAAAAGACCAAACCAACAGCCCTTATTATTGAAATATACCCATAAAATAATGTGTAATAGCTATTTTTCGTATTCAGTTATTTCTCATACATTAATATTATTGAATTCTTATGAATAAATTGAAAGTTTTATTAAAGTATGTTTACAAATTACTGAAGTCCAGGGACTTTCATCAACGAACGAAGAGTGAAGACATAGACGTCTCCAGAAGAACTCTTCTGAGAAAGTTCAAAACGATATTCGTAGTCTTAGAATCGACTGGATAATTGAATCCAATTACGACTGTTAGATTGAACCAATGAATGTCAGTCTAGGGGCATGGGAGTGGAGACTCAAACAGTTAGCCTAGACATGTTATGAACATGCTGAATAGACCGGTAACAAATTAGTTTAAAGCCTAAAATCGTTTACTCAGCTCTAAATCTAATTGTTACACCTTAATGATATATTCATAATTACTTTAGTCTTGAGGTGAAAATGTAGCTTGACTTAATTAGTTGCAATCTTTGATATGTCAAATAAGTGAGTTCGAATCAGCGGGCAATACCTCGACTGTTCGGATTGTAATTCAATTAAATTTGATTTACGTGATTCACAGATATGAAAATTCATGGTTGGATTGCGATAGCAACAATATCACAGGTCTGCCACCTTGCTTGGACTGGAGGTGTACGATCTAGATAAAAATTCTTTAATGACTTCAATTGAGTCGGGCAAAGAGTAAGGAATTGCCCCATCTTTAGAAAAAAAGGGGCAAGTGGAACTAAAATGGCCCGATCCGACTACAATGGGAGAGGGAGTGAAAGAATCGGAACTACCTTTTTGCCATACCTTGAATCCCATCTTTTATACGATTAGAGGTGAGGGTATAGTCGCCCAATAGGCCAAGGTGCTCTCCTTTTTTTAGCGCATTTTTGTCCCCTGAAGAGGGACGTCCATTTATTCTATGCATAGACATTTTCATCTGGCTGATCTCAAGCTCTCCACTTTGTTATATACTTAACATTCTATGTTCAAATATCTCACTCAACTTGAAAAGCAAACATTTCATTGATTACGGCTGCTCCAGTTTGCTTAAGCGGTGTGATCTCTCTATTTCCTTCCGCGCCAATGACACTACTAAATGAGGGTGATCCAGGTCCCCCTTGAAGTCTCAACTAATGGAGGAGGAGTGACCCAAAGGCCATCAGTCAATAAAGGAGTTAAGAAAATAATAATAAGAGGGGTAAAATGGTAACTTTACATTCCAATCTTATTACTGATATTCATGATGAGTATTATGTTAAAATATTCTGTGAACCGTGAAAATAAAAAAAGATTTATTTACACCAACAAAAAATGTAGCGTGCGTGAATCGAGAGTTGATTCATTATCGAACGTATAGTGGAGTCATATGATGTCATGATTAAATAAGTCAGGAATTTATGAAAATAAATTCGCCGGGTATTTGAATCCTTATCTTTGTTCATGTGGGTCCGTTCGGTCTTAGAAATAAGCTCATGAGAACATGAATATGGAAACAAAGTAAATTGGATCAAAATGTGTTTCGGTGTCAAAGTATATTTTCTACGCCTATATGTGATGGGTGATGTCACTAAATTAGTTAAGTGTGATAATATGTATTGAAATTAATTATTTTATTATTTTTTAATTATTGGATAATTAGTAAATAAAAATTAATTAATTAATGATCAATTAAATTTATCAGTTGGATTAATGAATCTTGATACAACTCAAACTCTAGGAAATATAACAATTTTCAGCAATTACGAATATACGGGGTGAATTTTCAAAAATTTAAAAATATATGGGCATATTTATAAATATCAAAAATTACATTTTATCAATATCTAATAGCAATCCGATTGCAGACAGATATATGATGAGATACAGTTGCTTGTTAACAAAGTAAGAGAGAAAAACATTTTCCCCCTCCTCCTTGTTGCAGCCGAAAATGATATTGAAAGAGAGTTTCTTCTTCAATCGTTTTCAGAGCCCACACTCAAATTTCTATACAAAATTCTCGTGAGATATATTTCTGAAATTAACAGGTGGTCGTTGGTGGAAAAAATTTAAAAATCGTTCTTGGAGATTCAAGTGCGTGATCCGGATCCCGAAGCTTGAAGATCACGAAGAACGCTCGAAAGAATTTTATCAGTTCATAAATTCTCCGATAAAATGTATAGGTGAAAAAATTGTTTCTAACATTATCTTCTCGTTTAATGTCGCGTCTACATAATCACACGTTGTTTAATTTTAAGTTATTTAATTTGATTAAATAAGTTAATTAGAATTTTGTTTATATTATGCCCATGAACCGTTCGTGGTGCAAACTTATTTTTTAATTAATTTTAAAATCAGTGGTCCTAGCAATTGATATCAGAGCAATAGGTTCTTGATTATGCTTATTGATATTTGAAACGAACGTATCGTGCATTTGACATATGATTTTGTATGGTAGATTCAAAACAGTTTCTAGGCGTTTTTATTTCAACTTAAAATTGATGTACGCCGGATTTGAAGTATAGGTTTTTATATAATTTATTTTGTTGCAAAAGTTATAATTTTATAAATTTGATGTAAAATTGATGTACACCAGAAACCGCCATAGAGAAGTCGTCGGGCAGACCACTGAGGTCGCCTGCGTTGTTTACACCAGAATTACTGTTCACGCAGAGTTATTGTTCATGTAGGAGATGCTGTTCTGGAGGCCGGCGGTACTATTCTAGCGCCTGTCGCCGCCGCTGCCGCCTGCCGTGCCGCCCCTCCTATTACCTTGTATGGTCTCTTGCATCGTTGTTTGCCTAATCAATTTTAGGAAACCTACAAGTTTTAGAAATCTATGGTTTTGGGAAAACCTAGGGTTTTAAAATTTTAAACTTTAAAATTTGATTTCAAAGTCATTTTAGTCCCTATATTTTTTATAATTTAATTCAGTAATTTTTCAACACTTTTTAATATTTTTTATTTTAAAAATTGTTTTAGAAATAAATCAATTATTAATTACTTGTAATTTATTTATCAAAATAAAAATTATTAGAAAATAAAATTTTAAATTGATTTTTTTAGAAAAAATAAGGTATTGGTATTTTGTAAAGAGTTACAAAATAATGGAACAACATGAAGACGAAGGAGAAAATTGCAGACGCCATGAAGATTAGTTCAAAAATTAATTTGTAATTTATTTATTATTCTTTTTGGGTTGTAATTAGAAATGAGTCGATAGGGAGGTTATTTTGAGTGTATGTTTAATTGTAATAGCGCATCATCATATAACATATCATATAGAACTATGGATATGTTAATATCAAATTATCATGTAGCATGTACATGCATCATTGTAGATTAATTTATAATGGTTATAATTTAATTGCAATGTGAAATTTATAATGGTTATGATTTAGAATTGGGATTTAAAATTAATAAAGGATTTATAAATTTCATCACGTTTCTCATATTAATAAAAGTTATGTTTTGAAAAATAACAAAAGATCTAAAGTTTTCCAAAAACTAAGTGGAGGGTCGTTTACGTTGAAACGGTCTCAAGGTCTCCAACGTGAACTTGATTGTGCCACGAGAAATGGTTTAGAACCTCCCATAGCGGTCCTCTCTTCAATGGGAGAAAATTTGGAGTCGTGTCGTTTTGAGTCATCGAATTACTTGAGAAGTTAAGGCTTTTAAAGGAAGTGGTGGGACAGGACCGTCTCATAGACGGACTGTTAGTCCATAGAAACTTTTAAGAGTCGATGCGTTGGTTAAAGACTTAGACTGAAGCACATTAGAATCCACACTTAGGGGCTAGACAATGGGGCCAAGATGACCAAAACCATTGGTGATTTGTTAAGTTAGATGTGGTGGCATTTGAGCATTAACCAAACGAGAAAAGTCTTGATGCGAGGGAGATAGTTTGAACTTCATCCCTCGATGAGACAAGCTATCATTTTTTATCGTAACATCATGGAGGAAATATTTTTAATAGATTTTCAAATATTTTAAGTAATTGTATCATGCATCATACTTTCTTACCGTCAGCACGATATCAAGATTTTATTCCAATCCACATAATTTTCACAAGTAAATTTGTTTACGTTAAGAATAGTTAAGAGAGGGGATAGCGACGTGATTACTGAAAACAATAAATAAAATGGTGTAAACAAGTTCGTGCTCACTACCTCTTGTCACCTTGAGCCTATTGCTGAATCGACTCAAGAGGAAAATGATGCTTCTCGGCTGCGTTCTGATGAGATCGCCAGATGTTACATCTTGGCATCTATGAGCAATGTGTTGCGACAACAACATCAGAACTTTGAGACCACCACTAATATGATGTTGAACATCACTGAAATGTTCGAAGATCAGGGTCGTCAAGCTAGACAGACAGCTGTACGCAACTTCATGAACTTGATGGAACCTGTAACCCCTGTCAAAGAACATATGATGTTGATCATAAGTTATCTGAATGAGATGGAGATAATGGTTGCTGAAGTTGATGATGAGACTCAGGTAGATATGATCTTAGAGACTTTGCTCAGTACCTTTGAGGACATCTAGCTTAATTATTCGATGAATAAGTTGAAGTACTCACTTCCTGAGCTCATGAAGGAGCTGCAAGTTACTGAGACTCTGTTTCTGAAGATCAAGAGGAAGTCTGGAGAGACTAACTTTACTGAAAGAAAGCCTTCCACCTATGGCTCTAAGAAGAAACGGAGAAGAGGTCTAAGGAAAGTGAAGAAGTAGAAGCCGAGAGCTGCCAAAGGCAAGAGCACCACGAGAGTAGACAAGTCAAAAGACAAATGTCATCGTTGTGGAGTTGTTGGTCATTGGGAACGCAACTGCCAAGAGTATCTCAAATGGTTGAGATCTAAAGGTATAGTAATGGTTACTGAGACCTATTATGTAGCTGACTCTACTTTTTCTTAGATTGTAGACTCTGCAGCAACTATCCATATTCGTTGCTCCCTGCAGGGGTTCAGGGAAGTCAGAAGGCTTGACGAGGACGAGTACAGCTTCCGTTGGGGTAATGGAGCACTAATATCGGCCGTATCTGTGAGAACTTTTAAATTATGTTTTGAGAAATATTTTATTATTTTACGTGATATTTATTATCTTCCAGTTTTTGGGAAGAAACTTTATTTCTATTGTTGCATTAATTGAGTAAGGATTTGATCTTAAATTCATTAATAAAGATATTGATATTTTTAGAAATGTATGTCTAATTACTGTTGCACGCATGTTTAAAAAACTGTTTCACGTAAAACTAATAGTTTCAATTATATGAGACACTAAGTGAATAATGATTCACAAAGGGATAGTAAAAGGTTGAAGTATGACTCAACCGATCTAACTTATTTGTGGCACTTACGCCTTGGGCATATAAGCCTGGACATGATTAAAAACCTTGTGAAGGATGGTCCTTTGCAAACTTTAAATGCGGGATCACTACCCACATGTGAATCCTATATTGAAGCAAAATGACTAGGAGACATTTTTTCAGCAAAAGGTGAAAGAGCCAAGCAATGCCTTGAACTCATACATAGTGATGTATATGGGCCATTGAATATTCAAGCAAGTTTTGTTCATGTTTATCAAATGCGTCAAAAGTCTGAAACCTTTGAGAATGCCTTGGTTGAAAAGAAATTAGAAAACAAGTCAAAATACTATGATCTGATCGTGGTGGAGAGCACTTGCTTAGAGAGCTCGAAAACTTTCTTAAGGAATAAGGTATTCTTTCTCAGCTTATAGCACTTGGTGCGCCACAACAAAACGGTGTGTTAAAAAGAAGGAATCGAACTCTGATGGATATGGTTAGATCCATGATGAGTCACTCATCCCTCCCAGATTCATTCTAGGGATATGTCTTGGAATCAACGGCATATATTCTGAACCAATTTCCTTCAAAAACGGTGTCTGGTACACCATATGAAAGATGGTATGAACGAAAGTCGTCTATTAACCATTTTAAATATGGGGGGTGCCCAACACATGTTCTAAAACCAAAGACAAGCAAGTTGGCCAGTCGTTTAGAATTATGCATGTTTGTAGGATATCCTAAAGGAACAAAGGGGTACATCTTCTAGAGTACGACTGGCCAGAAAACATTCGTTAGCACGAATGCTCATTTTCTTGAAGAAGATTACATTAAAATTATAAAATTGAGAAGCACAGTTATGCTAGAGGAATTATTGAGTGGGAGAACCTTGACTCCCCAATCAGAAATTGTTTCTAATTGAATAATGGAAGACCCACGACAGAAGCCAAGGCCTATAGAGCCTCGACGTAGTGGGAGGGTTGTGAGACAACCTGAGAGGTAGATGTCCTATGGAGAAGCTTTGACAACTGTCTCAAATAAGGATCTTGATGAACATGTCTCTTACTCAGAGGCCATGGTTGGTCCTAAAGCAAACTTATGGTAAGAAGCCATGAACGTTGATATACATTCGATGTACTCGAACGGAGTCTGGAAGCTTTTATATCCTCCTAAAATAGTAAAACTAGTAGGATGTAAATAGATCTATAAGAAGAAAAGATGTCCGGATAGGAATGTAGTGACATTCAAAGCTAGGCTAGTAGCTAAGGGCTACACCCAAAAGGAAGGTGTAGACTACGAGGATACCTTTTCGTCGGTGGCCATGCTTAAATCCATTCGAATCATTTTGTCAATTGCTACTGCCCTCGATCATGAAACCCTACAAATGAGCGTCAAGACTGCATTTCTGAATGGTAATCTTGATGAACACATTTATATGGCTCAACCGGACAGGTTCATGGAGGAAGGTCAAAAGGGTAAAGTTTACGAACTGCAGAAGTCCATTTCTGGACTTAAACAAGCGTCACGATCATGGAATATTAGATTCGATGAAAGTGTTAAAAACTATGATTTTGAATAGTTAGTGGACGAGTCCTGTGTGTATAAGCTGATACACGAAGGGAATGTGATTTTTTTAGTCTTGTACATAGATGATATTCTACTCATTGAGAATGATGTAGGATAATTATTTGATGTCAAGATTTGGCTTGCAAAGAAATTTGATATGAAGGATCTTGGAGAAACTGTATTTGTCTTAGATATTCAGATCTTTCAAGATAGGAAGAACAAACAATTAACATTGTCTCAAGCATTTTATATTGATAAGGTGTTAGCTCGTTTCAGTGTACAAAACTCCAAGAAATGATTTCTTTCGTTTATATATGGAGTCAGCCTCTCCAAGGAGCAGTCTCCCAAGAACTCTCAAGAAGAGGAAAACATGAGAAAGATTCTCTATACCTCAGCCGTAGGAAGTCTCATGTAGCAATGTTTTTCACTAGGCCAAACATTTGCTATGTCGTGGGCGTGGTGAGTCATTTTCGATCTAATCCTGGAATCGAGCATTGAAATGTCGTCAAGCATGTCTTTAAATATCTTAGGAGAAAAGGAACTACATGCTTGTGTATTCAGGTACTGATCTAAATATGACGGGGTATATTGATTCTGATTTCCAAGCAGATAAGAATTCTAAGAGATCCACTTTAAGATCGGTGTTCATCCTTAACGGTGGAGCAGTTGTATGGAGAAGTATCAAGCAATCTTGCATTGCTGATTCTACCATGGAAGATGAATATGTGGCAGCTTGTGAAGTTGCAAATGAGTCTATATGGTTTAGGAAGTTCTTGAAGACTCTGAAAGTTGTTCTAAACGCTGACAAGCTCATGACACTTTATTGTGATAATAGTGGGGCTGTAGCGAATTCTAAGGAACCTAGAAGCCGTAAGAGATCTGAATACATTGAACGTAGAATATCACCTGATTAGAGAAATTGTTCAGCGCGGAGACGTTGTGGTTATGCATATTTCGACGGTCAACAACCTAGCAAATCCGTTCAGGAAGACTTTAAGCAGTACATATTTTTATGACCATTTGGAGGGCTTGAGCATAAGAGATTGTACACGCTACTTTATAGGCGTGTACAATCTCTTATCCTCAAGCCCTCCAGATGGCCATAAAAATATCTACTGCTTAAAGTCTTCGTGAACAGATCTGCTAGGTTGAATATTATGAATAGATGAACTATTTATTTGTATTTAGTTATTTCGCAGACATTTGTATTATTGAATTATTATGAATAAATTGAAATTTTATGTAATATCCCGGCCTTTCGTAAATGGGCATTTTTTGTAAAATTGATTTAAAAAATAATGTAATTTTAAAAATTGATTATTTGTATTTTTTTGTAAAACTATTTTTAATTAGATAAGATTTATTCAAAGTTTGATTTTTTTAATTTTAAAAGTGTTTTAGTATATAATTTCAAAACTCACTCACATCATATGCTATGTATACCTTAACCCTATTTTTATCCTTGATTCGACAATCTCACCCCTCCAATTGAAACCCACTTACACCTATTTGCACATACACCCTAAACCAGGCCAGCGATCCTTCTTCTTCTTCGTTGGTCTCTCTCTAAACCTTGGCCGCTACAAGCTTTGAATTTAGGTAATTTTCTTCTCCTTTTTCTTGATTTCCTTCTTTTCTCTCTCCCTCTGTTTCCTTCACTCTCGCCCTCTGTTTCTCTCTTTCTCTCTCAATTTCTCTCTCTTCTGCTTTATCTCTTCCTCTTTGTGTTGTCTCTTATTTTCACTCTCTCTGTCCCTCTTTTCTTTCTCCCTTCTCTCTCTCTTAGTTTCCTTTTTTCTTGTTTCTCTTTATCTTTCTTCATTTGTTCTTCGCTTCTCCCTTTTTTGCTTCATCTTTCTCCTTCTGTTTCTCTCTCCCAATTTCTTTCTTCTTCTCTTCTTTCTCTATCTTTTCTCTCTCCCTTTGTTTCCCTCTCTCTCGCCCTTTATTTCTCTCTCTCTCTCTATCATCTGTCCCTCCCACTCTTTGTTTTTTTCCTTCGTCTCTTTGATTTTCTCTATCTGATTCTCTCTCTAACTCACTTTCTATTTCTTTTCTTTTTGTCGTTGTTTTCTCTCTCTCTCTCTTTGTGTCTCTCGTTCCCCCTCCATTTCTCTCTCTCTCTCATCTGTCCCTCCCACTCTTTGTTTCTTTCTCTCCCTCTCTTTGATTTTCTCTATCTCTGTCTCTCTCTGCTTCTCTCTATATCCCTCTCTCTCTCTTCCCCTCTCAGATTCCCTTACTGTATTTCTTCCCCTCTTTGTTTCTCTCTCTCCCCCTATTTTCTCGCTTTCAATGGTGTCATCTGTTTCGTCGCCTGATGTGTGCCATTTGTTTCGTCGCCCAATTCGTCATGATGTGCCTCAGTTAACGTGTGATCAGTTCTGATTAGGTTGTTAACTAGGGGATATGCCAAGACAAGATATGATTAAGATTGTTAAATGATTCTATTTGAGACACGTGTTATCTGCGTGCTATGTTAAGTTATGTCATGATCAAGTACGTTACTTTATTTCATTTATGTTATATGTCAAGTTCAGTTATGTTATATCATGATTGCATTTATGACATGTGGATGCATGTTATTATGTGAGTTTGTTTACTGAGTATTTTAAAATACTCATTCCCCCACAGTTATTTATGATACATGTGGTGATGGCGAGCAGCATGAGTGGAAGCTGTCATAACCAGTTAGATCAGAGGAATTTATGTTTTCAGTTTATAATTTGATTTAAAACTTAGGAAAATGTTTTCTGTTAAACTTGGTTATTTAAGTAGTTTATTTTACGTTATAATTTTCTACGAATTATGATGAGTGAAGCTTCGTGAATTATGGATTTCAAGTTTTGACTTTATTTCAGAATTTAATTCAGTTTTTTGAGGTTTTATTAATTATGCATTTCAGACACTTTATCGCTTCCGCTATTTAATGACTAAGATTACGATCATCCATAAGTTTAATGATTCTGCTATTTAAAGTCAGGGTTTTTCTTTCAGAATTTTCAATTTGGGAATTTTCTCAAAATTAGGATTTGTTTCGAATTGGAGATTTCAAAATTGTGAAAATTACACGTCTGTTTAGCCCTCGGGGAGGGGCGTTACAACTTTATTAAAGTGTGTTTATAAATTACTTAAGTCGTCGAATTTTCATCAACGAACGAAGAGTGAAGGCAGATGCGTCTCCAGAAGAACTCTTCTGAGAAAGTTCATAACGATATTCGCAGTTTTAGGATTGATTGAGCAATCAAATCCGATTACGACTGTTAGGTTGAACCAATGAATGCTAGTCTTGGGGCATGGGAGTGGAGACTCAAACGACGAATCTATACATGTTATGAACATGTTGAATATACCGGTAACAAATTAGTTTAGAGTCCAAAACAGTTTACTTTGCTCTAAATCTAACTGTTACACCTTAAGGGTGTTTTTGTACTTACCTTATCCAGAGGCAAATACGTAGCTTGACTTAGTTAGTTGCAATCTTTGATATGTTAAGTGAGTGAGTTCGAATTGGCGGGCAATATCTCGACGGTTGGGATTGTAATTCAATTAAGTTGGAACTACGTGATTCACATATGTGGAATTTCGTGGTTAGATTGTGAAAGCAACAATATCACCTTATATTTTATGATGTGCGTGTGTGAATAAATTAACCTGGACAAGTATTCAATGAATTGAGTCATTGATTAAGACTTGTAAATTGTACGAGAGAATTCACTATTATGTATTTCTTATTCATAGTGAATAAAAGAGTTAAAAAAATAATAACAAGAGGGGTAAAATGATAAATTTATATTTCACTCTTGTTACTGATATTCACGTTGCGTATAATGTTAAAATATTCCATGGACCGTGAAAATAGAAAGAGTTTATTTACACCAATAGAAAATGTAGCGCGCATGAATCGAGAATTGATTCGGCATCAAACTTATAGTAGAGTAGTACGATGTCAGAATTAAATAGGTCGAAAATTTATAGAGATAAATTCGTCGGGTATTTAAATCCTTAGCTTTTTTCATGTCCATTCAGTCACAGAAATAGCTCATGAGACCAAGAATAGAAAATAAAGTAAATTGGATCAAAATGTGTTTTGGTGCCAAGACATATTTTCTATTCCTATATGTGATGGGTGATATCACTTAATTAGTTAAGTGTGATAATTTATATTGAAATTAATTAGTTTATTACTTTCTAATTATTGGATAATTAATAAATAAAAATTAATTAATTAATTAATTGATAACGATCAATTAAATCTATCAATTGCATTGATAAATATCAGTACAACTCAAACTCTATGAAATATTACAATTTTCAACAATGATGAATACATGGAGTGAATTTTCAAAAATTTAAAAATATATGCATATATTTGTAAATATCAAAAATTACATTTTATCAATATTTAATAACAATCTGATAGCAGATAGATATATGAGGAGATACAATTGCTTGTTAACAAAGCAAGAGAGAAACATTCCCCCCCTCCTGGTTGCCCCCTAAAATGATATTGAATGAGAAAATTTTCAATTTTTTTTTCAATCGTTTTAAGAGCTCACACTCAAATTTCTACACAAAATTCTCGTGAGATATATTTTTGAAATTAACGAGTGATTGTTGGTGGATGAAAATCGTAAAACGTTCTTGAAATTCATGTGCGTGATTCAAATCCTAAAACTTGAACACGAAGAATACTCGAAGAAATTCCACTAATTCAAAAATTCTCCGATACAAGGTGTAGGTGAAAAAATTATTTCTAACTTTATCTTCTCGTTTAATGTCGTGTATGCATAATCACACGTTGTTTGGTTTTAGATATTTAATTTGATTAAATGAGTTAATTAGAATTTTTCTTTGATATTCGGTCTACGAATTGTTCGTGCTTCAAACTTGTTTTTAATTAGTTTTAAAACCAACCGATACTAGCACTAGTTACAAGGCAATGTCAATCAAATATCAAAAAATGAAATCTGTGTTCAAATAATCTCTCCTCATCTTAATGAAAGGTAGGTCCTTGGATTATAGACTTCTAGCAAGAAAACAGCTTTAAGGACCTATCTAACAAACAGCAGAAAAGATCTTCAGTGCAGTCAGCGAAAGAACATGGCATAGAGAAAACATATATTGATCAATCTTAAAATGCAGGAGAAAACCTTTCATCCGATGGCACTTTTGTGAACTTCGCTATGAAAAGCCCACTGGTCTGTGATATCAGAGGATCAAATCTTAAGGTCTTTGGTGTTCTACCACTTTTGCAAGGCCAATTTTTGGCACCCTCTATCTCCTGCAACTCTATAATATCAAAGAAAATATAATTGTTGTCCTTCCCGGGCATTTACTTTCTTTGTTAATCTCAGAATTTAGTCCCTTCCCAAAAGGGGGGAAGAATCTACCTGCGGAAGCGTTTTCCTTGAGAAACTGCTCTATCACATCTTCATTCTGAGCAACTGTAAGACTGATCAACAGAAAAGTTAAGAGGTTAATATGGATAAGCTTAATCTGTGTCCAATTGCACAACTGCATGTGCTTTAAACATATAAGAATAGTTTAGAGAAAGCACCTGCAAGTGCTGTAAACCAGCATTCCCCCAGCTCTTAGCAACCTAAAACCATTGCTTAGGAGTTTTAACTGCAAGGAAGATAATGACATTATTTACAATGAAACAAAAAGGTATAAATGTGGTAACGTTCCAGTTACAGAAGTAAACACATAATGCTCTTGATTCACAGCGGTAAATTATTATAGCCAACAAAAAAGAGTGACATAATAGTAAATTCCACCAAGAGGACCATCAGTAGCACCATGCATTAGAACAAACATGCTGTAGTGACGTTCTATTCTCAGGCAGCGGCCCATTCAAAACTCGTAAGTGAAGAGTAAAATCTACTTTTGTGATTGGCAGCCAAGTGGCTAAGCAAACTCATGTAAAAAGATCTGGGCAAGAGAGATTGGATGAACTTGCTTCTATGAAACAGTTCATAATTTCCAAAAGTATGTTAAATCAGTCACCTGAAGAACTGTAAGGCTATCCGTCCTCTCCGCTTCTAATACACGACGTTGAAGAGTCTTCCAGCCCCAATTTTCAAATTTCTGGATATGTCTAATAGAGCCATCATGAGTGCACTCTGCATCTACCAGGACCTATATTAGTTTAAATTGTCATGAACTTTCATAGACAATCTAGAAACTCATTATCCTCTGAATCTAACATGAAAATGATATACGAGGGAGAATTTGAAGAATAACAAGGAGAATGAGGTTTACTCTGTCATAGCCGCAGTTTAAAATTTCACTGTCAGACACAATTTGATACAATTGACTTCTACTGAGCCCTATTACACCAGATTGCCGCCCGTAAAACATAAGTTCTGGATGTTGACTTGCTTGGACCAATTGTCTATCAACACTCTCTCTTGCTTTAGAAGCTCTTTTCCTTTCTTTCCATGGCCTCCTAGAAGTCCACTCCTTCAACTTTTCTACTTTCTCTTCTGAAGCAGATTCACCTATATGGAACTAGACACGATCATAGTAAATCGAGCAGACGAAGATGGGTAATTGAATTTGAAATATAAGCAGTCTACTCTTGTATTGGACTAATTACATAGTTGTGAGTCCGAATTAATGCTTGTAGGAGCAAGGGAAAATGTTGTTCCGTCTGCAACAAATAATCGGCACCGATCACCCAGAGCATATTTCTGCAGCATCGATCTACAAGCTGCCAAACGATGTCTCGAAACATCTACTCCAGTTACAGAACCCAAATCACCAAGAAGGTCTAGAATCATACAAAGTTTAGCACCTGAATGCAACACATACGTGAGAACTGAAATAATGTGGAGTTATATGAAAATCAGGGTCATTATAATAAGACTTTCACATGAAAAAACTCTTGATACGAAATAAAGCTCTTTCAATGCTACCTAACATATAACACTTCCTATGGCAGAGCCATACTGGTCATATAACTCCACATTATTTCAGTATCAGTAATCCATTTGTAGCCATCCACCACTTTTGTTCTTTAAAATTCAGCTCTCTTTAACAGGATCAGTAATCCTAGGACCTAATTTATCAACAATACCCACGAATTATAAAAGCACCAGATAAGCACATTTAGAATCTGGATAAAGTTAGCAGTTAGCACCCAGAACAGCTCTCCATGGACAGTGTGCTATACCAGCACCAGTTAACCATGTTAAAATTAGATATGCATGAAACTTACCTGGAGCAGCACAGAGATCAAGGACATGATTGCCAGCTGAAATATTCAAAGCCAAAACAGCAGCTCCAGAAGCTGCATCTATTCCGTATATCTGAATGGGCCAAAACCAATAAAGATACCAAAACGGAATAACAATGACCCGGATTGTGAACATGGAAGATATTTAACAATACCCAGAAGTTTTTGTTCCTTACCTTTCCTGCCTTATAAGCACTGGAATTAGAAATCTGAATTTCAGGTGGAAGAGAAAAAAACCCATATAACCAATCAACTTTCTCAAGCTTGCACTTGATCTCGGCCTCTATCTCCTCAATATCAGCTTCGCAACCAGGTTTTAGCCTTTCCATTACAAATGAGTTTAACAAAACAAAACCAAACCTCAGACCGCTGAATCGAATATCAGCATACTTAAAAACTTAAAAGTACCTTATGTAACGAGGGGTGGAATCAGTAGCAGTATAAATGGAAGAGTCTAAACCATTGGCCTCCAGAAAATCAAGGAATGCCTCTGGAAGCGGCAATTCTGAAGTTTCATCCATAATCTAAGCAGCCAATTCAGTAACTCAGTTTACAATCTGAATTCGAAAATAATAGGAAAACAAAACGAGGGCTTTACGTTAGGGTTCAGAGATGAGCTGCTGGAATTCGCCCGACTGGTGGCGCCACAGAGCTATGACTTCTCCTCTGTGATTCTGTACGAAGTGTCGTTTCTTTTAGGCACGTGCACAAGATGAGGGACGGGTTTTGAAATTTTTTGTCCCATCCCAATTGGTATGGGACAATATTTTTTTACCCGTCTCTTTTGAGGAGAAAAATTGAGTGGGACGAAACTAGATGAGAGGTTTAATTCGTTTAAAGTTTAAAAAGATTTAAAAATTAAAAAAATAAAAATAAAAAAGTTAAAGGTTAAAATTAAAAAAGATTAAGAGCTAAATATTTAAACTATTTATAAAATTATTGGGACGGGACGGGACAAATTCTTTCAAGTTATCTCGTGTCTCGTCCCGTCTATCAAGAGTGAGCATCTCATCCCGCTTAGTTCATGATAGTTTTTTGAGATGAGACGAATATTTCGGAACGCATGCATACTCATAGTTTCTTTGCACAAACAAATTACCTTTCTTAGTGGAAAATTCATGCGTCATGTCATTACCGAATGACATCATCAAAACATGAGTAGTAATTAGTAAATGAGAAATTCAGTTGGGAGGACCCGTGTACTGAAAAGAATGAAATTTGAAGATAAACACTTGTTATGCTACATTATATAGTAAATATATTATTGTTAGACTATGATCTAACAGATACCAAATTCGTTGATAAAATTTTAAATTAAAAATGCAACTTAGTTTTTTTCCTTATAAAATATTAAATTTAGTTTAAAAAGGGTTTTAAAACCGTTCACAGAGGTCTATCCATGAAAATTTCGCTCAGTAAATAAGACGTTTAAGGAAAATACATCAATTTTTTGTCAAGGCAGAGAAAAAACATCGTTGTCTTTTTTCGTGCAAATTTAGCATTTTGCATGAGAAAATTACCCAAGTATCCTTCCCTGTCCTCGTTTGGCGATCAGGACTATTAGATTAAGGGGTACTAAGGGACTGGATGGTAGGACTGTAAGAAAAACTCACTAAATCGATCGCAAATGAACGGCAATAGTATGATTAGTTTGGATGTTTTAGGCAGCTCGGTTGTGCGGTTCGATCTGCGATCTATATGAAGAAATCTAACTGAACCGCCTATTCACATACATTTCATGATGTAGTTTGAGAAATTTCTAAGGAAATACCCTTTAGAAGCCTATTAATAATATAAAGACAACACTTTCTTTTTGAAGTACTGTTGACTTTTTAGAGTGGTTGAAAGTTAATCTTGTCATTTCTAAAGGTAGGGTGTGAGGGGAAGACGACCTGCGACAAGGTGGAAGTCAAGGGTTCCAATCTGTCAAGTATGTGAGCAAATTACTGCGACCAGCAAGGAGAAATGACCGACGAGGAGACACGACCAGCAAGGAGAGACGACCAGTGAGGAGGGTTAACGATTGGAGGAGGGGGAAGAGAAGACTCGCTAGGTTGAAGGTGCATCTGTCGAAGGTTTTGGGGAAATTAGTGGGTTTGGGGGAAATAACTCAGTCTTTCCACTTTGATAAAAATCCAAGAATCATTGATAAACCTATTGGGGGTCCTAATATCGTTATATCTTCTCACAGTGGTCTTGGGCCAGCAATTTCTCATGTAGTTTTGATGGGGTATGTATATATATATACTCCTTAAACATTTCTGCCTCAACTCCCCCCTCATTTCTTGCGCCGCTCTCTAAAAAACCCTATTTCTCAAATTTCAGTTTCTCAAACCCTATCTCTCAAGTTTCACTTTCATCTCCTCCGTGGCAACTCTTCTCAAGCCCTATCCTCCCCCGCTCTCAACAAAGTCTTCTGAAATGGAAATCCTATCTCAAATTTGTATCTCAACCAACTCTTCCTCTCTGGTCTTTTTCACCATTCTTCGTCTCTCGTCTCTCATCTCTCTCTCGTTTGATCTCAACTCATTCTCTCATTTTTGCGTGTTCCGTCTAAGCTCACTGAATGTGTGAAATTATTGCTGTAATGTTGCAAAATTTTGAAAATCAAGTCTTGTTAATTTCCTTGTAAGTTATGGGTAAACGAAGAACACTTTTTTTCAACGTCTCCGAAAGCTTCTCTTCTTTTTCTCTTCATCTCTCTTTTGCTTCTGTTTTTTTAAAGAACTCTTCTGCTTTCTTCTTTGTTTTATTCCTGTTAAATTAGGGATTTGCTTGTTTTTCTTAAGGATTAGTTTGTTTTTCATACGGATAGTTGAAACTAAAATCGTGTTGCTGGTCTTAGAGATTTCGTTCTTTGTAACATTTGATATTCAATTTATTTTTTTGGAACATCCATGAAGAAAAATGAATGATGAGAATGAAACTCTTTGGAGATTGAATGGACTTGAAAGACAATTATAAAAGCTTTTACTACATTTAGTGCATATTTTTAATATTTATTTTGAAGGGTTTATCAAGTTTTCGTTCTCCAACACACCTCTTTCTCTTGGAATTTTCTTTTGAGAGTTTTTCGATGTCATATTTTAGAGGAGCTTTGAGCTTGATCTTTTGTGTAATTTGTGTAATTTGTGTGAGCTATACAATATTTCAGTTGAGTTATTGTATCTTGAAGGGGACAAGTTAAGATAAGTCTGTTGCTCCAATTATTGTATTGTATCACCAATAATTTTAAGGTGATTCAAACAATAAAGAATACTGCAGATGATCTTTTCGCTATCAAATGGTGGATGAAAAATCTGTGTTGGAAAGTTAAAGATTTACAAATGATTGCTGCTGAAGTTATATCTGAGGATATCAAAATTAGAGAAAACCTCATTGTTGCTGGCATAATTGGTAAACTACCACCATCATGGAGAGAGTTTCTAGAAAGCAAGTGCTATGAACAAAAGAAGATGTCATTGGAAACCCTAATCATACACATCTGAATAAGAGCTGAGCAAAGATACAACACGCCAATGTTTGTTATGTATGTGGTAAGAATGTGTATGTTGCTCGAATTTGTAGTTACCGGAAACGTGACCCTACCCCATATGATAACGTTACCAAAATGTCATTTATGGTTATAATTACCGAAATTAACATGGTTCAAGTGGTGAAGGATGGTTGGTAGACTCTGGTGCTAATAGACATGTTTGTGATGATACAAATTTATTCAAACTGTACACTCCTTTTAAGGAGCCAACGACAATAATGCTTGGTGATTTCCACATCGCTCAAGTATTTGGAAGTGGTGAAGTTGAATTGAAGTTCACCTCAGGATGGATTTTCATTTTGGAAAATGTTCTTCATACTTCTTCAATAAGGAAAAATCTTATGTCAAGCTTTCTTCTTAATAAGGTTGGGTTTAAACAGACATGAAATCTAAATAATATGTTATTACAAATACATGTATATTTGTGGGCTGGGGTTATGTTTTTGATGGCATGTTTAAATTAAATATTGAGATGTATTAGGGGTGTATTTCGGTCAATTTTTCGACACTACACCGAACCGAACCATGAGTAGATTATGAATCGAACCGAACCAAAAAAATCAAATCGGTTCGGCAGTAGTGAAAAAACCAAAAACATTATGCCTGGAAACATTAAAACGATGAGAATTATTTTGTTAAACATACAAACATGGAAATTATAGAGAGTCAAAATCCCATAAGAAATTACAGAGCCAAACAAACATTATCATCAAAATTAAAACCAGGGGTGTAATTACAGATTGCCAAAATTACAAACATAATTCTACAACTAGAAATCTTAAATAAAAAACTTTTTGCTAGATCAGTAAGATTAAAACTCATTTTGACTGATGAAAAAGATGAAAACCCAGTTTAAAAAAATAGAGAGATCAAAACCCAGTTTCATCTCCAACATTTCCTAAACAAAAAAAATTACTCTAAGATCTAATAAAAAAGTGCCTAGTTTACATCATGATTCGCAAGCTCACTAGGAAGAACGTAGGGCTTTTATAAAGCTTGAAACACCCGGATCCGAAATCTTGATTCTGATAGCTTTATAAAAGCTTGAAACATACAGATTTGCGATCTCCAATGGAAGAAATTAAAATAGAAGAGGCTGGAGTTTTCAAACCCATTCGATCCGCGACAGAGATTCTGTAAAAATTGCATTCTCATTTTCTTCAAGATCAACCAAGTGGCGCATGTACGCTAAGAAAGTCCCCAGAGTAAATAATCCCAAAGCCAAGCTTCACTGATTTGAGCTCTTGTGTGGAGTTTCAGAAGAGAGAGAGGGTGATAGAGAGACAGAATTCAGAGCAAATAATCCCACCAAGCTTCACCGATTTAAGTTCGTGTGGAGTTTCATGGGGGATGGAGAGAGAGAGGGGGGGGGGAGANAGAGAGAGGGGGGGGGGGGGAGAAAGACGTCTGGGAAAGGCAAAAAAAATGAAAAAGGGAGAGAGAGAGGCCTGAGAAAGGCAAACATGAAAAAGTGAGAGAGACAAAATGCAAAAATGAAAAAGAGAGAGATGCCTAGGAAAGGGAAAGATGAAAAAAAGGGATAGAGAGACGCATAGGAAGGGAAAAGGAAATACACGCATTAATTAAAGGAAAGTGTTTTAATATATGTATTCTAATATTTTATTATATAATTTTATTTTATTCAATTCGGTGTTCATACGGTTAAAATAACAGATAAACCGTGAACCGAATCAAAACTCGATTATTTTATATTTATGAATCGAATCAAATCGATAGAACATATATAATCGACTAAACCGACCATTTCGGTTTGATTCGGTAACATTTTTTCACCCATAAGATCTACTAGTTCTACTTACATGCTCTCTTCTTTAAATTTTTGGATGCTCGTCGGTGCCATAAAAATAATAGATATGTGGGAATTATGAGTGGTTTAGGATTAGTTCCAATGTTGAAAAGGATTTTAGAAAATGTGAAACATGTAGTAAGGCTAAAATCACTAAACGGACTCATTTTAGTGTCTAGAGATCTACTGAATTTATTGAACTAACTCACACTTATTTATGTGAATTTGAAGAAAAATTTTGATTCTAGAGAAAATATATATTTTATCACTTTTATTGATGATTTTTTAAATTATACTGTTATTTTTCTTTTGAAAAATAAAAATTAATGCTTTTAAGACATTTGAAAATTTTGAAGTAGAAAATAAATGCATTTAATAATATATCTTTATGGATTAGAGTTGTAATCACTAGGGCTGGTGTATATATAAAGTCCCCAATGCACCTTGGTTTTTTTAGCCTGTGTTTGTCCTTGGAGCTTTACTCAAATTTTGCTTACATTTTTCATTTGCAAAATAAAATCAATGCTTTTAAGACATTTGAAAATTTCCTCATTGAAGTAGAAAATCAATTTGGTGTGAAGTGATAGAGGTTGAGAGTATGAATCTTTTGACTTTAATTCTTTTATTCAGTCATTAGAAATTATTTTCATGAAAAAACGAATCCACCATATTTACCTGCATCGAATGACGTAACAAAGAGGAAAAATATAACTTTAATTTTTTTTATATGAAAAGTACATAAACCGATAAGATACTTACACAAATACAATAGGCATACTGCATGAACTAAAAAAAAATTCTATGGGCCATGAGGTCATTCTAAATGTACAAGCAAGTTTTCAGTAAACCAAACTAAACCAAAGTCAAACGATCAACCCATAGTTTACTCTAATCAACTGATACCAAGGACAAATCAAAGGTCAACCCCAAAAAAATACCTAGGTAACATGCTAAAAAAAGACCAAGGTGCATGGGGGACTTTATACACCATCCCTAATGCTTATAAATCTAAATCAAAAAAGGTATGGGGAAGCAAAAGAGACCCTAGTCAACTCAAAAGACAACACGATAACTTGGTCAACCTAAAGTCAACTCTCAAAATTCCAATAAGATAAAGAAATAAGAAATTCAAGTTGCATTGAGACTTCATAAGTCAGCCTCAAAGCTTACAATTAGCAAAAATTACTAATTACCAAAAATAAAGGTCAACCATAAACTCAACAAAATGTGTGAATTTGTGCTTTATGCCTTTATACTTAGGCCAAAATTGCTTACAATATCATACAAATATAAAGACATCAACACATATGAGTTTTATTAAAAAATTTGAGACTCCAAGCCCCATTTGTCCACTAGATTGGTGCCAATGAGGTCCTTCTTGAATCCCGTAACATTGAAAAATCTACCTTCACAATGTGTGAGATAAGCTTGATGATGACCATTGTGTCCCTCATTTTACCCTAAATCATTTCCTTCCACATGTAATACACAAAAGAATAAATGATAACTCTGAGCACATATGCTCTTAGTATTCCCCATTTGCTCCAGACCAAAAGCCAGGAGATCAATTGGGTCCAATTTAGAGCTCTACATACCAAGCCACAATTGTCCATCAAGGTAGTTCAAATGGATCTGGCAAACTCACATTCTATAAATAAATGGGGTTGGACTCAGCATGGCCTACACACACAATCAAGAACTCCCTCATGAGGGGGCTGATTCCAATATGCAATTCTTTATCTAGTGGCTAATTTATTGAGAATAGCCAACCAAGAGATAAAATTGCACCTTGGGATACTGAACTTGAACCAAAGAAGTTTGGTCCATCTGACGTTTTCCTTAGGCTGCATCAAAAAGCTTGATTTGTGTGACTAGGAAAGAATGAACCATTAGGACTTGTAGTCCATGTCCAAGTATCTAGAGAACCATATTGAGGAGGTAGGAGAGGGGTACCCCTGATCTCACTAAGCTCAATAAAACTATATGGCTAGTCAAACCCATTGATCATCCTAAATTACTTCACTAAGCCTGGTGTCCCAGTTCCAGCCAATCCTAATAAGAATTCTCTATCCATAATTTATATATAAGCAGAAAGACACCCAAAGGATGTCAAGGTTCAGTTAGCAATCTTACATCCCTACCACTGCCAATGTTTACCTTACAATAATGCATGAACTAGATCCTGAGTTTGAGAAGTTTTCTCCATACCCAGGTTGAGTTAGAAATGATAAAAGCTATGAATATAGAGCTTTTCCTTATCAGGTAGACCTGACACCAATTCTTCCATAGAGACTTCTTAGCTACCAAACCAGGAACCATAAGTGTTTAGCTATTGCCACCTCATTTGACAGAATCAGGTCTCTAAGGCCCAAACCACATTGGTTCTTATCACAACACAGGTCAAGCCATGCAACTTTAGCCCTAGTGTGCTTGTTCTCATCACCACTCCATAGAAAGTTTCTCAGTATGTCTTGCACCCTCTTAACAACTTTTTGGGCAACATAAATAGGCCAGTCCAGAATTGGAACATGCCCTACGAAATAGATCTGATAAGTTAAAGCCTCCATGCATATGATAGATATTTAGAATCTCAAGATCTGATTCTATCAGTTATCCTGTGTACTAGGGTATCACAATCAGCTTTGCATAGCTTGATAGTGATCAAATGCATCCTTAAATATCCCATAGGGAGCTGACCCTAAGAGAAGCCCAAGACGACTTGAATAGCAATTATATGCACATCCTGAACTCCTGAAAGAAAGACTTGACTCTTCTGAATATTAGGTTAGAGCCCAGATATGCACTGAATAATTTCCAAGCTTTCCATAATGATATGTACAAACTCCCTGATACCCTTACAAAATAATAATAGATCATCAGCAAAGTTTAGATTCACCACTTTAAGCTTGTCACACCTCCAATGATATTGGAAATCATAACTAGAAACAGCAAAACCCAGGATGCCAGTGAGCACCTCCATGACAATGACAAAAAGATAATGAGATATATGGTCCCCTTGTATAATGACCTTAGCTCCTCTAAAGTATTCATAGGGATCCCCGTTGATCTTGACAGAGTATGATGGAGAATATATACATTCTATAATCCGTGTGATGAAGGTGTTAGGGAAATTGAGGCTCTGTAAGGCTTTACCTATAAGGTTCCAGTTGGCACTATCATATGCTTTTCTTAGGTCCACATTTAGGGAACATCTAGGCATCCCCAAGGACCTATAATAACTTCTAAATAGCTTATGTGATAAGAAGATATTGTGTGCAATCCTTCTTCCAGGTATAAAGGCACTTTGATTCTAGTTCACAAGGTTTGGCATGTAACTGTTCATCCTATCAGCCAAGATTTTGGTAATGCATTAATAAAACATTAGAAAAAGATATTGGTCTAAAGTCTCCCATATAAGTAGGCTTAAGTACCTTTGGGATGAATGAAATAGCAATGGAGTTGACCTCTTTCAACAGTTGACTGCTTTGGAAGAACTCCAGAATAGCAGAAGACACATCCTTACCCACAATGTGCTAGGTCCTTTTGAAAAAAACTAGCTAGGAACCCATTAAAGCTAGAAGCCTGATCACTGCCCATACTGAAAATTACATTCTTAACCTCTTTTTCAGTGATAGATGAGGTCATGAGACATGCTTGGGCATCACTTAAACTTTTTGGGAGAGCCCTCTCTAGGATACTCCAATTGATACCATGTTCTGGGTTGGGGGAGCCTAATAAACCAGAATAATGCTGGAGAATGTGGTTACTGATCTCTTCAGGAGTGGAGATCATGGCCTTTTGATGCATTAAGTGGGTGGTTTTAGATTTGATTATGCTCTTCTTCATGCTTTAATTGATTTAACTTTAATTGATATAATTTTAATTGATTTAACAAATGTATATTGATTGATGCATGTGCTGGCTATAATTTTTCATGAAGAAAAATTCCTTTTAAATCAAAAAGTAGTGGGGTCAAGAAGTTAGTCAAATATTTCATAAGATCCAAATTCTTCAATTCCAAATTCACAAAATGAAAATTTGAAAATGAACCTAAGAGTAAAAGAGCTAGGATTAAAAAATATTTTGGTCATGATTTTATGTTAATAATGTGGATGAAAATCCTAATTTTATAGGAACCTTTATCATCACCTGATACTGTGTTTTGGAAAGAGATTGTAAATGATGAGATGAAATCATTAATTTTGACTTAAACATGAAAGTTAGCAGGCTTACCTCAGGTTGTAAAACCATTGGTGTAAATGAGTCCTTATAAAAAACTTGAACCAGTTGGAAGTGTATAGATAAATATAAAGTTAGACTTGTTACTAAAGGTTTTAAGCAAAAAACAGTTCTAGACTTTTTTCTATACCTTTCTCAAGTAACTAGCGTAACATCCATTAGATTATTAATTGCAATTACTATAATTCATGATCTATTAATTCATCGAATAAATGTGAAAACTACTTTCTGAATGCTAGATGAGGAAAGATATATGGACCAACTTGCCGCTTTTATAGAGCATGATCAAGGAAACAAAGTGTGTAAATTAAACAAATCCCTTTATGGCTTAAAGTAAGCTCCTAAAAAGTGATATGAAAAATTCGATTACTGCATGATTATAAATAGTTTAAGATCAAATGAGTGTGACAAATGCATCTATTACAAACCCCGTACTAATTTACATGATATTATTAGCCTTTATGTTAATGACCCGCTAATGTTTTGCTCTAATTTGCATATTATTATTGAGAGATAAAATATGCTAAAAATCTATTTAATTATGAAACATCTTAGTCAGACTAATGTTATTTTGGGATGAAAATTATAAGAACATGTGATGGCATATTTCTTGATCAAACACGTTATGGTGAAAAAAGTTCTTGACCAATCACATTATGTTGAGAAAATCGTGATAGAATATAATTATGTTGACTGTAAGCATGTGAGTACTCCTTTTTACTCTGATGTTCACTTATTTTCTATTAAAAGTGGTAATAACGCGATTATGCTAGCTTAATCGATAGTTTACGTTAGGGGTGTAAGGAAAACAAACCAAACCGTAAAAATCGACCGAACCGCATCGGTTCGGGCGGTTTTGTCACTTTCGACGGTTCGATTCGGTTATAGAAGTAGAAAAATAGGATGGTTCGGTTCGGTGTTCGATTTTTGTGAAAATCGCACCGAACCGCACTTCTATATAAGCCCATTTGCCTAATCCCCCTTCACATCACGCAACATCATGCTCTTTATCAATTAGCCTCATTTCTCTCTTTATCTTTGTTTCGTTCTCTCAATATCTCTCACTTTCTCTGTCTATTTCTGTGTGTCTCTAGTACCTAAATTGTATCTTTTTTCATGTATTCTCTGTTGTTTCTGTAAATATTTTGTATTCTCAGTTGAAATGTAAATTTGTCAAAGACTTAGTTGAGATTGATGTAGGTTTTGTATGTGTTGCTGATTTGGTTGAGATTAGTTAAAAATTAGGTTGAGATTTGGTTGAAATTTGATGAATTTTTCTGCTTTGCTTTTCATCTTACAGTTCGGTTCGGTTTTATTATTTTTGAGTGTTTTGGTTCGGTTCGGTTTGGTTTTTGAATATTGAGCGGTTCGACTCGGTTGTTAATTGTGTAAAATGGTATGTTCGGAAACCGAGCCAACCGAACCACTTACACCCCTAGTTTACGTTATGTAGCTGCTTGTACTAGACCTAACATTGCGTATACAGTAAAGATGCTCAATAGATTTACAAGTAAACCGGGAAGATAACATTGAAATGTTATTGAGCGAGTAACGAAATTTTTACTCGGAACGAAGAATTATGACTTATTTTATAAAAAAGTATCATATTGTTCTTGAAGGTTATAATGATGCGACTCGAATAATTTGTCAGGCGATTCTCTATCTACCACTGGTTATATCTCACATTAGGTGGTTGTTCTATTTGTTGAAAATCTAAAAAAGAAACTATGATTGATAACTCAACACTAGAAGTCGAGTTTACTGCTTTAGCTTCAGCAAGTGAGGAAGCAAAGTGGTCGAGGGATTTATTACATGAGATTCCAACATAGGAAAAATCAGAACTACCTGTTTTAATTTATGGTAAAACCTGACATATAAGAAGAAAACACAGTACTGTGAGATCTAAATAATGACATTATTAATGTAAATTATATTAAATCTTATGATAATCTTACAGGTCTATTAACCAAGGTCCAGATAAGAGAAGGGGTTTAGAGTACATCGAGGAGGATCAGACTGAAAACCATTAAGTCATGAGCCATATATAAGGATACCCAATCTTTCTAGTATTCAGAGAGTAAGAGATTTGGGTTCGATAAAAAAATGAATCATAAGGTGACCGTAAGAAATGTACATCCCATATTTCTCATCTCTATAGTTTAAGTGCATTTATCATATAACGATTTAGGGTTGATTTTTTAAACTCTTAATACTAGTTTTCATTGTGGCTCATCTAAGAGTGCTAGAAATCCAAAGAACTGAATAAGCTATAGGTGAAGTTTTTTGTACCAAACTAAGATTTGTTTTAGTTCGGTTTAGTTTGATATGAAATTCTATATAAAAATAATAAAAAATTATGGTTTCGGTTTAGTTCTATTTAAAAACTGTCGAAACTTTCAATTCGGTTTTTTGTTATGAGTGGCTTGGTTCGATTCATTAATAATGCCGAATCGAACTGTAAACAACCATAGAGTAAATCATGTGTCTTTACATAAGATTCTAGACGAATCACAGAAATTTGAAATTTTTAACTATGTATACTATATTTCGCTAAACTGCGTACCATTTCACTTTAAGTCATGCCGAAGGATCAGTCTAAGGTACAACTCATGTACAAATAGGAGCCGAATTTTTGTACAGCGTGCTTAAAGTTGGTAGGTATTTACATAATTCGGCTACATATATACTAAATATGCAGTCATTATACACGGTACTAGAACTATCCGTTCTCTAATTATGTACTTCCTCTACGCATGTTTTGTTATTCAATAACCATCAATAAATTATATGAACACATTTCAAAAAAACCAATCGGATCACCTGCTTCAAGTAAAACAAATAGTCGGGATGAGTAGGAAAGCACATAAGTAATTGGCATTTTGTAGTTGGACATGATTTTAGTGGGCATGACTCAGTCGCGACTGAAATACAAATTCATTCGTCCACATTTTTATATTAAAAAAGCAACTTGTTATCATGGTTACGTGGCGTGTTGTCGTTTCATCCTCTTAGCTAGGAAAAATAATCCAACTCAGATTATTTATCTATAAATCTAAGTACACTATATTTTTCCCACTGAAAATATTAAATAAGACCAGTACACGAAACAGCAGCACAGCCATCCATATTGTCCTCCGCCCACTTTTTTCAATCCCGGCTTCCGCTGGTAGTTTCCGGCAAACCAAACAACAGCCCTCCTATTAACAACTATATATATCAGGAGAATTTTTTCTTCATGGGTTCTTTAGAAAGGTGTATTTCTTTTAATTTCCAGTTTATTTTCCAGCCATTAATTTCTGGATTTAATGCACAAGCTGAAATGGGTGTGTTCCCCTGTGCTTTTGTTGTGTTTCTGCTTGTAATTTGTAGCTCAGGAGTAGAAGTTGTGACCATTAATGTCCTTACAGCCAAGAATCTTGTCGAGTCTGGCTATGGGTTTCTAGACGTTAGGTAAAAACAAATCTCTCTTTCTTTATTTGATCAAATGGGTTTCAAGATTTAGCTTTTTTTCTTCTCTGTTTTAATATGATTGGATCTGTAATTAGGACGGTGGAGGAGTTTAAGGAAGGGTATGTAGCAACAGACAAGATTATTAACATTCCTTACATGTACAATACACCTGAGGGTAACTTTATTTTGTTTTTCCTTTTTAAATTCCCTTCTCTTGTGATCTGCTTTTTGAGAAATATGTAAGATTCCCTGATGTTATTGGCTTCAGGAAGACTGAAAAATCCTGAATTCTTGAAGGAGGTGTCATCCGCTTGTAACAAAGACGATCGCCTTGTTGTGGTAATATAAACGAAGAATTCCAACGCAATCTATTGTCTCTGTGTTTGAAGAGCTAGCTTGTTACTCCTGTTAATTTTGTTTTTTCCCACAACAGGGTTGCCGAAGTGGTGTCAGATCCCTTTATGCAGTTGAAGATCTTCTTAACGTTGTGAGTTAGAATCTAATCCTGACACCCATTTCAATTTTTCTTGAGGAAATATAAATTATTCTTAAAATACCGAATATTCTGATTCTCTAGTGCATTTAACTATTTTTATTTAGATTGAGAGAATAAATAAATTCTTGGAATTTGAACAAAAATGCATCGTAACATCAAATTATACGTACTGAGTAACAAATTTTTTTTCCAGTTTCTTGAGCTAAATCTATTTGAAATGGAAATGGCAGGGTTACAGGCATGTGAGCAACATGGGAGGAGGATATCTTGATTGGGTTGAGAATGGATTTCCGGTGATTAAGCCAGAAGTTGAGATTCCTGAGGAGAAAGATGCAAAACATGAGGAGCTTTGATTAATCAATTTACTAACCTTCAAATTGCCTCTTTCAATATGTATATATATGTATTTATATTTGATTTGTACTTTGCTTTTGGCTATAACTATAAGGTGTATAAGTGGTCACAGAATGTCAGACACTTGTATGTGCGTTGATATTGAAGTTAAATAACATGGCCTTAGGCATTATGTTTGCATATACCGCATAATAGTTTTCCTAACCATATCCGTGATTTCTCTATATAACACAAAAGGGTTCCTCAACAGCTTGTTACATGTAAACTCTGTTGCAGAATTTGGCTCCTGGGTTTGATGTTAAGGTTTATATGAATAATGAAATGAATATACCGTTAGACAGATGGGCAGAATTTGTCAGTGTTTTTGTATCTGAGACTCTTAGAAATGTTAGGAGGAATATGTCCTTGGCAATGACAATGGCTGATACTCCTACTTAAACTGCCGTAGTATTGCACTATTGCTGTCATGGTAGCTTCCATTTCATGTCTTCCCAGGGTCTGTAATTATGTAAATAACTTTCTCACCATTAATTTTAGTTTGACATTAACGCAGAGACAAAATATGAGTTTTTTAATGCTTCAACTGAGAAGACTTGGCAAAATATGATTTCTTTAATGCTTCAAGCCTTCAATGACCTATCAATTATGAGAAGAGAATGACAATAAAAACAAAGTGTAAGAATTTTTTTGTTATAGTAAATACCATTGACACAACCAAAGCGTACAAATAGGCGATAAACCCCTAAATGTTTATGTGTCTATCTCATACATAAAAGTGCGAGTGTGTGAAGAAATATTTTTAGATAATATTATCTTTAATATTTCATGAAATTCTTAATTTTTCCGTAATAAATTTTAAGATTAAATGTTCATAATTTTAATGAACGATTAATGACTTTTACTTTTTATTTTTCATACAATTTCCATACTATTGTAAAATTTCTAAATTAACTCAATCTAATAATTATAATTTTGAAGTCATTTGAAATTGCAGAGGGATTTTAGAAAATAGTAAAATTTATTCTTCTTCTCAGAATGCCTTAGTATTATTGTTGCTAACTTTATTGTTTTTTATTTTGTTTATATTAATTTTTTCATAGCATTTGTTTTCTTAACTAAAGTTAAGAAATTGATTATTTATTTATGTGAACAAAATATAAAACAAAAATGCGTTCAAAGTATTGGTAGACGTAATAAGACAATTGTATATTGAACAAATAAATATAATGGTTTATCCACGTGCAAAAAATACGTATATTTACTAGTAGAGTATAGGTATGGAGATGGAAACAAATCCAAACGAACCTCAAAGTAATATGATAATGAATGATTATCAGAATACAAGTTATCAAGTTACAATTAATCCTATGATTACCTCACTCCGCATACAGTAATCATTACTAAATTACTCCTATTCCTAAGATAGAATTGCAATTCGCAATTTCTAGTTTGAGTCTTACTAATGTGTGCTTTTTTCGCTATTGGCTCTGCTACTTATAGGCAGTGAACTTCAACCGTTGCTTGCAAACTACCAAACTCATGACTCTGAAAATTTTGAGAGAGCCACGTTCATTTTTCTTCCCCGCTGATTAATTGTTTCTTGCTACATTCATGGCTTCCCCACATTTGTCTTCTTCTCTCAATCAGTAAATTTCCACTTGCTTAAGTCTTGGACTAACACTTGACATTTTTCTGGGATTAGGATATTCAAGAATATGGTTGTCATAGGATGCTGACACCTGACACATTCACAATATGTAACTTCTGTTCAATCAATTCTCATATGGAAACCACGTGCGCAAATAGTAATAATTTTTAAAAATAATCATAATAAAAGAAAATGAGAAGGAAAAATATTTTGAATGAAAATTAAACATTTTCATTTATTTGTTTATTCTGAGGATTCAGATTCAATTAATTATTAAAATATTAGAAATGATCTCTCGAAATATTGATATAAGGTGAGAGAAAGTCATAATTAATTATTAAGTTCTTACACTCATACTATGAGATCATGAGTTTGAGTTGTAAAATTTTTTAATTACGTAGAATTATAATTTTAACAAAAGAATACCTCACATTATCGTTTGTCATACCTAGCTTTTTGCCACGTGTCCTAGTTAATTATAATTATATGTATACATATATAATAATAAAGAGTTAATATATTATACATTAACATTGCCATGTGTCCTAGTTAGTTATAATTATATATAATAATAACAAGTTAATATTTTATACATTAATTAGGTTTTTTGTTAAAATAGACTCCTACACTAATTATCTTACAGAACTAGACTCTTATACTAATTTTTGCTTACCTTGACCCTTGACCCACTTTTTCATTTTTCCCCCATTGCCCTTCTTATAAACTGTCCAATCAAATGTCATATTGGTCTACTCACTTAACACTCAAACCTCCCTACCCACCGCATTTCTCCTTCTTCGTTTTCATTTTTTCTACTTCTTCATTTTCTTCTTCGTTTTCCTCTTCGTTTTCTTCTTCTTCGTCTTCTTCCTTCTTCCTTCTTCCTGCAATAGTAAAGGATTGTTAGTTCTTCTTTCTGGAACATGTATAAGTTTTGTTTTCTTCTTTTTAGAACTATTTACTTGTCTGATTTCTTCTTTCATGGGTTTTTCATTTTCATGAGTTTTCTAAGAATATTTATTTATTTTTTCTTTCTGGAACGTTGTTTAAAGTTAATTTATTGTACTAGATCACTATGATGTAGTGTTAAACGAGGTCTACACGAGTACTACACAAGCCTCGTGTAGACTACACACAGGGTATACGAGCCCCGTGTAGAACTCGTGTACACTACATGATCATCGTATAGTATATCAAAAACTTTTTCAGTAGTTCACGAGTATCGTGTATCATCTATTACACTATACGAGTACTATACAATCATCGTGTAGTGTACAGGATGACCACATGATGATCGTGTACCTCTCGTGTACACTACACGATGGAACTACACGATCATCGTAGATTCATCATGTAGGACTTGTTATAGTACACGAGGTCTACACGATCATCATGTAATGTACACTACACGATGCTGTGAAGGTCTCGTGTACACTACACGATACTTGTGAAAGCTTCATGTACACGATGACTACACGATGGCTACATGATCATCGTGTAATATTTCATTTCATTATGTATTCTTCTTGTACTGACTTGCTTCATTGATGCCTGTACATATTTGAATGAACAACATCCTGGGTCCAATGAACAGCGGGCTTATTTGAATCAGGTTGTATAAGACACAATAAATATAGATGATTTGTACAGTGATAAAGCCAAGTTGGTTAAAGTTGCTCGTATGATGGCCATACGGAAAAATTTTGAATTTCAGATCTTCAAGTCAAAACAGTCAATATTGGTACTTGTACGTGTTGAGAAAATATGCCAATGGCGGTTATGGGCCATGAAATTGAAAAATTGTCCATACTTCAAAGTTACAAAGTTCATTAATGCACATACATGCATATTTGAAGTATTGAGACATGAACACCATCAGGCTACATATTCATCGATTGGTCATTTTATACGGTCTAGATACATAGGTGTTGGATGTATATATAGGCCAAAAGACATAATTGAATATGTTCGGCTTGATTTGAGTGTCAAAATAAGTTACTATAAGGTATGGAGGGCTAGGGAATATGCATTAGAATTAGTTCGAGGGTCTCCTGAACACAATTATAGGATGCTCTCAGCATATTGTCACATGTTAGAATTAAAAAATTCAGGTACTTATTTTTTATTTTGCCATCATAATGTCTACACAAGTATCACACGAACCTCATGTAGTCTACACCCTAGTTACACAGAACTCGTGTAGTCATCGTGTAGTCTACACGATGATTACACGGACCTCGTGTTAGTCTACATGATGCCTACAATGACCTCTTGTTATCATCATGTAGTCTACACCATGATTACACGGACCTCATGTAGTCTACTACACCATGTTTACACGGACCTCGTGTAATCTACTACACCATGTTTACACGGACCTCGTGTAGTCTACTACACCATGTTTACACGGACCTCGTGTAGTCTACATGATGCTTACATGGACCTCATCTAGTCATCGTCTAGTCTACATCATGGTTACACGGACCTCGTGTACGCATCATGTACTCTGCCAATTTTAATACAACAATATTAAATATTTTTCAGGGACAACAACACGCATAGAAACCGATGAGCAGGATCATTTTAAATTTTTTTAATGGCTCTTGGACCCTCTGTTCATGGATTTTTCAGCTGTATACGGCCTGTTATTGCTGTTGACGTAACCGCTTTAAAAGCCAAATACAAAGGGGTATTATTTATATCAAAAGCAAAGGATAGGAACAACCAAGTATATCCCATTGCATTTGAAATTGCAGATTCAGAAAATAATGATTCATGGCATGGTTCTTCCGTAAACTTCACGATATAATCAGTGATCCGAAAGACTTGGTGTTTATATCTGACAGACATACAAGTATACTGAATGTTGTACATGTTGTCTTTCCCAATGCGCTTCATGGAGCTTGCGTTTTCCATATGGGCCAAAATATCAAATCAATTTATAAAAAGGAAGATGCAGTCGCATTATTTTTTAAAGCGGAAAAGGTACACAATCAATCAAAATTTGATTGAATGATGACTTATTTTATAGATTAAATTCCATATATCTCACAATACGTGTCGATGGAGGGAGTTGAGAGGTGGGCACGTTCCCATTTTGATGGAAGGCGATACAATATAAAGACTACAAACATCGTAGAATGTTTGAATGAGATTTTGAAGGATGCTATAAAACTTCCCATTACATGCCTTATAGAACATATCAATGACATGTTACAACGATGGTTCTATGAAAGATGGACGATTGCCTGTTAAATCACCTCGTAGATGACAGATTGGGTTGAGACTAAAGTTAATAAGAAGCATCTTGCATCACGTACACTATCATTGTTTCCTTCCGACATCCACGAGTTCATGTTGCGGGCGGGGATAGGAAATAAGTGGTAAACTTGCATTTTAAGACTTATACGTGCAAAGAATTTGATCTTGATCAAATTCCATGCATGCATGCACTGACTGCATGTCGGCAACGCAATATTTTCGCATACAATATGTGTTCGAGGTTCTATAAAAATGAGACTCTAATTGTTGCGTATGCAGAAATAATACATCCTCTCAGAGATAAAGTAAATTGGATCATTAGCCAGGAGGTTCATGAAAAGATTGTATTGCCACCTATAACCAGGCAGCAAAGTGGCAGACCTAGGACATAAAGAATTCTATCTTGAGGTGAGAAAGTAATGAGGAGGAAGTCAAACGTTGTTCGTAAATTTGCACAACTAACAAATCTGCATGAATCCAATTTCTCTATCTCAACGGGATGACCAAGCCACTTAAATATAAATGATGACCTTTGTAGAGTTGATAAAATATTAATATCAAAATATATTTGTGTTTGTTATTTAATAATGTCATAAAGTTTAATTAGCCTACATGAATCCTACACGATACTCGTGAAGTTATCGGGATGACCAAGCCACTTAAATATAGAAATATACTTGTGTTTATTATTTAATAATGTCATAAAGTTTAATTAGCCTACATGAATCCTACACGATTCCCGTGAAGTCCTCCTGTAGTCTACATGATGATTACACGATGCTAGTGAAGTTATCGTGTAGGCTACATGAAGACTACACGATGCCCGTGAAATCATCGTGTAGTCTACACGATGACTACGCGATACATGTGAAGTCATCGTGTAGGCTACACGAAGCCTACACAATGCTCATGAAGTCATCGTGTAGTCTACACAATGACTATAAGATGCCCGTGAAGTTATCGTGTAGGCTACATGAAGCCTACACGATGCCCGTGAAGTCATCGGGATGACAAACCACTTAAATATAGAAATATATTTGTGTTTATTATTTAATAATATCATAAAATTTAATTAGCCTAGATGAAGCCTACCTGTTGCCCGTGAAGTAATCGTGTAGTATACACGAAGACTACATGATGCCCGTGAAGTCATCGTGTTGGCTACACAAAGCCTACACGATGACTGTGAAGGCCTCATATAGGCTACATGAATACTACATGATGTTCGTGAAGTTTTCGTGTAGGCTACATGAAGTCTACACTAAACATATAGTAACAAAAAAACTCATAATCCATAATTCACAATTTGAGGGTGTATATAAATAAAATAAAAATCCATAAAATATATCCAAATTAATTCAGTACAACATTGCCACGTGCAAATAACTTAATTGCGATTCATCTTCGATATTCTAGCATTTTTGTTGAGTTATTTCTTGGAGATTCTTCTCATATGCGAGGGGTTCGAAAAACTTAAGGGCGAATACCATGCAATCGAATCTACGAAAATGCAAAAACATAATTAAATAATATGTATGGAATTTTATTGGACTTTCAAAGAAATGTATATTTCACTTACCAATTTTCTTGTTGCGGGCACTTCACGATCTCATATTTCCACTCATATTTGGATTTAGCATTGTGTCTTCTCTCATAAATGTTCATCATTTGAAGAAGCCAAGTGACAATCTTCATGAAATGTTTCATTATTTCAATGTACATGGATTGTTGATATGGCGTGTTCATAAATTTATAAATACGAATACACAGGCCATTCAAATCAACTTCAACTGCAATCCAATGATTGCGGTTCATAGCCATGGGAACGATAACCTTATCCAACTGCTTGCAGCTTCTTCCAAAATTTGTCTGCAAGTCGAGGACCATGTATCGAAGCTGATCATCAACGTCAATATCCCAGCCCATGAGATCTTGCTCAACTCTGTCATTCCGTCAGACAGGTTCCCCTGTAATGTCACGGGAAAAAATTTAAATACTCAACCTCAAGAAAAAATGGTCATGAAGTATACACGAGGCCCGTGAAGGAATCGTGTAGACTATGTTGTGTTCATTAAGTTCAAAAATAAATTTTACTTGCATAATCAAATCACCAACCTTGATTCTGATATGAGGGTTGTATTCTTGCAAATCTCTCCTCATGAGCTAAAGGTATGTATGATATGCTATAATATAATAAAGATTAGTTAAGATATTTATAATTATTTTAAATACCACATTAAAAAAGACTATAGATAACTTCTTACATTTGACTCAAGCCATTGATAAAGTGAAGAGACTAGTTTTTTTAACCAGGTAAGGTCAATGGTGCAAAATCCAATGTCTATTTTCTCATTTTGTACAACATAATTATATATCAAAATTAGGTATATGATTGGTTAACTACACGGTGGTTACACGATGTCAGTGTAACCATCGTGTATACTATACGATGGCTACACGAGGTCAGTGTAACCATCGTGTAATATACACGATGTCAGTGTAACCACCATGAATACTACACGAAGACTACATGAGGTTAGTGTAGCCACCATGTATGCTACATGATGGCTACATGAGGTCGGTGTAACCATCGTGTATACTACATGATGGCTACATGAAGTCAGTGTAACAATCATGTATACTACACGATAGCTACACGAGGTTAGGGTAACCATCGTGTAGTATACACGATGTCAGTGTAACCATCATGTATACTACATGAAGACTATACCAAGTCAGTGTAGCCATCGCTGAGAAGAAGAAGTGTACAAGAAAATTACAGAACTTACTTTGCCTTTGGGGAAGTGAACCAGGCTTTAAAACGAGCTTCATCCACTGAAAGTACATCACCATATGCTTGAAATGATTTGAAGTCCGTTTTGGCAACGATATTCTCATCAATTTTTTTTCCTTCATCGCTACTTCTTTTCAACCTTTTTAGTTTCCCAATTAGATGACTCTAGGACCCGAGATCTTTTTATCTTCCTCTTACCAAGTTCACGAAGGTAGACGAGCTCTTCTTCTTCTTCATCGTTGGACTACTCCGTTGACTGAACTGAATCCATCAATGCAGATATTATCGATGCAACCTCTTCATCCTCTTCGTCTTCCTCTTCGTCCTCTTCATCTTCCTCTTCGTCTTCCTCTTCGTCCTCTTCATCTTCCTCTTCGTCCTCTTCGTCTTCCTCTTCTTCCTCTTCATCTTCCTCTTCGTCCTCTTCGTCTTCCTCTTCTTCCTCTTCTTCTTCCTCTTCGCCTTCCTCTTCGTCTTCCTCTTCTTCCTCTTCGTCTTCTTCTTCTTCCTCTTCGTCTTCCTCTTCTTCCTCTTCGTCTTCCTCTTCTTCCTCTTCGTCTTCCTCTTCGTCTTCCTCTTCGTCTTCCTCTTCTTCCTCTTCTTCCTCTTCGTCTTCCTCTTCTTCCTCTTCGTCTTCCTCTTCTTCCTCATCTTCCTCTTCTTCCTCGTCTTCCTCCTCTTCGTCTTCCTCCTCTTCCTCTTCATCTTCCTCTTCTTCCTCGTCTTCCTCCTCTTCGTCTTCCTCCTCTTCCTCTTCATCTTCCTCTTCTTCCTCTTCGTCTTCCTCTTCTTCCTCTTCGTCTTCCTCTTCTTCCTCTTCGTCTTCCTCATCTTCCTCTTCGTCTTCCTCGTCTTCCTCTTCGTCTTCCTCTTCTTCCTCTTCGTCTTCCTCTTCATCTTCATCGTCTTCCTCTTCGTCTTCCTCTTCTTCCTCTTCGTCTTCCTCTTCTTCCTCTTCGTCTACCTCTTCTTCCTCTTCGTCTTCCTCTTCTTCCTCTTCGTCTTCCTCTTCTTCTTCTCTCTTTATTCCTTATAATTCTTATTTTCTTCACTTCTTCCCTTCTTTATTTTCAGCTTCTTCTTTGTGTATTTCTTTTTTTTTTTCAGCTTTATTTTCGGCTTTATGTATTTCTTTTTTTTTCAGCTTTATTTTCGGCTTTGTGTATTTCTTCCCTTCTTTATTTTCAGCTTCTTCTTTTTTCTTCTTCTTCTTTTGTTTTTTATTCTTTTGCTTCTTCTTCTTTTGTTTTTTCTTTTTGTTCTTCTTTTTCTGATTTCTCTTCTATTTTTTTCTATTTCTTTTTTCCCTTCTGTTTTTTCTTCATCTTCCTTCTTTTCACCTTTCTCCTCTTTATTACCTTCCTTCTCTTCGCTCTTCTCTTCGCCCTTCTCTTCTTCTTTTTCTTTTTGTTTTTCATCTTTTTATTTTTCTTCTTCTTCCTTATGTTCCTTCTCTTACTCTTCTTCCTTCTCTACCATCTCCTCTTCTTCTTCTTCTTTCTCTACCACATCTTCTTCTTTTTCATCCTTCTCTCCTTCTTCATTTTTTCTCTTCCTTCGCAATCTCCGTCTCCTCCCCATCGCTAGCCATCATTATGGCAGATCGAGGATAGAATGAATAGTCATCATTATGGAAAGTCTTCTTCTTATCTTGGGCTTCACCGAACTTTAGTCGGTCATCAATAAGAAGTCTTTCTTGGAGAAGCACAGTGGTTCCTCGTTGCCAAGAAACCAAATTTCCTCCTCAGATGGAGTGTCGTTGACATATTCGACCTCCCTGACCAGCACCTGGTGGCAGACAGTTACTGAAAATTTCAGCACTGGGAGATCAAAGAGATGACTAAAGCATGTCTTCCTAAATAGGGAGAGTTGAGGAGTTGTCAGCTTAGTCTTGATAACCTATGTAGTGGGTATTGCATTTTGCATTGACCCTTGCTTTTGGAATTGTGTTAACGTCATGGACGTATCTTAGTTGCTTCTTTGATGAAGGCATAACCTGTAGAATATTCATGGAAAACATAAGATCTAGAAATGTACACGATGCTCGTGTAATCATCGTGTAGACCACACGAGCTTTACACGACCCACGTGTAGTCATCGTGTAGACTACATGAGCTTTACACGACCTACATGTAGTCCTCGTGTAGGCGACACGAGGGGTACATGACCCTCGTGTGGCCTACACGACCCTCATGTAACCCAAAAAATAGACACCCACCAAAACCAGATTCTCAGAAACTAAAAAAAAAACACTCAGAAACCTAGGAGAGAAAAAAAACTCAGAAACCCAGAAAAAATATTAGAAACCCAAAAAATAACCTTGTTGTGATTCAGACATTCATAAAAATAGAAACGTTGAAATTCAGTAAAAACCCTCAGAAACCCAGAAAAACATCTCAAAAACCCAAAAAAAAAATCCTCAGAATCCAGAACAAAAACTCAGGAACCTGAAAACTTACCTTGTTTTTCCTTGCTATGAGAGACGAAGACTCAAGGATTTGCAGAGAGAGAGAGATGCTGCAACTTCGAGGGAGAGAGAGATAGTAACAGTAAGAGATAAATGAAGGAAATACAAGTGAGGTACACAAAATGGTGGGGTTTCGTGTAATCATCATTTTTTTTTCAAGCCGTCGTTTGGAATTCATGAATGATTTTTTGGTAACTTCACAAGCTTAATTCTAATTGAAGGTGGGCTAGGGTCATGGTAAGTAAAACTTAGTGTAAATATATAATTCAGTAAAATAGTTAGTGTAGGAGTATACTTTAACAAAAAAAAATCCGACATTAATATGTAAAAGATAGTTAATAAATATCAGTTATATTTTGATCATGGATGAATAGAAATGCATGAAAAGTTGAAAATACTTCACTAACAAAAAAGTTACTGTTACATGTAGGTTATGAAATTACAATATGTCTGCCAACAATGCGAAGAACTATGTATGATTTTATGTGTTTAACAACGTTCGTCTTTATTATCAAGAGTTGGTTCTTCGACAACTAACTGTCAGCTTGATTAAAAGTTGCTTGTACATAATTACCTCTCGTAGGATCATGTATAAGTATTCCACTGCCACCAGAAATCAAATATATGATCTTAACCAATAGCTACTAAATACAGTAAATTGCATGCTCAACATCATTACCTATTGTAGGATCCTGTACAAGCATTCGTATGCTATTTCACTTTCCAATATCCACCTAAAAAGGACAAGCTCTTTTCTATAATACATTTGCTTTAACAAATGAACATTGTCTACTTACAATGCGAAAAAGAAAAGAAAACATCAAGTTGCTTAAACAAAATACATATCAATCCATCCATTTTCATAACCAAAATACATATCCATAACAAAAATATATATCATGTCCATAATCAATAATATACATCCCTAACCAAAATACATATATCATATCCACAACCAAAATACATATCTAAAACCAATAATTTATGTTATTTTGGGCCAACAATAATTTATATGTTAGAAACTCATAAACATTAAATATTATATATATATTTTTTATGTTATCAGAACATGAAAATTCATATAAATGAATTGAGATAAATATTTTTGAAAAGAATGAATTTTCTCTTAATATGATAGAATCTAACAAATTGATGAATAATTATTTTGTATATTATTCAAATAGTAACTATATGAAGTAAAATTTCAATAACATTATGAAATTTTTTTCATGTATTTATTACTACTATTATTTTAATTTAAATTAAGATTTACAATCATTTTAAAAAAATAATGTATTTATTTTAGCATTATTATTGATTTCAATTTTTACGTATAGTTTAACTTACTTAATACGTGCGAAGCAAGTAATTTTTGACTAGTTAATAATAAAAAAGAAGCAATTGATATGAATGAAACAATAAATTAACAATTAAAGAATCACTTAATATCATAAAAACAATTAATTAACAAGTGAAAAGAAGCAAGGAAGTTACCGAAAATCTCATAAATTCGTAAGTAGATTGCCTGCTGACTTTGACTACTTGCGACACGTTTAGAGGCAACATGTGCACCCTTACATGCTCGCTTGTTATGCTCATCGACTTGCACTTACTATAATTTAATGTAAAGTTATGCTTGCTCAACATTTTCGATGTAGAGGTGGACTCTTCATTGAACTTTTTCCTTTGTTTCTTAGGCCTACTAGGTTGCTTTCTAAGAATTGGAGTTAAAATTTAGTCTAGGCCAATAATCCCACGTATCTTGGGTCATCGTTTAGGTCCGTTACAAGGTTGGGTTAAATGCTCGTATGTCCTCATAACAATTTTGATGTGGTAATATTGGTGAACAGACTCATCTGGGAACTTTGCCATGAAGTTTATGCACTGGATATAATGCATATAAAGGATACCACATAGGTCTCAATTCTTACAACTATAACTGTTCAATTCATGATCAATCACGTATTGGTCAAACTCGGAACGAACTTCAAATTCCCCCCCACCCGACCAGTAGTAGACACAAGCCTTGGAAGCTTCAATAGAATTTTGCAATTCTTCTTTATGTTTTGACATATTATACCATCAACCTTCATGTACTCATCTATTATTTTTCTAAATTCTACATATCAAAGATCTCTTGGTATTCTTCATCATGGTGATAATAGGACAGTTTCTCGCCTCCAAGATCCAGGCATTGAAGCACTCTAATACATTGTTCAATAACATGTCACACTTTCTGAAGGCATGTCTAGGCCAATGTTTTTTGTCCACCTTATTCAACTAATTGTAAGCATTTTCATCAAAAAAATTTCAAGTTTTCCAAACCCATATGACATGGTGGCCCTTGTTGCATTCCATAAGGCATCATTGAATACCTTTCCCTTAAAATCAGCCTTAAAGTTTGCATAGAGATGCCTCACACAGAATTTATATTCAATACTCCCTCATACTTCTTCTAAAGTAGGTAACCATCCCTTTTGTTAGTCAGTTATAAATGTAAGGCCCGATTGATTTCTTGGGTCAATATCTCCTAGTAACAGCTCCAAAAACCAACTTCAGCTATATTTACTCTCTTGCTCGACAATTGCAACTGTAGTTATTCCCATCTATTCAAATTACTGCCATTATCTGACATGGCATCTTACTTTTAAGAAGCATTCATCTACCAATAATAGGAATATATCCACTTAAAAAACCCCTCTAACAAGCGTTTAAATAGACATACAACCTCTGATAAGTTGGTTGTACCTCAAGACATGGTCTTTCAGACATACTTGAGTAGAGAGATAATATGTAAGTGCACTATTTTGACAAGGCTAAATATAAAAGTACTCTTAGGCCTCAACACAAATCAATGCAGAAGAATTCACCGTAACACAACAGAAAGCCTAACCACATATATTTCTAAACAAAATTTAAACTGATTTTATCCACTATATTGAACATATTTTATCCAAAACATGTTTCAATAAGTTGAACAGATTTTATCCAAAACAAATTTTGAATAGAAAGCCACATCCAAAACAAAATTTATCCACATCCAGAACATAATTTTAGCAGAACAAGTTTCAATAGAGAACAGAACATACATATATTTCAGCACAACAAATTTCAAAACTAGATTTTATCAAAATTTATCCTAAAACCAGATATTTGTAACCCTAAAATTATTTCATAACTCTAAAACCAAATTTCGTAACCCTAAAACCAGAATTTCATAACCTAAAACCAAATTTTCAAAACCATAAATCACATTTTTGAAATCCTAAAACCAGATTTAAACCCTAAACCAATTAAAGAAAACCTTAAATTAGTAATGAAACTCCTCCTCTCAAAACCATAAACCAGATTTTTAAAACTTCCAAAATTCAAATAAAATAAACAAAATAGCTTTAATATGTACTCTCAAGGAGAATCACTTGCTTCCTTGTGTAACTTTCACAATTTTCAAGTAAATGCTATCTGGATTGTCGATTGTGGTCCTAGATTGATGTCAAATCTACTAAAATGGAGAAGACGATAAACTGAAGAATCTGCTGAAAGTGAGAAAGTGTAAGAGAGAATATGAGAAAGAGAGAAGAAAAAGACAACTTGGTCTCGTGTTTTCCTTCGGGAAAACACGGGGTCTACCTTGTAATTTAAAAAATTTAAGGGTGGAAACGTGATATAAAAATTCTAAACGCCACAACTTTACTGATGTAGCAGACACATGTAAAAGTGTGTCTGCCACATGAGCAAACTGTTATGTTTTTTAATAGAATGTGGATGAGTGATGGGATTGAAATATCTTACAAGATATAATTGAGTAAAATGAAATTATAATGATGAAATTAAAACTTGACCCAAATTATAGTTATCATATATGTAATTTTCTCTTTTAAATGTAAGTTAAAAATACATGGTTTATTTTTGAGTTCTCTCGCCCCTTCTCTGTGTATATAAATTAATTGCTCTCCTCGCGACCCTATTATGTATATTTTCTACTTGTGTTTCTTCTTTCCTCCTCCTCTTCTTCTCCGTTCAGACTCTTTCCTCTCCCCCTCCTTTGTCTTTTCTTCTCCTCCTCCCCTCTCTATGTTTTCCTTCTCCTTTGTTCTCGTTCATTCTCCCTCTGCGCCCATCTCTGCTTCCCTCTTGTTTCTCTTCCTTTCTCTTTCATTTTTCTTTTCTTTGCATTTTTTTTGGGTCTGTCCTCTATGTCTCTAGGGGATTTCTTCTGATCTTGAAAGTTTTTTTTGTGTCTACCGGTTGTGTAGACCTTGGTCCACCAGATCTATGGTCTTGAGTGATTTTTTCTCTTCAGATCTGACTTTTATAGAACTATCTGGACCTATTTTGCATGCATCACAACCAGAATTTCCAGATATGCAGATATGCTTTTGTAGTGCTAACTGGCCGAGCCAGGTGTGGTTGGTGGAGGACCTGTGAAACAAGTCGACTGTGCTCTATATTTGTGTGCTGATTATGCATATGATCCCCTCCCTAGACTTAAGTAGGTATTTGCCGGTCTTATCTAATACCTGTAATAGTAGATATGATAGTTGGATTCAGATTCTAGATATTTTTATAGCATTTCGTTGTTTATGAATGACATGTTCTTTCTTAAAAAAGTATATAAATTAAGTTAGAAATCATATTGCTACAGGAAATCATGATTTGCATTATAAAATATAATTTGAGACTGCTCACTAATTATCTAACTTAAAAGTATACAGAGTATCTGTTAAGAATCTAATTAAATGACTTCGTTACATGTCGCAATTAGTTTTAAGTTAAAATGCCAATCAAATGATTTTACAAACAAAGTGAGGATGAAGTCATCTAAAAATATTTTTTCTAACATCCCAACTTTTATATATACTAGCTAAAAATTCATATACATCACACATGTGACTGAATATTTTATATGAACAATAATATTTATATTTCATGTACATATGTAGAAATCGTATGAAAATAATACTAATTTGAAATATTTTCTCGAGAGAAAGAAAATTTAATTTTATATCCAATTATAGTTTGAATTATTTTATTTTAACAGTACGCATGAATTTCGTAGATAAGTAATATTTTGCTTAATTTAGTGCCTATAATAGTTTATTAAATTAATCTTAGAAATAGTTTATCACTCTCTTATATCAATTTTATTAAAAAAATCTACACTTACGGTCTATGATGTGTGATGTATGATGTAGGATCAAACGCTTACTGTTGAACTAAATGTTATAGTTCGTAATTAAAGAACAACTTAATTTCTCTTATTTAGTTCAGACATCTACACTCAGGTTTCAAATATCACTTGGCCTCACTAGGCCTTCACCACATGGTAGGATGCTGGCCTACTTGCCAACAATCCCCCTCATCACATGTCCACAAGCACAATGCATTCCCTAAGAGTGAAACTCTTGACCACCAGGCTCTGATATCAATTATTAGATCAAACACTTACCATTGAACTAAAAGTTATAACTTGTAGTTAAGAGATAATGTTCTTTCGCTTATTTAGTTCTAACTCTTGTACTCCAGGTTTGATTGTGAGTTGGTCTCACTAGCCTCTGCTACGTGCAGGATGTTGGCTCACCTGCCAACATGTATAATTTCACATAAGTTAGATTAGAAATTACATGTGGAAAACCATATGTATAAATATCGCAGTACTATCATTACTACCCAAGAAAGTAAGTATTCAGATACAATCAATTAAAAAAGAAATGTCATTGACTATCTCAATGAAAATATGCAAATATCCATTAACTATTCCATTAAGAAAATTATTACTATGGCGAGAAAGACAACTTAATGAATCTAAACATACTTAGGGACTAAATTGTCTAAGCAATGTTTTTCCAATATTCTCACTTATATATTTTTTAAATAAGGTTATTGGTGAAAAGAATCAGGAGGTGCACCACGATATCTCATCTAGGTTGACATCTATTTATCACCCTCTTCATCTAAACCGACCCAAATATTTATTAAAAAAATTAATTGAAAACGTCTACAAGATAAAACCAAAAAATTAAATTAATAGAATCTAAAAGAAAGTATTTTACAAATATCATTAGTAATAAAAGAAGAACAAAAAGTTGTAGCAGTCTGCCACCATGTAAGAGTTACTATATTGGGGCTCTAGACGCTAAACAATCTGCAACCGGATTACTGTTATGATTTTTCTAGAGTGTAAGTGTAGACTATCATTGTAAAGTAATAAAATTATGTAAAATAGAGTATCATCAGAAATGATTGATTGATATTAATTATTGAAATCAAGTAGATCCTAATTTTAATTGAGAATATCGAAAAACTGAGATTTTTTATGAAAAATTAAACTAAAATATTAAACTTGATAGGGATAAATAATTCAAATTTGAATAGTTTAAAAGCTCTAGGATTTTTTATTTCACCAAACCAAACATGCTCAAAATTTCAAATATCAGTTAATCAATGTTTATCAAATTATTGATAGTGAATTTCTCTAATATAATTATCAATCTTTCTCAAGCGTCGATAACAATGAATCAAAAATGCTAATCCTACATCTCTGTTAAGATTAAATATATTGAAACTCATTAAACACAATAAATTATAATTGCTACATTAGATCCATAATTATCTCTAACTTATGAAATTCTAATATTGTTATAAACAAAGAGTAAGTTTAATCATCACTTCTCAGTCTCAGAATTAAATCCAAAATTATGCAATAGTTGGCCAGACGATCGCAGGTATTAAGAATGGATTATAACATTCAATAATACTGAATAAACATCGATTACATTAAAAATCAAAATTAATGAACAATCATGGTTTGGCTACGTCGTAGCCCTAGATAAGAAAATTTAAACATACTAGAATAAGAAAACATCCTAATAATATTCATGAACATAGAGGAAGGAGAAGAAAAACTAGATTTGAGGATGAAATTGAAGTTGAGATCTGTTTCTCGGTTGGAACCGTGTTCGTTTCCTCTTCAAAAAGCTCTCTTCTCTACATCCCACGTCCAAAGAGTCATCTAATAACTCTAAAATATTCTATTTATACACTAAGGTTTTATAAGGTTAAAATTGGAGTGAAATGGAATAAAATAAAATTCATCGTCACGCCTGCATCGTGACGCTGGAAGCCAGCATTGCGGCGTTGGCTTACTGCATGCGCTTGCTAGCGCCTAACGTTGTGGTGCTGCGATGCCAGTGCCTTGAATATCATTTTTGCCTTCCAACTCTTTCAAAAATCAACTCAAATGCATTTGAATATCATACCTACAAAATAAAAATAAAACAAACATAAATCAAACAATAAAACTCAAAGAACCAACAAAATTAAAGTTAAAATTATCTAAAATATGAGCGTGAAATACACTCTTCAATTATCATCTTTGTAAATATGACTGAAAAAGTTCATTTGAAATAATAAATTCAAAGTTTACGAGGTGGAACACAGAATAGCTATTAAATAAACAGAATCACTTTCCAACCACTGATATCTCCAGCAAAAGGTTCACGCACAAATAATTACATGGAGAACAGCAGCCAACTTAGCCTCAAAAGCAAAGTCAGGACTACCGAAAGTCACTCCACTTGTGTTAACCTTAATCCATCCTGATGGGCGAGGAACCCAAGTAACTTCCAAGATATGATGATCCCTAGAAGGATGACATGAAACATAAAGATGTTGCAGAGTTAAAAGTTCATTTATAGAATTATTCATCGATATTGTTTGAAGTGAGTTTTCCTTACGAACAGAACGCTAAACCAAGGAAAGAGGCTTAACAAAATTAGGGTGTCTACCCTCAAATTTGGTGTGGTTACAAAGAGACAATACCGCTTCAAAGACATAATGATGGAGGACTACCAGAAATGGCGTGATAAAAGATATATTCATCTCCTCATGTCAAATATCCAACAAGTTCCCATCTAGTCTGATATCATGCCCAAAAGCATTCGGTATTGAATTCCATAAACCCCAAACAAAAGGCCTGTAATAAAAGGCCTCTAAATATGACAACATGAAGGAAAAATAAAACCATGAGCATGCAATGTTGAATTAGTAAGATTTTTCTGATAGAAATAAGTGTGAAGTAAATACACATTAAGATAGTGGAATAAAAGGCCTCTAAATATGTTTACCCTAACTAACTAAACTTTCATCCTAAAAAAGAGAAGCAAAAGTAGTCGTAAAAGAGATAATAACATCCGAAAAAGTGTCCAAACAAACATGTCTCAATCAAAACTCACTTCTATCCTCTCAATCTCAAAAGTAAGCGGCAGATGAGAAGAACGAAAAGACTCAAGAGGTGTCAACCCCCTAAATTAGTATACACATCTCTTACAAGAGTCTCCAAAGGAAGTCACAACGAATTATGATCCTCAACCAACAGAGTATCCAACCAATTATTTATCTAAAAATGAACCTTAGAATGATGATAGATCAACCACCTGACTCAAGCATCAAAGGTGCATAATAGGGTTTTAATCCTAGCCAAACTGAGGAGGAGATATATCACGATCTTGATCTTCGATCTCGAGTGAAGTAGCGAGCACGGATATATGTGAAAATCGTATAGTTCTCAATTAACAGCCTCCAAGTGAGTTTTTTCAACATTGCCTTATTATGGGGCAAATGTCCTTAATGTTGAGACAACCCTCCCTTTTAACTTACAATAAGATTTCTAAGCCACCTGAACAGGTTTACGAGAATCAACTAAACCTGCCAAAAAGAAGTTTCAAATAGTATAATTTAAATTCTTCAATAGAGAAGAATGCTAATGATAAATCTGAAAAGAACGCAAATATATACCTTGAATCATCGAATTAATGAGACATAACTTGCCCGTCATGGATAAAGTTAAAACTTTCTTAAATCTAGTTTGCTTTTAACTTTATTAGCCCACTAAATCAACCAACGACATCTATAAGCACTAAGAGAGAGAGAAACTACAAAATAAATCATAGAGACTCCCCCTTTTTACATTCTAGAATGGAAAGAAAATCAGTAATTTGATTCTCAGAGATGCACTTATCAAAATAATTAGAGGATTTATCTCAATTAACACGTTGACCTGATAGGGAGTCATAAAGATCAAACACATCTTAAAGAAAATGAAGATTGTGAGGAGAAGCCCTACAGAAAAGTAAAACATCATCTGCATAAACAAAATGTGTCGGAGCACGCATACCAATCAGGGAAGATATCAGGATTAAATAGACCGCGTATGCAAGAGGAGCAAGATATATGCTCAAAAAGTCCTCAGCCAAATAGAAAATAAGTGGAGAAAAGGGATCATCATGTGACACACCTTGAGCACCAAAAAATCGCTTAAGGGATCATCAATAAGCACTGAGATCCTAGCCGAGCAAAAAATAGTAGAAATGTAACGAATAAATCTCTCAAAAAAACCAAAACACCTGAGGGCCTCAAAGAAGAAAGACCAACTAATTGAGTCAAAAGTCTTGCGAATATCAATCTTCAGAGCTATGTGACCACCATGACTATTGTTACTCAAAACATTAAAGCATTCAAAAGCACCAGCAACATTGCCAACAATTTGACGACCCTTAATGAAACCATATTAATTGGGGGAGATAATGTGTGAGCATATAATGGAAAGACGATCAACAATAATTTGGTTAATGACTTTAAACAAGAAATTTCCTAAAATAATCAGAGAAAATTTATCAACATTGGTGTCTTCAGAATGAGAACCATAAAATTAGATTTAGATCTGAAAAAACATAACCAGTATGAAAAAAACTCATGCACTATCAAGACCAAATCTGAACCCATAATGTTCCAACAATGATGATAAAATTTACCTGAAAATTCATCTGAACTTGGAGCACTATGAGGGGCCATGCCGGAGGCTGTTTTCCTCACCTCATCGTAAAAAGAATCTGAAGTAACAAAGCATTCTCCTTTGCATTGATCAAATAATGAATATGATAATAGAAAAAATCTAAACTACAGTCACCAAGATCAGAAAAAGATGTTCAACAGGGTATATAACATGATTACCAATCTCAAATGGATCATGAGAAATTTCATGTGAGACTCGACATTTTCAGTTAGTTGTTTAGTTATCATTGGAGTAATATTACTAGTATAATAATTACATATTTGATTTCGTTGTTTAAGTGAATTATAGTAGACATATTATCGTGGACAATATAATTTAACAATATTTTACTACCGTTTCTTCATCATTTTAGTGGATAGATTTATAGTTGTAAATGGACTTTTAGATTTTAAAGTAAAAGATTTTGATTTGATATAGAGATTGATTTTATTATTATTTTTAAGTCAATATATTTTAAAATTCAAGTCTAAGGATAAATTTTAAACCATAATTGTAGCACATCCTACTTTTAGCTCAAAATATCATATTTTGCCCCATATTTGAACATATATAAAAATATTATCCAACCGTTTTATTTATAAAATGATGTTAGTATATATCTTTTCAATCTAAAGTCTAAATTGATTTTAGAGTTTAAAATGCATAGATAAGTGTCATCCGGTGCAATATCATTTTCAAAACCATTTGATCTGGATTTCATCTGAACCATCACTTTTTCCTTTACACTTTGTTTTCCTTGAGTTCTTCATTCTCCATTCATTGACAATAATCAATCCTATTGGGTTTTTGATGAGAGTTTCTTTGTGACTAATCAATGTTGAAGGTATGAAAACTAGTTTTTGGTAAGATCCGAATTTTTTAAACATTTTTTCTATTGGGTTTTTTGTACCAAATTTTCTTATTCGATAACAATGTTTCAAAACCATGTTCTACATTCAACAAATAAATGTTTGATTTGGTAAGTTCTCTCGAAAACTTTCATTTTAATGTTTTATATCCCTGAAATTATATGTATTTTTTGAAATTCTTCTTTTAAATATCATAGAAAACTATTCTAACAGTTTTAGAAACCAAGCGTAGTATTTTGGGTCTTTCAATGCTAGAAATTTTTTTCTCAGCATTGATACTGGGAATAATCCTAGCTATAGGATATGGCTAGATTCATCCTAGCCATTAAATAGTTTTTAATTTTATTTTCTTTAGAAATCGGTAGGGTAAGTTACCATATCCTCCTTCATCTCTCGACTTTCCCCTTTCCCCTTCTTCGACTACAACCAAAAGTTAAGGCACCCAAAATCCGCTAGCACGATTTCTCCTCCAATATCCACCGTTAACGACGAAAGCGAGCATGATTTCTACTTCTTCTTCACCAAACTCAGGCTCTCTCTCCTCATCGTGAAGCTCTGTCTCCACCTTTGTCCTGTCCATCGTCCACCTCTCTCCATCGTTTAGCTTTCTCTCTCTCCATCGTCCAACTCTTTCTGTCATCCGAAGGGGTTTTGCGTCGTCTAGGGCACGCGATTTTCAACCACTATGATTTCCCTACTCTCAAGTCTTTCTATCGAAGGTAATTTCTCCTCCTCTCTCGATCTCTCTCATTCTAGTTGTGATCCCACTCCTTGTATCCTTAGCTGACATTCGTTTCTTTGCTCGTGCTTCTGTTTTGTCTTTGTCAATGCTTCTGCAAGCATGTAGAATGTTTATTATTTATAAACATTTGGCTGTTTTGAATATTTTATATTGGTTTCTTGGGTTTTACTATTAGATTGTTTGACATTCGATTAAAGCTTGCATAGAACGGTTTCTAGAGTTTTTTCCAATTCTGCCCTACTGTCTTTGAGACTAGTGAATTTTCAGTGTTTCACATTTTGTTGATACAAAGTTGAGCTCTGTTTTTGTTAGTTTTGTCTAGAATTTGTGGGAGCAAAACCAATATATGACTTATTTCTGGCAATGGTTGTATCTGGGTATTTTATTCTTTCCTAGTGTTTATTTTTTTTAGTTTTATTTTGTTGTTTGGTGACTGATGAGGGAAGAAAAGATAACATGGAAAGCAAAGGAAGTCAAACCCTAAATAATTGATTTACTCTTTGTTGACTGAAGTTTGATGAATGTGTTTTTTAATGTCTATTGATTATGTTTGAAAGTGTTTAGACTAAACTAGTGTTCTTATCTTTCCTTAGTCTTGGGAATTTTATGATTGTTCTTAGTGATCTAAAATCAAATTTTTAGTTTTCTTTGGTTTTGATATGAGATTTTGTTCTTGATGAAGATGCTTTTTAACATTTGTTGATTATGGTTGATTTATAGGGTCTCACTTTTAGATTGTTCTTTTTGAAAATATAGGCGTGCCCTATAATTTATATAATTGTGGATTTGAAATGATTCACTTGTTTTCTATACCACCTGAATTATGAACTTTAGAAGATAAAGAGTCAGCTTTGTGTTGATTACATGTGAGTTATTTTTTAGTAAGATTAAAAGAAGATGATGAGTCTGCTTTATGTTGATTAGATGTGAGTTATTTTTTGAGTTAGGCTGAAAGAGTCAGCTTTGCGTTGACCAGTTATTTCTAAGTTAGATGTGAGTTATTTACAGGAAAGTTGATTCTTCTCTTTCAGTTTATAACAATGTAATATGACGGTCTTCTCTGTGCTAAATTTTGTTTTGGATTTTGATTTCATTCAATTATAAAAGTTCCTCCTTACTTTTTTCAAGTGAAACCTCCTGATTATTGGTCATCAATAGGGAAGACTTGTTGGCATTTGCAAAGTTGTTAGTCATTTACTTCTGGATTTCGAACTCGTATCATAATTTCTTTCTCAATATCATTAGCTTGATTTGGTTTTTCTTAATAAAATGGAGTTTGCTATGTTTGTAGACTAGTTTCTCATGTTTTACCTTTTACATGTTTCTATACACAATATTATAGTTGGAAGTAGATACTACTTGAGGCCAGTCTACTTTCATAGAAACAATATTATTATTAGATGTATGTTTGTTATTAGATGAATACATAATGTACATGTTATCATTTTCCTATAATACTATTGTACATGTTATCCTTCAAGCAATCAAGTCATAGAGAAAGTCATACTTTAGAGAGAACTACATGATCAACGTCATTTTTCTATATGATTATAGAGATTTTGACATTTATAGAGTTTTAACTAGCTTACCTACGTGGTGAAAAATTACTAATATGATTCTTTTGACATGATAAATAGTGAAAAAATTTGGAGAAGAGCATATTGCGACTAGACAAGCATTCTTTAAATTCATTACACATCTTGTTTATCATCTATTAAGATTGTTGGTATATGTCACTTCCAATTAATTCGTTATCTGAAATAGTCATTGCATAAAGTTGATTAATAACATAATAGGGGCAGATGTATACAAGAACATAACATATGTCCGTTATCTATAATAGTCATTGCCTAATGTCAATACACATGCTTTGAGGGCATAACCCCCAACAATCTTCCACTTGCCCTAAAGAAAATGTGGCATCTATCTTAATCACATGTTACGCACGTGACCCTGAAATAAATTAGCAGGAAGTGTCTTTGTAAACGGATCAACCAGATTCTGTTCCGATGCTATCTTCATAATAGTCACATCTCATCGATGCACGATCTCTCTTACAAGATGACATTTCCTCTATATGTGGTTGCCCCTCTTATGACTCCTTGGTTCCTTGGAGTTTTCGACCACCTCACTGTTATCATAGTATAGGATTAATGGTTTGTCCATATCTAGAACTATTTTCATATCAGAATAGAACTTTCTGAGCCATACCGCCTCTTTCACAGCCAAGTCGTTATATATTTGGCTTCCAAAATGGAATATGCAATGTTGGATTGTTTAATACTTCTTCAGACCACAGCTCATCCACCTAGAGTGAATATTAATCCAGATGTCGACTTTCGACTGTCTCTATCTGATTAAAAATTAGAATCAGTATATCTAGTGGGATTCAAGTCTCCACATGAATAAACAAGCATATAATTTATTGTTCTCCTAAGATACTTAAGAATGTGCTTTACGGAATTCCAGTATTCCAAACTTGAATTCGATTTATAATGACTGACATATCCTATTACATAACATATGTCCGGTCTCGTACACAACATGGGATATATGAGACTTCCAACTCCTGAAACATAGGGAACCTTTCTCATATCCTCTTCCTCCTAAGGTGTCTTAGGACATTGTTCCTTGGAGAGAAAAATTTCATGTCTGGTCTGTTGTTGACCTTTCTTGGAATTCTCCATAGAGAATCTCTCCAGCACCTTATCAATATAAGATGCCTGAGAAAGTGTCAAGAACTTGTTCTTTCTATCCCTTAGGATTTACTTGCCTAGAACATAGCTCGCTTCTCCCAAATCTTTTATTTGAAATTTCTCAGCAAACCACTTCTTTACATTTGACAAAATTTCTACATCATTCCTAATGAATATAATATCATCAACATAAAGAACTAAGAAAATCACTATCTTATTTTTGGTATATTTATAAACACAGGCTTCATAAACATTTTGCTCGAAGCCATAAGACTTTATAATCTCATCAAATGTAAGATTCCAAGATCTAAATGCTTGCTTTAATCTATAAAAGGACTTAAGCAACTTGCATACTTTCTAATCTTGCCCCTTTTGTACGAACCTTTCTGGCTGCATCATATAGATGCTTCTCTTCAAGAGAGTCATTCAGAAAAGTTGTCTTGAAGTCCATTTGCCACATCTCATAGTAAAAACTAGCGTCTATCGACAAAAGGATGCGAATGAATTTTAGGATGACCATAGGGAAGAATGTCTCTTCATAATTGACTCCTACCATTTGTGTATAGCCCTTGGCTACTAACCGTGCCTTGAAAGTCTCTATTTTCCCATCAGCACCTTTTTTTCTTGAAAATCCATTTACATCCAATAAGTCTTACATCTTCAAGTGGATCTACAAGTTTCCAGACGGAATTGGAATACATAGATTCCATTTTCTGGTTCATGATATCTTGTCATTTCTTCTTTTCAAGATCATCCATTACTTCTTATAAGATAATGGATTGTCCTTACTAGTGTCTGACACTAGGACATGCATGTGCCTCTAGTTCATAGCGAACTGGTTGTCCCACAACCCTCCCACTACAATGTTTTCCTTTGCAGGAATTGTGGTTTCTCTGGTTGTTGTTTATTAGTAGAAATTGAAGGTGGTCTAATCTCATTAGTCGCCAATTCCTCGAGAACTACTTTGCTACGAGGTTTGTAGTTTTGCATATAGTCATGCTCAATAAAGGTTGCTTTGTCGATACAAACACCTTTTGATCATTGTGACTATAAAAGTACTCACTTCTAGTCTCTAGAAAATAGCCAACGAATATGCATACCTCAGATCTTAAGTCTAGCTTTCCGGTTCTAGGTCTAAGAACGTCAGTTGGACACCCCCATATACGAAAATGACACAAACTAGGTTTAGAACCATTCCATAACTCTAAAAGTGTCTTACTTAGAGATTTAGAGGGCACTACATTCAAAATGTAAGTTATCGTGTGTAGTACATATCCCCAAAATATAAGTCACAATGATGAGTAACTTAACATCGACCTAACCATATCCAATAAGGTTCGGTTTATCCTCTTTGCAACACCATTTTATTGTGGTGTTCCAGGTGCTGTAAGTTGGGATATGACTCTACACTCCAACAAATAATCCTTGAATTTTAAATCCAAGTATTCACCACCTCGATCAGATCGAAGGGTTTTCAATTATTTACCTAATTAATTTTTAGCTTAAGCCTTGAAGTCTTTTTAAAATTTTCAAAAGTTTCAGACTTCTGATGCATTAGGTAGCTATAACCATATCTTGAGTAGTCGTCAATGAAAGTGACAAAATACTCATATTCAACTCTAGCTTATACATTGATCGATCCACATATATGACTATGTACTAATTCAAGTGGTTCCTTGGCTCTTTGGCTCTTTCTTGTGAAACGTCACGTGGTCATTTTACCTGCTAGACAGGATTTACAAACATGAAGAGTTCTGATCTAAGATTCCATAAATATGTGTTATCATCATAAGAAACTCTTTGTCGTTTGTCGTTTTTAGGTTTTGCACATGTGTTCAGTCGGTTTAAGCATATACAATCCGCTTATAATTTAGCATGATAGATATCGAATTCATTCTTAGATATAATAAACTATTTATTAATGAAAGAAACTTTGAATAACTGTTCACGCAAAAATCAAAGAGAAATCAAATTCATCAAAAAAATAGGAATATAATAAACATCGTTCAAAACTAATTAATTATATTAAAAAAACGGATTGTCCCTAATACTTTAGCTAACACGAGCGCACCACTGCCAACTCTTAAAATGATCTCGCCATTAGCCAGCTCCCTTGACGAATCAAGCATCTGCAAAAAAAACATACATTGTTAGTGACTCCCGAATCAAGCATCTAGGATGACAAATCATATTCCACTAAACTAGTTTCAAGTACAAGTAAATCATATGTACCTTTCTTTTTCAACTCAGAGAGATATTTATTATAGCTTCTCTTCCAATGATCTTCAACCCTACAGTGGAAACACTTTCATTTGGGCTTGCTGTCTTTTCTTGTTCTTCTTAGCTTTCAGCGATGTCTTGGCTTTCTTTACTCTTTTGTTCTTACTTTTGTCCTTACCATTGTTCTTCTTCCTTTTCTTGTTCTTAACAGTATTGGAAGAAGGATTTTGCTCGACAACATTTGCCTCGCCCTCTTTGGTCATTCTAAAGTTGAGTGACTCAAAAGTCTATAGTTCATTCAACAATTGGGTCATGTTGAATTGTAACTTGTTCATATCATAGTTGGTCGTGAACGCAAAAAAAGCTGGTGTGAGCGACTCTAGTATGTTCCTAACTTGAGTCTGTTCATCAATGGTCACCCCATGTATTTTTGCCTCGCGCATTATGTTGATCATGTTCAATACATGTTCTCAAACAGAAGCACCATTCGTTATCTTAGTTGTCATATAGCTCCTAGTGGTCTTATGACGGCCTTGATCAACCTGCTGCCCAAACATTACCTATAAAGATTCCATAATCCCATAGGCAGTCTCCATGCTTTCATGCTTGGTTCTCAGAACATCATTCATGCTCACAAGCATGTAGCACTTCGCCTTGTTGTTTGATATGATCCAAGCATCATATATCTCCCTAACATTCTTAGGGGCGTTAGCAGCGAGATCCTCAAGACATTCCTCAGTAAAAACGAACTTATGGTTCTCACAAATCAGCATTAATTTTATATTTAATTTTCAACGTATGAAATTATCACCATTCAATTTCTTAAGGGCGAGTAAAGTAGTAGCAGGGTTGCCCATGGTAGACATAATATTGATAACTGAAATTTAAAACATACATGATTCAATATAATTGATAAATACCTAGAATTCAAATAGTAAACATGATGCATGAATGTAGTCATAATAAACACATAAATTTAGCATTTACTAATTACGATAAAGCAACCCAACGATTAATGTGCCGCCTTAGGGTCGGTCGGATTAACCTAAGACTATCTATAAGACATTCTCATCCTTATTAATTAAAACTTAAAATATCTCATATTTTTTTTATTTTAACAATAAAGTATTGCTTGTTCGGTCAAGTCACAATTATCCACATGAATGCTTAATTGTGATTTTATGATTGTAACCCATCATTTCAGATTTCATGACTTCATTCAGAATATGTCGCCTTAGGGTCGGTCAAAACTAAACTATATCACTTCCTCCTATCTTCTTAAGAAGTCCAACCTTGGTATTGGTACTGCTGGAAACCTTCCTTAGGGGATGAAAATAAAGCCACCTCGAGACCCTCACTGTACCTCACGGTGTTGTACTAATGATGGAGACCATAGGTTACATTGACATGTAAACCTTCTCTCACTCACTATTTTAGGATAATGTATTTCTATTTTAACTAATCAATTAATTCTAAATTAATTACTAGTTAAAATATTAACCCTACGAATATTTAATTATCAATTACTCCAATCTCATTGGTCTAAATTCATTTAACCTTCTGAAGCGCCTAAATTATAATTAGGTGAACTTAGATTAACTAATTAATTATATACATCAAACTTTAATAAAACTCATTTACTAAAGTCGGTTAACCTAAAGGCTACTATAGCCTTTAGTGTGGTGTGATTATCAAGGTTTAACTAGTTAAAACCTAGCAATTTACATGCAATTGATTTCATAAAGCAATACATATAAACATATTATGACAATCATAATAAATCATATTTCTACATATGAGATGCATGATTAAATAAAAATGTGTTGAATTTTCATGTAGGGCATGTGATCGACTAATGCATGGAAATGTACAAAAAACATGAAACAATTATTAAAAAATTAATAGACCGAGTGACTATTGAGTATTTTTAAATTACAACCCTTGAAATAAAGAAATAAAATTACAAAGTGAACTTCAAGAATACATAATTCCCAAATATAGCATTCTCTTCTGATGTCCATCTTCATAATCTTCAAGCTTTGAACAAACCATTTTTAATTAGAAAAACTATTTTTCTTAATTAAAATAATTTCTATAATTATCCCTATTAATATAGTTGACTTTAACTTAGTCAAATAACTACTTTATTTGATTTAGTCAAACTTGTGTTAAACTCAATCAACCTATTAATTTTTAATTTTCATAAAATGAAAAATTAATAATCAATTTTAAAATTACATTAGTTTCAAAATTTAAATGGATAATTAAAAGAGTTGGAGTTTTAAGGAGACACTTAGGTAATATGGTTAGTTCCATGGTTTGTTGGAAACTTTCCTAAAATGTGACAACAATTGTTACTGACGATAGGACTCTCCGATCACCGCCCATCACCATTGCTGGCCGTCTCATTACCAGCAACCGCCTACTGCGCCGGACAGCCACGGTTCACCACCGGTTCATCTTTGCCGGAACAGTAAATTTCTAGCGTGGACAGTGTTTTCACGGAAGAACAGTGTTTTCACGGAAGAACAGTGTTTTCACGGATGAATAATGTTTTCGTGTGAACAGTAAATTTCTGCTGTTCATCTCATGCGTTCTTCATCTTCTCGCATTCAGAATAAGTACAATAATATTTAAAATAAAATTACAAAAATTCTTACACCTCAATTTGACTTACACATGATCTAGGAAAACTTAAATAAAGCCTAACCCAATAATCATCATACAATTCATGATCCATTATTTCCATACATTCAAAAAATATAACCATCCATCATCATACATATCTCATATTATATGAATAATGTAAGAAAATACACACAGCTTTTAACATATAAATATAAAAGACCACTCTGATACCACTTGTTGGTCATTACGGCGCGTGCGCGGTGGAAACGTGGAGACGTGTGGCCTTTGAAAAAAATTAACCTTTTAATAAAAATTGAATCTTTTAATAAAACAAAATTTGCGCAATGCCACGCTAACCAAATAAAAACTTAATTGAAAACTCTTTTTCAATCTACAACATTCATTATATATTTATAAGTTAAATCTACAACATACAATGTTAGGAATCATATATCTCTTGTAATCTATATCAAGTGTCCTTGCAATAACCGATCGATCCTCATTTCTCATGAAATCGTTTCAATGATCAATAGACTCTGAGATCCACACCAAGATATTTCAAGTCAATCCTCAACAGGACGTGTGTGGGCACGTAGAATATTACAAGACACTTTTTTGTCTCTAGATGTTCTCAACACATGAGATCTAGAAATTTACTGAGAATGTTTTTAGTGAAATGATTCTATAAAACAACGTGATGATCATTCTGTTATAAATTTGATTAACGTTTAATCACATAAGAAAATCTCTCTAAGACCAATCGTGTTTTCAATTCAACTCTTGATTGACGGACTGATGATTTAATCAACTGATTTTTTCCTCTTCTTTCAACCACCGAGGCCATTAGAATAATATTTGTATATATTCTAGATAATGGCATATCATATTTTTAGGGATAAACTGAAATAATATTTAATTATAAAACTACCAATTATAATGGGACTCACTGCAATTGTGCAGAAGTGCAGTTCCACATGGCACTGCAGTGTGCCGTGAGCTAGCACAGTGCATCACGGCACCACTGTAGTGCGATGCGGCACTATAGTGTTTCACACTCACTATTGTACTGCCACGTGACACCACAATAGTCCATGTGAATTTTGAACATCTTATCAGTGATTGATACGTGACAATTACTGTGAATTAAATATTTATTTTAATCAGATAATGTTTAGATATCAGTTAATTTAAAATTAACGTATCTGATTATCCATATCAACTAACTTATCTGTTATTTCAAAAATAACAGATTTAGTTGGTTTAAATTATTATCTAATAATAATTTAATTATATAATTTCACAAATTAGATCTTCTATCACTTATCGATAATTATATGTATAATTTCAAAAAATTATATTTAAATATATAAATAATTTAATTAATTCATCACACATAATTATGTAATTGCCCTAGAATAATTTTTTTTTACAAGTTAGTCCTTTTCTCATATTCTGAAATATTCACATCCTAGACAGCATAGTATAGAGGTGACTTGGAGATCATGGACCTATAATCTTAAGATTCAATAAAGCAGATTATTAATTAAACTCTTTAATTAAATAATCTTATTTATTAATTTCATTATTACTCCACTATAAATATGAAATTGCACTCTTAAAGATTATAGAATGTATTTACAGAGTATTCTCATGTAGTCCACTGACATAATCATTTCATGTAGTTTTGTCCTCCAATTATTGGTTTGTAAATTAGAACTGGTCAAAATTACCGTTTTACCCTTCCAATTACATCTTGATCCTTAAGTACCATTAATCCACTAGTGTATAGCTAATTTATAATCTTATTATAAATTTGAGCTCAATAACTATTCAGTTCCAAAATTAACACTTAAATGAACCAATATACAATCCGTTAGGAAACCTTAGATTTCATATATTGTAAGATCATGTCCTCAACCATCCACATCACTGAATCTCCAAAAAAAAAGTCACGAGCCTAATTAACAAATAGATCTTAATGAGTGAATCAAAAGATGTAGTAGACATGCATAGGAGTTCATGACTACTCAGGATTCAGATTGATCTACATATGATTATCGAATTGATGTGTATTAAATCTTTATGATAAAAAACACGTTAATAAAGATATTAATTCACATTGGTCTTGTCATATATAATATTATTATATAAAGTATGTTCACTAATATGTCTATCCACATCAATGATCCAAATCTAGATCACACGCATTCATAATGCTTAATGAACTGTACTAGCAACCATTCTTTAAAGATTCCATACTTTAATATGTTGCTGACAATTTTATTCATTATCTATGACCTTAATTCTCCCATAATAATACAAGATCACAGTCTCATTTATGAATATTGTATTTTCAGATATTTATATAAATTATTCAACAATAATTTAAAAGAATAATTATAAGAAAAATGTAATCCTCTTTAAATTTTATATCAAAATATCAAAACACATACTTTGAGGGTATAACCCCCAACACCTTGTTCATGTCACCAAGAATAAGTTTGATGTTGTCAATAACATATATTGATTGCTCTCATCGCCGGTATTCTTCACGTGTTTTGTTCTTTCTCTATTCAAAGTTTTATCTCTAATCTCATTGTTTATAACACTAGTTTTACGGATATTGTGATGATAAGAGGTGGCCAAATGTCCGATAGTGCAACAACTGAGCAAAACTTTAGAACATTCTCAAAATATAATGTTGGAAAAAGACAGCTCTCATAAACTTTTATCATGATGGATTTAGACAACACCTTCAAGAGGTCAACATTTATCAACATAAGGGCCAAATGGTCATAGTCTCCCTCAAGAGTGGGATTGTCAAATTTAATTAGGACAACCAATTCCACGTGTCATATCTGAAAGAATTTGAGGATGCCAAAATTTCTAAGGTAAACCATAAAACTGCATTTGTAGTGCATTGTGTGCTAAATTTGAAATTCAGAGTCCACGGCTGTCTTAGAATCACGGGCTTCAAAGAAAGCAAGCCAATACCTAAAACTTGTGCTTTATCATCTTGAAAATTCAGAAGTACATAGAAAAATCTTTGTCCAAGAGAGATAAGACGCCATTGAGGAGCAATCTTCTAAATAGATTGAAGTTTATCTTCAAGTGCTGGAAGCTTTCAAGGTTCCTTTCCTTTTGACAAAAATTCTCAACTAATAAGAGAGTAACTGTATAGTTTCAATCGTTCTTCGCATGCTTTTGGGTTAATTGAAACTACAACAAAGTCACATTTCTTCTTACGCACATAAAAGATCAAGGTAATAATAGAGGAGGCGGTTTAAACATTGGATTTCATGGTAGGATTTTTGTTCAAAGGACAGCAAATGGGGTAATCACATGCAACATTATCTTTTTGGATTGAAGGTAGTATGCCTTGCAGTTGCAACTCCAGAAAAAGATCGACAAATTGTATGGTAGACATGACAAGAATACAAAAAAACCCAAATTATCAAAAAGCATGATAAAATTCAATAATTGGTTAACAATCACAAAAAAAAGCAAACAACGGCAAAGTCAACGGTGACTTTTCGGAAAAATTTCAGGAGATCTCTGACAATAAACCTAGGGAGATCACGAGTTTTTGGTGGCCCTAAGTCGACGCCTCGTCCAAATGCTCTAGTTTTCGTTAAGATTCTAGAAACGCCTACTCTGCTCAACGGACAAACACTAGTCATGAGTTTATGGCATCTTGATTGCTCCATTAGCCGCAATTCATGACAACAACAAGACTATACAAACGATGATGAAAGAAAGCTCAATGATGATATCACTTTGTGAACACAAACGACGATGATAGGGCTATGAGAACCACCATGATGTCAAACTCGATGACGTCTAGGACGTTCGATGAGGATGATAGCATCACAGGTTCTTGCGATGGCAGCGAAGGTATGAATCTCGACGATGACTAGGTTTTTTATGGATAGGTCTTTCTTTCGATGACTAGGGTTTTTTACATTCATTTGTAAATGAATATTTATAAACAAAATAAAACACAACCTTTGACCGATTTTATTATGTGACTTAAGGGTGTTCATTGGGCGGGTTTATTTGGTTTTAGATCAATTCTATAGCCAAACCAATATAATGAGATTGATAAATGAACAAACCAAACCAAACTAATCAAACATGTAAACAAATCCAAATCAAACCATTAATTATCGGTTTGGTTTGGGTTGGGTTAGTGGTTTCATTTCCTTTGTATTTGAAGTTAATATAGTTAAGGCAAAAAAAGAACACATCTTAATAAAATAAATCTTATTTCATTAGATAACTTAGTTAATAAAATAATTTATAAGTAATCAAGAAATAAAAAATAAATCTTATTTCATAAAACTGAGACCATGTTTTGCATGAGGGTTGGGCTAGGTTAGGATGAAATTAGACTTTTTCTAATGCCCAAGTAGTCGGTTTGGTTTAGGTTGGGTAATATTAAGAGGAAACCGAACTCAAACAAAAATTAACGATTTCGTCAAAAATGAAACCAAACCAAACCATTATTACTATTTAAATCATAGAATAGATTATGGTTTGGGTTGGTTTGGACGGTTTCATCAGTTTGTCGGTTTTTTTAAACACCCCTAATGTCACTCTCACTTTTATAGATAGTCATATAATTTACCAAAAAAAATTATAGCTAACCAAATGAAGGGTATCTCCACATATATTATTTTGGTCAAACTGATATGACCATTTTTCTAAACATTATGAAAACAGTTATAAAAATATTCTATCTTTATACAAGGATTAAAGGGAGAATTAATAAAATGACCGAAAATGATGCTTGATGTGCAAAAATGGTCAGAGTAACTAATTTAGGTATGTAAATAACGTTGGAACTATTTGGTTTTAAAATTAATTAAAAACAAGTTTGAACCACGAACGGTTCGTGAGCGGAATATAAAAAAATCAATTAATTTATTTAATCAAATTACATAACTTAAAACCAAACAACGTTTGATTATGTATATACTATAATAAACGAGAAGATAATGTTAGAAACAATTTTTCACCTATATTTTATAATAGAGAATTTCTGAACTGGCGAAATTCCTTCGAGCGTTCTTCAAGCTTCGGGATCTGAATCACGTACTTGAACTCCAAGAACGATTTACAAATTTCATCCATCAAGCTTCTGAAACAAGATCGGATTGATGATTCATCGCCTGAGATGGCTTAGAACCAAGAGTTCATTATCTAATGGATTTTTCCGTTCTAATACTCCATCCGAGAGTTCTAAATATTTCTAAAATATCTTCCGGAACGCTATTGGATCAAATGACCACCCGTTAATTTCATAAATATATCTTATGAGAATTTTGTGTAGGAATTTAAGTGCGGGCTCTCAAAACGATTAAAAATAAAAAATCAAAAATTTTATCCTTCAATATAATTTCCGGCGGCAACAGGGAGGGAGAGGAAGAAAATGTTTTTCTCCTTTTACTTTTTTTAACAAGCAACTGTATCTTATCCAAGATTCATCTGCAATCAGATTGCTATTAGATATTGATAAAATGTAATTTTTGATATTTACAAATATACGCATATATTTTGAATTTTTGAAAAGTCACTCCATATATTCATAATTGCTGAATATTATAATATTCCCTAGAGTTTGAGTTGTGTCGAGATTCGTCAATCTAATTAATAAATTAATTTATCATTATCAATTAATTAATTTTTTTATTTTTATTTACTAACTATCCAATAATTAGAAAATAATAAATTAATTCATTTCAATACATATAATCACACTTAACTAATTAAGTGACATCACTCATCACCTATAAGTGTAGGAAATATGCATTAGCACCAAAACACATTTTGATCCAATTTACTTCGTTTCTCTATTCATGTTATCATGCGTTATTTTTGAGATTGAATGGATCCACATGAACAAAGCTAAGGATTCAAATACCTGATAAATTTATCTCCACAAATTCTTGACCTATTGAATCTTGACATCGTACGACTCCATTATAGGGTCGATGCCGAATCAACTCTCGATTCATGCGTGTTACGTTTTCTGTTGGTGTAAATAAACCCTTTTATTTTCACGGTCCACAAAATATTTTAGCATAATACCCATCATGAATATCAATAACAAAAGTGGAATATACAATTACCGTTTATCTCTCTTGTTATTATTTCATTAACTCATTTATTGATTGTGAATAAGAAATACATAATAGTGAATTATCTCGTACAATTCACAAATATAAATCAATGACTTAGATCATTGAATACCTGGAGGCTAATTTATTCACACACTCATCAATAAAGGATAAGGTGATATTGTTACTTTCATAATCGAACCATGAATTTTCATATCTATGAATCATGTAACTCTAACTTAATTGAATTACAATCTCAACAACCGTGGTATTGCCTGCATATTCGAACTCACTCATTTGACATGTCAAAGATTGCAACTAACTAAGCCAAACTATATTCACCTTAGGATTAAGGTAATATGAAAATATCCTTGAGGCGATACAATTAGATTTAAAGCTTGGTAAATGGTTTTGGGCTCTAACCTAATTTGTTATAACTGCTCTATTCAACAAGTTCATAACATGTCTAGGTTAACTGTTTGAGTCTCCACTCCCATATCCAAAGACTGACATCCATTGGTTCAACCTAACAGTCCTAATCAAATTCGATTGTCCAGTCAATCCTAAGACTGTGAATATCGTTCTAAACTCTTTCAGAAGAGTTCGTCTAGAGACGCTTCTGTCTTCACTCTTCGTTCGTTAGAGTTTCAAGACTTGATTTAAAATAAAATTTTCAATTTATTCATAAGAATTTAATAATACTAATGTCTAGGAAATGACTTAATACAAATAAATAATAATTACACGCTACTTTATGGATATATTCCAACAAATAACACAAGCATAACAAATTTATTTATATAAACATCTACGTAGTTTACATAACTAATTCAATTAGTCAAATCATTTTGGTAACCTTTTTTTACTATGACCATTTTCTTAATTCACGCCTTAAAAGTTGTCTTTTATTATGTCATTTTTCGAGGATTAAGGGTTATTTGTAATAATATACCCTTTAGAAGTTTCATTTGGAAATATACATCCATATCTCAAAATTAAGAAATATAAAATCCTTGGCCCACAAAATCAAAGATACTCAATCATATCTCTCTGTTTTATTTTCCTTAACAATGCATTTATCAAATCAAACAAATATGACAGTTAATGTCTTCTCCATTTTTGGCTTGTCGTGTGTTCATCTTTTGTTTCCTCTTTATCTTGCTTCTTCTCTATTTTCTCTTCTTTCTCAATGAAGCTTGCTGTCTGAGTGGAAAACTGTGCTTCTTCTTCTTCTTCTTATTTTTCTTCTTCTTCTTCTTCTTCTTCTTCTTCTTCTTCTTCTTCTTATTCTTCTTCATCTTCTTCTTCTTTAGTGAGACCATGATTCTTCATCAAGATGAAGACCCATTCTTTTCTTTTTCTTCAACGTGACAGACCCATTCTTCTTCTTCCTCAACGACATGCACTCAGGTATCTATTCTTCTCTTTTTTGGATGCAGAAAAGGACTCAAGTAGTTACATGGTTGCTTGCTGGAAAAAATAACTACTTGATGGGTTCAAGTAGTCATAAATAACTACTTGAAACCTTCAAGTAGTCATCTAGTCTCTGGGTTTCTTAATGGAATGATAAAAATGACTACTTAAAGGGTTTAAGTAGTCATAAATAACTACATAAACCCTTCAAATAGTTACCCGGTGTCTGTGTTGCTTACTGACTAAAAAAATAATTATTTGAAGAGTTCAAGTAGTCATTAATAACGATATGAAGGGTTTAAGTTGTCGTAAATACATACAATTACAATTTACATACTGACAAAATTAAAACAATTCTCATATTGATTTGGTTACTGGCAGAATCAAATAATTATATGTATTGATGGGTGAAAGTTTTTGTCTTAAACAGACATGACTGAAATTCGTATATTGGTGGTACACGGTGGTGAATGGGAGAGAAATGATGTTTCATTTATTTTTAATGGTACGGTAAGCTCACTACTGGATATACCATCAAACTTTACTTACCAAGAGTTATCCAGTAGCATATACGGCGAATTAAATGTTGATCCAACATAGTACGATATTTTGATGAAGTTTTTATATAAGACACATATGTCATCCCCGCCTGCTAAAATATTAAATGATCACCACGTGAAGTTTTTCATTACCAAGAATAGTTCTAAAGCACTTCATACTCCTTTATATCACGCTCAAACCTAAACCTAGGATAATTATTGACAATCTTACATGTTTAAATCAAAGTCGAGTTCCTAAAACTGCTCCCACATAACAAGATTGTTACAGTCACACTTCATGCTTTATAGATGGTTGATAGCGGTGAGAACAATGATAATGACAATTTTCATTCAGGGGATTGTTACTATGAGAGAGATGATGATGATGATGATTGTCTAGAAGATATTGATGATGATGAACTTGAACATCCAAACAGTGATTGTGGGTTTGATGATAGTGTTGATGATGGTCTTGATTTTGGTTTATATGAAGAAGCAATTCGAGAAAATGACCCTCTACCTTACTAGATTTGAATAGAAGGCCGGATACTAATGCACATCCTTCAACAATGCCAAGTAATATTGCACAATCGTCATTGCGACCATCCTATAATGCACCTAGAGTATCACAACTAGAGAATAATGAACATGTTAGTGTCTTAGATATGTTAGATATAGAAGAACTCTACCATGATAAAAAAAAGAGCTCACAAGAATTGTTGGACTCATGGAAATCTGTCAAAATTTTGAGTTTAAAGTTATCAAATCCACGTCGAGATTGTTGGGGGTTCTTTGTGTCGAAAAATATGTACATGAAAGCTGCGAGCTATTAATGTGTGATATCCTTAGTACTTTAAAATAACAAAGTTAATAAATACTCATACATGCCATTTGGACATCTTACAACATGATCATTATCAAGCAACAAGCTTATTGGTCAGTCATTGCATAAAGTCAAAATACAATGGTGTTGAACGAATTTATAGGCTGAAAGGTATCATCGAAGATGTTCGTAAGGATTATGGCATCAATATAAGCTATTACAAGGCTTGAAGGGGCTAGGGAAGTTGCATTGGAATTAGTTTGAGATTCACCTAAATTTTCTTATATGAGACTCACATCCTATTGTCACATGTTAGAGGTGAAGAATTCAGGTACCATAACTCATATAAAGACTGACGAACATGAGTATTTTATATACTTCTTCATGTCTATTGGAGCCTCGATTCATAGATTTTTAGTTGTATATGTCCCGTAATTGTGGTTGATAGAACATCCTTAAAGGCAAAGTATAGGGGGACAATGTTCATCGTAACTTCTAATGATGGGAATAACCAAGTGTATCCATTTACTTTTGGGGTTGCTGACTCTAATAATGACACATCATGGGAATGGTTATTTAGTAAGTTGCACGGGGTTATTGAAAATTTAGAGGACTTTGTATTTATGTCAGACAGAAATGGAAATATAGCAAAGGTATCCAGACTATCTCCCCACAGTCATTGCACAAAGCTTGCATCTACCGTATGGGAATGAACATAAAATCAACGTTTAGAACTAGCGACATCAATCCTATGTTTTTCAGAGTAGCCAAGGCCTATCATGTATCATAATTTGAGGCATATATGACTAGCATCAACCAAGTTCATCCATGCATTGGAAACTATGTTACAGAGGTCGGATTTGACATATGAGCACATTTTCATCCTGATGGTAGATGGTATAACATAATGATTACCAACATTATTGAATGTATGAATAACATACTAAAGGATGCTAGAGCCCCCCCTAACAAGTCTAATAGAACATGTGTGTGATATGTTGCAACGGTGTTATTATCAACGTCAAACTACTGCTTATGAGTTGAACACACAAATATGATTAAAGATGCATATAAAATGTGAATTTCATGATTTATTTATACACATAAATAGTCATTAGGTCACTAGATTGCTCACTGACAGAACTAAAATAACTATTTGAAGGATTCACGTAGTCATAAATAACTACTTGAACCCTTCAAGTAGTCACTTGGTATTTGGGTTGTACACTGACAGAATAAAAATAATTACTTGAAAGGTTCAAGTAGTCATAAACAATTATTTGAATCCTTCAAGTAGTCACTTGTTCACTGGATTAGTTACCGCCATAATCAAAATAATTACTTGAGGGGTTCAAGTAGTCATAAATAACTAGTTCAACCCTTCAAGTAGTCACTTGTTTACTGGATTATTTACTACCAAACTCAAAATGATTACTTGAAGGGTTCAAGTAGTCATAAACAAGTACTTGAACCCTTGAAGTAGTCACTTCTTCACTGGATTACTTATTGTTAAAATCAAAATGACTACTTGAGGGGTTTAAGTAATAATAAATAACTAGTTGAACCCTTCAAGTAGTCAAAACTAAGAAATATATATTTCTCAAAACTAAGAAATATATATCTCTGGCCCACAAAACCAAATCAATGAAGCTTCTAAGTAGTATATTATTGTAAAGGAAAAAGTTGGGGATTATGCTACTTTAAGTTTTAATTTTGTATTATACCTTTTAATTTTATGTTTTGCATATATGGCCGGATTCTCTCTTTAGTTTGTTAGTTAGTTATGATTTTATTTGATCATTTACATTTTTACCCTTTTATAAAACTAACTTTATGTTTTTTAGGTTTTATTATTTTTTATTCATTTGCAGGTTGCCGCTGCTCCACGTCTCTCTTCTTCCTCGTCTCCGACATTTTTTGCCCAGCCATGAGTTTTCTCCAATTTCTCGCCCCTCAAACGTTGCCTTCCCCATACTTCGCCCACCAAAACACCTATTTCCCTTCCCATTAACCCCTAAAACCCCTTCTATATCCCCTCCATTATCCCTCACCCAGGACCTTCGTTCCAATTTCCAACAAAAATATCTATCTCGACTCCATCGGCTTCAAATTCTTCTCCCTCATCGAAAACCACCATCTAATCATCTATGTATCTCTCACCGGCATTAAATCCGTCGTCAATTTCATGACCTCCATGAACTTCACTGCCATCGAGTTTCATAGGATCGTCATGACAAGATCTGGTCGTGGCTTCCCTGACCGCCGCGACCAGATCTGATCCCAACTTTCTTCACCATGATGGTATATAAAAATATATCGGTAGTAAATAAAAATATACTAGATTTATACTGTGATATACTAATAGTACATAAAAATATACCATAGATATGCTGCGATATACATATGGTATGTACAAATATACTACATATATACTATGATATGATTATAGTATATAAAATATAATATGGTAATATACTACAAAATTTTGTTAATATACTACAAAATTTAAGATTAAAAACTGCATAACACAGTATGTAAAATTTATACTATTATATGTATGTCTATATACTATATAACAAAAGGTATACAATACTATATAATATAGGATGCAATTATATATCATTCATTCATGTTTATATACTAGTATAGTATTATATACCATAGAACACGTATCTATAAACTATGTAACATTGTGCGCGAGGGTCCCTTATTAGAGAGGGAAATTTGTATATTTACTATGTTTTTTAAGTTTTAAGGATGGATCATTACAAATTTCGGTCATTTATGAAAATCACAACTTTTTTGACCATTTTTTTCTTTATTTTCTTATAGTGATCTATTTACCTATTGCAAATAACCCGAGGATTAAATGCCACACGTACAAGTAGTATCTTGGGCCAGGTGAAGCAAGTGATGGAAATTGGCCCATTGAGGTTGCGATGGAAAACTCTACGGAACCGAAATTGCCATTCAGGTTCAGGTCTTGAAGCTGCCATTTTCGATTCCCCAAAAGAAACATCCATCAAACAGAAATACCTTCCGTAGTTCCTTTTCCTTTGAGCAAATATTCTGAAATTTGACCATGAAAGAAGATTACGAGGTACTGTTCTTTTTTCTTTTTTTAATTCATATTCTTATTTACTCGAACCTCTTATCTCTGAATTTCTTTAGTTTGTCCGTCATCACTGCCTGAATAATGAAACACGATGATCCTCCTTCATATCGCTTCCTCAATTTCTCTTTTACCCTTAGTCACCTTCATTTATCTGATATTTTCTGCTAAGGAATCAAAGGTTTTACCTCAAACTTTCTATTCCTACGATAATACCGATGCACATCATGGGATTTACTGCCCGCTTTCGAATTCTGTTTCAGTAACTGAGAACTATTTTTCCTGTTATCATATATCCTTGAGTCTCAATTTTTTGTTTTTCCTCCCTGAATCTTTGGGTGGGATCCGAGAGGGGCGTAGGTATTAAATCCCCCGGTTGTAATTACTAATCAAGTATGGTGGTGTAGTATGGTGGTGTTGCTTGCTGAGCTTTCTTTCTGTTCTTTAGTATGTATGCTGTTTCCGGGAAATTCTTTTGACGTCATGTCGGATGGGAAAGTTCTTGTTTCGTCTTGCAAGATTGAAACACTTGCACTTTGTTGTCTTTGCATTAACTAAAGTAAAGTAAGCTTGAATTTAAATTAGTGACTGTCAATTATAGATGTTCCTTTCGTTTGCAGACATATCTAAGACTCTTTTCCCTGCTTACAAGGTTTTACATCTCATGTTTACCTCTCTGATACTTAATTTGGGTTTGAGAATGACTATAAGAGTTGGATTATCTTTCCTTTTCCTATATGATCAAATAGTTGGATATCTGAAAAGAGCTTTCAGTGAAAATTATCACCTGCGTTTGTGTTCGTCTGCTTGCACCTATTTACTATGAATAATGCTCTGTCTTATAGTCTTTTTTGCATCTTACTCTGTCTTTTTAGTAAATAAGCATCATCTATCAGCCTGGTCATTATGTTTACATTGTAAGACTGATTAGAAGGATATGGGGCGTGCTAAGGAATTAGTCTTTTGATGAACAAACTACTATCTGCATGCTTCTAAAAGCATCATAGGATTATATTCATGTTCCTAGGTGTTGCACTTTTTTATTTTCACTGATAGTGGAATATGTAAATAAAATTGCAGACTGAGGAAAAAAAGCAAGCAGCTGCTGATGTATTGTTTCAGTATTCAAAATTTGTGATGGCATGTATTGGTAATCAAGTTCGACCTTGTGATTTGAGGTTGCATTTAATGAAGGTAAGTTCAACTTTCTTGACTTATTGTCCATAACTGTAGAATCCTTTTCTTTTGCTTGTTGTAAATGAGAATGTGATGGAAATGCAGTTGGATTATCGAAAATTCTGATCATAAGAAGGAAGTATTAAATTTAAAGGACAGGAATGAGGATAAAGGTGCCAAGAGTGGTAATGTGTGAACCAGAAGGATGCAATCCTTCAATGGCTTTACTATTTTGATCTATATTCAGCCTTGTTATTGTTGTTATTCATTTTTTTATCAATAAAAAGTTAGTATTACTCACAAAAAGACCCCAAGAAGGGGTAAATACAACCTAGTCACTGCATTCTAAGTTAAAGTTAGCATGGTCATGAAGCCAATTGTTTACAAATTCGGAATCAGGAAAAAGATTCATCTGCCAATCATTTAGCGGAACAGGAAAAAAAAAGAAAACAGCAGAAAAAAGGATTCTCTATACCCTCAAAAGCCCTCAAATTTATCTCTTTCCAAATAGACCAAAAAAATCACATGCGGAATAACTTTCCAAAAACTCTATCCACGAAAAAAGAACGTGTCTCAGACCAAACTGAAAGTAAGTCACAGACAGAAAGAGTCATATCCCACGAGAGACCCACCCCAGATCTTTGTAGAGAAAGAGAAGTCCGAAAATAAAGGTGATTGTGTTCTCCCGATCCTTGTTACAAAGATAACATCTATTAGGAGACCTCTTCTGCACAAATTATCCAGAGTGAGGTTAACTCCCCGTGCTGCTGTACTAAAGGTGTCAATGGTGAGTAATATGTGAACCAGAAGGATTGGCTGTACTAATTTTGATTTTTATTGTTATGGTTATTGGTATTCATATTTATATTGTTATGATTGGTATTCATATTCATATTGTTATGGTTGGTATTCATATTTTGTAGGAGATATCTGGATTGCCAACTTCTTTGAAGAGAGAGTCATTCCTGCGAGCAGCTTCTCCTGATGCAATGGGTGAATCATCAAGCTCGGGAACAGCTAGACTAGATAAAGCAGACAGTTTTCGAGCAGTATAGATTGGGATAAGGTTTGACTGCAATGGTTCTAGTGCATCTTTGTAACGTGATATGATGTATGTAATGTGATTGTGATACCTTAGTGATGCCAAACAATAGTTTTATATGTTTAAATATAGTCTAGTTTGGGAAACTTATCAGATAAATCCATTTATGATGTAAGAGTCATATCCATTATGAGCACAGAAAGAATTATGAAGGAACATTGTAGAGGCCGATATTGGGCCTCTAGTTTGGTTGATCATTGTTCTTCTAGGTTGGGGCTAAGGGAGGAGGTTATACACTTTTGGAGACATTTGGTGTCTGAATCATATCTTCCAGTTCGAGCTGATTCAGATAGGAATATTTTTTAGGGAAAATTAGACATTTGAGCCCTTTTTTAATTTACTTTTGTTAGAGGGCCAATTTTTTTTGTTTGCAAGAATGTCCTGTTTTAAAACTTCAGTTAATTTATATAAAGATTTTACTGTTATGCCCTTATTATAAGATAATAGTAGTTAGGTTTATAAGATGATAGTAGTTAGGTTTATATGGTGCTCCACAAAAAAGAAATCGCCCCCTCTCTCACAATCAAATTACCCCCTCTCACGATGAAGTTACCTCTCTCTCTCTCACTATGCAAAATTTCATAATCGGGCAAATTCAAATTTGTTAATCGAAAATTCATCCCGAAATCTTGATTCATCCCGAAATCTTGATATAGAATCGCAATTGACAAATTTTGAAATAGATTTGCTCTATGGCAAGCTACATGGCACGTTAGATCTTTGGATTTCTCTTTGATTATTTAATATTTTCCCTCAATAGTTTTTAGTTCTTACAAATTTTCACCAGAAATAAATATTAAATATAACTATCTTATTGTGTTATAAATATAACTATCTTATTGTGTTATATTAATTGGTGACTCAATTATTCTCTAATTGATTGAAGTATGAGTCATATTGTTTGATGTCTAATTAGTAATTGTGGATTGTATTGTATATATGTATAATTATATGCTCGAAAAAAATTTTCACTTTTGTACATTGACTCTCTGTTTAGCTCTCTTTTTTAAAGGCAAAACAGAGTATGTTCTTCATTATGCAGATTTTTATATTTTAAGTTTAATATGTGATATATTATCATATACTGTAGTATATAATTATATCATATTTGTATGTCATCTCAACTTATTAATTGTTATTACATTTTTTATTTTTTTTATTCTTACATACTAGGTTGCCAATATACCATTATTCTTTTTTTATGATGGAAGTATGATGAATGAAGAAATTACATTAACTATAAAAAATTACATTTTTTATGATGGAAGTATGTGATTTGAAGTAGATATGATAACGTTTCATGGCCAAGATTATTATGATAATGAGAATGTTCATTACAAAGTTTATTATCAGTAATAATTATTTATAGTATATATTTTTATACACATAGTATATTATCATATACAAGTCAAATAAGTATCCAAGTATCATAAATATCACACATTCTAAACTTATTTATAAAATATTATATTCATCATCATAAAATTAGTATTAATCCCCATAATCATTTCAATCCATCACTTTCATCATAAAGTAGACAGTTGTATTATTCTTCCAAATCATTTATAGTATAACCTCATATACTAGTAGTACATTACCATCAACATATAGAAACACTACTCCAAGTATCATTAATATCTAATAATATATCCATCTACACTAAAAATATTTACATTATACACATTATCTAAAAACTAGTATCAATCCTCAAAAAAACGTTCGAGTCTTAAAATCATTTGTATCATTAAAAACAATATCACTCTTTACTCTTACAAAATTACTCTGTATACTAAAAGTTTAATGTCAATCTTAGTAATCAACAATGTCCATTGAAAGTGTACATGAAACTATTTCGAACATCACTTGATTCATTAACTATTTAATTACAAAACATTGTGATAAAATGTTGAAGTTTGGTATGTCATTTTCATGGTAAATTTGAATCATTCTTTTGCTTAGTCCTCCTTTCATAGCCATCGTCATCCTGTATAAAAAGTTGAAGTCCATAAACTATATTATAGAACAATCATTATAAATATGATGGCAAATCTCTATATAAACTTACAAAACTGATTAAAGAGACTACACCAAATTAGCGGGTCATATTCCTAATATCTCGCCAATAATCAAATACAAAGAGTTAAAGTTATATGTAGTGTCTGTGAAAATGTATCTGGATTCAATTGGCAATTAAAATCCAGAACAACTTGAAATTTGAGAAACGAAAAAATACATAAGAAATGAGCATAAATTAGGAAAAAAATTAAGAATATAAGGTTGCGAAAAACCTACGGTATATGTAAACATAGCTTGATTGAAGATTAAAAATCCAAATCTAGAAGAATCGAAACCAAACATTCACAGAATGAGAATCCTAGAAAAAAATTGGCATAATGTCAAAGAGAAACTAAAATCGCGACTTTGACGGAGAAATAATGAAAATCACGGATCGTTGTACTAGAAGCTCACAGAGAACATGAAAATATATTGAAAAATATTAGTGCAGAAATTACCTTCTCTCTTGTTGATGTTTTTTCTGATTTTTCGTCTGGTGTTCGAAGTCGTGAGTGAAGGAGACTGGTATTGAATGTGACTCGGAAAGAGGATTTAGTTGTGGGTAAGGGCAATTTTGTCTTATGACTTATTTAGTTAGTGGCTAAGGTGTTTCTGGCCATTTTACAATGTAAGTTAATTGCCAGTTTATGATTTATGTTTAAAGAGTGGGCTAGACCTTTAAAGGCCGTTTGGTACAGCTTAAATAAGAATGTTGAAAAAATTAAGTTGTTGAGAAAATTTAAGTGGTAAAATTAGATGACAAGATATTAAGATTACCATGTTTGCTAACACATGATAAAGTGAGAAAGTTGCTGAAAAAATATGATCACTTGTTTGGTATATATTATTAAACTTGATTATAGTTGTTGGGAAAGTTTGATAAAATTGTTGAAATATTATATAAATTATATGAGAGTAATAAAAATATTAATTATTTATAGTTTTTTTATTAAATGTTAATCTGTTGTCAATGATTATTTATATATTCTAATACACACAATAAATTTTATATGAGAGTAATATAAATATTTACACACTAATCAATTAACTATTTTATTAATGCCACCAATAAAACTAAATCAACTCTTTTTCTTTTTACTACGCCAAAAATTAAAATAATTTTTTTCCTTATAACATACAAATAAACTCAATGACAAATTGTTCAAAACTACATAGAAAAATTGTATACATATTCTCTACTGACAACTATTAAAAAGTCTCAATAATTCATGTCATATTTGATTCATTGGATATTATAAATTAATTATTACATATAATTTTCCTCTTTATATAAAAAATAAATCTGATATAAATAATCATCATTCATATTAGCACATTAAAATATTTAATATTACATAACAGTTTTTACGTTATATATATTTTTTTTCAGTAGATATGTATACTGTGGTTATCAATTTTCTTCTGCTCCGACTAGAGCAGACAAAATATTATGGTTCTAGCACATGAACAAAACAGAATACCGATGCAAATTTTTGTTATATTTAGGTTAAATACAATCTAAAACTGATAATAAATTATTGAGAAAAACCTCTCCTCCCCTTTGTGATTCCATCTCATGGGTCCACTCCTCTATACAAAAAATGAGATGTGATAAATAGTTCAGTTATAGTCTCTTTTTTATAATTTTAGTATTTTTTAAATGTTGATGGTCTGTGAATAATATTTATTTAGGGAAGGAAATCATTTTTAATTTTAAAAAAATATTATTAACATTTATTATAATCATTTAAATTTTATATATGAAGAGTTTATCTATCATTAATTCAAACTTAATATTTTATTTCATTCGTTTCAATTACCATACACATCTTAATCTCATGGGATGACTCCGACACGAGTTTGCGGACGGCATTTCGGGACAAAGGACGGAATGAACGAAAAAAATCTCAAAATTTAGTATCGGGACTGATTTGGTTCCACTAGACTGGAAGGAGATATGACGGGATTTCAAGACCGAGATATTTTATGACACTTTGCGAGACTTTGGTCTTGAAGAAAATAAAATATCAAAATCATGTAGGAATAATTGAAATAAATAATGATATTTTTATGGGGATTTGAGAAAATAAGAGTTATTTTGAAAAATGTGTAAAATGGGTAAGTGAGTTGGAAAAATTATTTGGTAAAGTAGATTTTTTAGGGAAAGTAATGTGAAATTCTTATTTAACCAGGCTAAATAATTTTACCATGATAAATGAGAATACTTATAACAAACATGAGAAAGTGCTGGAAAATAAGTTTACTATGAACTTTACCAAGGGGAAAGCTCGTACCAAACGGCCCCTTAATTGAGCCTATTTTTTAGGCATGGGTGTCTAGATCAGCTTTTGCATTGGAATATTACGGTAGAATATTTCAAGAGCAAACACGGAACACTAGCCATGTTTACTGGGAGAATTTGGATTACAAATTCTAAAATTTGGATTTATAATCTAAATCTATTGTTTATTGTTTACTAAAATAAAATTCAAAAATTTATGTGAGACCTACCATAATATTACAAATTCTAAATCTAAATAATCAATCCAAATATTAAATTCGAATCCTTAATCTAAATTCTCAATCTAAATCCTTAAATCAAATTTATTTGACATTTTGTTTGAATCACATTGCGATATTTAAAAACATTATTAAAAACGCATATTTAAATGTTTTTTTAATATTTCAAAAAAATAATAAACATATATCCGAGTGATTCATAAAATATGAATATGAAATCATTTTTATTAAATATATTATCTTTTAAAGGTATAAAAGTACTTCGAATTCAGAAAACAAATTATTTCATATTCATCAATGTGGTTTTTAGAGAGAGAAAGTCTCACCTCTCTCTTAAAACTACTCCCACAAAGCCTAGACGCTGAAGATAGCCCCTCCACATGCGGTCCTCGAGCCTGACCCTAAGCTCTGCCTTCTTTCTTCTCTGGAGATGGTCTATTAGAGGTGCCATGGGATGAGGTTATTGTTGTTCCCGTGAGCCAGCCTCTCCGCTGGTGAGGCTCAGGCGTTGGGGCTCGAGATTCAGAGTTCATTTCAACGCTCTAAGGCTTTGTCGTAAGAAAATGGTGCAAGGAGTCATACAACTGGTTCACACGTTTCTGTTATATGATGTTGCAGAGAAGCTCATTGGATTTCTCCTCTAGGGGTGGATGACGTGGATCCAACCTTGGCCAGTCAGCCCTGCTTCTTCTCGGAGCTTGTTCTGGCATCGTCTCCGTCTTCCGCCGTTGCGACCTCCCTCACCATCTTGTATATCGGATGTTACTTGAGCTCCAAACTCTCCACTATCACTGTCATATTTCTGTTGCGGCTGGACTTTCCGAATATAAGTTTGGTTTGATGTTTCAGTTCTTTGCCTGTGTTGAACCAGGCAAGTCTGAACCTCCCGAGATTCAACCATTTCTGAGGGTGATTCCGGGGAGGTCATTCATTTTTTGTTGCCATTTGGGTCTTTGTCATTGCTATGTTCTTGGTTTTAGGTTGCCAGCTTATGCTCTACTGGGTCAGTTTCTGATTGTTTGTCATTGTGCAACTTTGTGTCTCGTTTGAGGTGGTCAGTTAGGTGGTGGTTTGAAAAGGTTTATCATGATTAAGATGTATGTGTTGTGTTCTGTCTGGTTGTAGATTTTTCTAACTCTGGTTCATTTTGCATGGTCCCCTTAGTTTAGTTCATGTTATGTATTTCCGTTGTCATGTGACTGTTCAGTTTACATCATGTCGTGTCTGGTTCCTTTGGTTTTGCAGTATATATAGTGTGGGTTGTATTGATTATTTAGTTTTGAGCTTCAACATTATAGTATGTATAGCATATCTGAGGTATGTCTCTTATATAAATGTACATTTTGGTTGAATATATTTATCATTAACTAAAAAAGACATGAATATGAAATATTTTTTATTAGAATATTATCTTTTTAAATACATAAAAGTATTTTTTAGTTACAAGCACTTGACATATCCTTCATGAAAGTTTATAAGTCTAAAAAAGAAATAAGTTGCAAAGATTTTCAAAATGAATGATTTATAAAAGGCTTAACTATCAAATTTTAACCAAGATATTGCACCAGATGATTTTCCTTTATCTTCCTAGACATGTGAAGGCTACTATCATACCATATTTCTAAAACTTTGATTTGCAGGTTGGTCAATATAATCATATATATTTATGTATAACATAGATGTGTGACACATTCTTTGTTCCATTAAACAGGGGAAATAATAATCACCTCTATATTTTTTTCTTTATAATTAGAAATTTTCTAAGTTCATTGATTCAATTATACTATTAAAATAAAACATAGATCCACTTTTTTATGATTGGGCAAATTGTACAATAACCATATAGTTGAGGGATTCAGAGTGCAAGTAATCTTCTATTATTTTCGCTGACTTAGGGGGGGACATGCCAACGGCTAGTTGTAGAACGGTAACCTCAACGGTCGAAATTTCAAAATAATTCTCGCATATTAGCCCCCTCCAATTCAGACGCCCCCTCACTCACTCTGCTCTCTCAACTTTTTCGTCCTCTCTCTGTCTCTTTCACTGCTCTTGGAACCTCTTGATCCTTCTTTCTCTCTCCCTCTTCCCCGAGAGGGCTTGGCTTGGCTTGGCCTGGCTTTCATTTTCCCGCCTACTGCAATAAAGGAAACCATCGAATTCAAAGATGTTGCAGGATATGCGGAATGCTCCCCCAGGTTTCAGACCCTCCAAATCCGCACCTTCTTCTCCAGCCAAGCCTCTCGGGGTTTTAAGAACTCGCTCTGAATCTTTCCATATAACCCATAAAGTCCCAATGGGCGATACTCCATATGTTCGAGCCAAAAATGTTCAGGTAAGCTTCTGGGTCTTCTTCAAATCTGTTGGAATCTGTATTTTATTGCTTAAGTTAGTGGTTTTAGTTCTGACTAATTGTTTTTTTAATTTTGTTTCATCAGTTGGTAGAAAAGGATCCGGATAAGGCGATTCCTCTGTTCTGGGCCGCGATAAATGCAGGGGATAGAGTGGATAGTGCTTTAAAGGACATGGCCATTGTGATGAAGCAACAGAACAGGGCTGAAGAAGCTATAGAAGCCATCAAATCACTGAGACATCGTTGCTCTGATCAAGCCCAGGAGTCCCTTGATAATATTCTTTTAGATCTTTACAAGGTATTAGGGATTTTATTAGATTTACATCTAGTTCTGTTGTAGATAATCAAAAGTAACTGACGGTTGTTTTGATTTTTGAGTGGATTTTTTTTCAGAGATGTGGAAGATTGGATGACCAGATTGGACTGTTAAAGCACAAATTGATATTGATTCAACAAGGTTTGGCTTTCAATGGGAAACGCACCAAAACAGCCAGATCTCAGGGGAAGAAATTTCAGGTCTCGGTGGATCAAGAAGCTACTCGATTACTGGTAAGACCTCCCTAATTTTAAAATTTCTTTTCACTTACAGTCTCTCTGAATGAAATATTGACCATGAATTTGTCTTTGTTCAGGGGAACTTGGGATGGGCATTGATGCAGCAGAACAACTACATAGAGGCAGAAGATGCATATAGGAGAGCACTTTCAATTTCACCTGATAATAACAAAATGTGCAATCTGGGCATCTGCTTGATGAAACAAGGAAGAATTTCAGAGGCTAAAGAAAATCTGAGACGAGTGAAACCCGCGGTTGCAGATGGCCCAAGAGGCACTGATTCCCACCTCAAAGCCTATGAAAGGGCACAGCAGATGCTCAAAGACCTTGAATCTGAGCTCATGAATAGAGGAGGTGATCGACTCGAGCAGAGCCGCCTCTTTGACGCCTTCCTCGGCTCATCTTCCATTTGGCAACCTCAGCCCTGCAAAGATCATACCAGCTTCCCTTCAACAAATCCAGTCAGAACTACTCAAGATGATTTTGCTGATGAGAATATTGACTTGAGTTTATTAGCAAATCAGATAGTTCCTCAACAGAGATTCATCAAACAATTATTACCTCCTTATGGAAATTCTTTGAATTTTGCTGCCCAGCCATTTTATTCGTCAAAATTCGTTAGCGATTCCCCAATTGGGAACCAATTGCCTGAGGGACTTAAAAGATCAAGGTCAGGGAATGCCGCTACCAATTCACTCAGAGTGAATAATGATATTGTGGAGAACGTCAAGCCGGTTATGATGGAATCTGGGAAGTGTGAAAGTAAGAGCAGAAGGCTATCTTTTGAAGAAAAAGGAGACAAGTTAGCAGAAGAGTTGCTGCCGGCGGACGAGGACTTCGAAGAGGCGATTCTCACTGCAATTTTGGGACCGGCAAAGGAAACAGGGAAGGCAGCAGCCACGGTGAACGGTGGTAGCAATGCATCTGGTATTAATCAGAGGAAGATAGAAAAGAGGCTTAAGGTTTTCCAGGACATTACCCTTTCGTTGAGTCCAAGGGCCTGATGAGAAAGTTGTGTTTTTTAAGTTAATAAGTCTGATAGTTAATATAGGAGATGAACTTGTTCTCCTTTTCCCAGTACCAATGACGAAAGCAGTATGCAGTAACGGTAGAATTAGGATTGATTCTTAGTTGGACAGAAGATGACTGGCCTCAGGCCAAGTCTGCAGAAGCTTAATTTTAGTTATTATTATTATTCACGTTGTTGTTAGTCTCTCTCTCAACAGAGGGCTCACTAAATAAGTAGTTGATGATGTATCACTAAATATAGCCTCTAAACTATCATTTTGGCGTAAAAGAGCTACTGGTACTTATAATAAAATGTGATTCTCTTTGATTCAGAACCCGAGCCTTGTTATATTATTTAATGAAGCGACTCTTATAGATGTTGCAGAGGCAAGACTGACTATGAACACAGCTGCAGTAGTTCTTGTATGATCTTGATTGATATGATTGTCCATCAGATTCTAGTTCTTGTATGAACTTGATGAAAGTAGTAACTTAATATCACCACAGCTGCAGCAACAGCAAATCCCACGGCACTTTGTGCCAATATGTTGGTGGCTGTAGGCTTTCCAACTACATTGACAGCAGCTGAGGAAGGTGGAGTGAAGCCTAGCACAGACAGTTTCTTGTGAGATGCTGCGTAATCAGCAAAGAATGCATCTTCATCCTGTTAACAAAGTTTTGCACGAAAGTGTAAAACAGATTGTGCAGTATATGACACGAGATCTTCTACATAAGCAACTAAATCAAGTTGCTCTACTGATGCGTAATAATGAATTTGAGAATGCCTCCTCTCTTCTATTAATTTGAGAAATCTTCTTTTCTATCATATTTTATACCTTGGCTAGGTTGTCAATTCCCTGGTTTTGTTTCTGAAAAAACACGGGCAGATTCCCTGCTTTCTTTATACATAGAATCTAGCAACTATCGTTGTAAACACATTGGGTCTTTTTTGTGAATAATGCAGTTACTCTTTTACTGATGAAAAAAAATATTTTACCTTGGCGTATATCTCAACATATTTGCGGAAGACAGGATCCTTCAACAGGGCCTTGTCTGTAGGAAGCTTTAACAGTCCCTCAGAGTCTTCCTTCAGCAGTTCCCTGATCATCACAGAAGTTAATTTATGAAAACCTAAATACAAAGTAACTACTTGAATGTCATGGAAGAAGAAACTGTGTTCAATAATGCTTTCTCACACATAGTAAGAGTTGTCAAACTTCAAAGGATCCTTTGTCCAGGGGCCTTCAAAATCTGATCTATCCTTGTGTGCCTTTCCCTACAGATTTGAACAAACTGATGATAATATATATCTTGTATGAGAGCATATAACATATTAATAAATAAAGGAGAAGATCCTTCAATGCTATGTTGTAACTAAAGAGAGTACCGACCAGTGTGTGGCCTCCGGAAAGCACCACAATGTCCTTGTCTGATAGACCCATTCGATAAAATATCTCCCTTAGATGCGAGACACCTGCAAATAAAAAGTTGAATAATTTGTTCTTAACTTTCGATACTTTGTTTAAGCTCATCTATTTGAATGCGCATATGCATTTATAAAGTTACTTGGATAGTGACAATTATTTGATGTGTATTAAGATGGAACTGATCATGATTACTCTCAAAACTTTCCTGATGATGACAAATTCAACGCTAAGCCTTAAATTTTTGAAAACTAACTCATCATCAGCTTCTATTTACTTAAGAATCTGAACCAAGTTATGGGACATCACAGAGAACAAAGCATTTGATGGCAAATTAGAGTAATTTAGGAAATATTAACAAAAGGAGAAAACGTGCACAGTATAGGTATTAGAAAAAGGACATGTTTCAAACCTTGTTTGGCATCTGGAAGGCGTCCTTCTTCCGGAGACTCATTAGAATCCTGATTCAAAGAAAAGGAAGTTATTCAAGAGTGATGACGATGATGGTGAATCAGACCTTTAAAAATACCTTTCTTCCAGAAACAAAGTCAACGGACGGGCCTCCAGTGACCTCGACTGCAACAACCCCAGCAAGCTGAAATTTTAAGCATTAAATCATCAGAATTAAAAGTTGAAGACATATATTTATACTACATGAGAATAACATATAATAACTCACCTGGTAAAGGTCAGCATATGTGATTCTTGGATGCCTGGCCTTCACTTCTTCTGATATCAAAACAATCAGCGGTTCAAGGGTTCAATCAAATTGTGCAACAGAGGCATCGAAATATTGACATTGAGTCGCCTATTATTTTTCTTTAGTAGATCAAGGAAACTAAATTACATAGCAAAAGTTGGGTCAAGCTCACCACAAAAGTCGACTGCAACATTGAGTCCCTTATTTGCGCTATGATTTAACTCTCTTTTGTTCCTGATTGAGCCATTAGGACCTCCCGTCTTCGTTTTAGAGTCATAAGTACCTGCATCATGCCACCTGACATATTGAAACTCAACGTGAGATAATCATATCTGACTTTTTATCACCACAGAGAACCTCGAAGCATTTGACATTAAATTTCAGTCTCTATCAGACTGATTAAATCAGATTATGATTAGGAACACAAAGACTATTTCCAAGGTTTAGGATTAGGCTTATGCAGTTAACAGATTTGAAGAGGATGAGTGTCCTGATCTAGTGACAATAGTTGAGAAAAGGTCAAGGAAACTTAAGAAGTAGCAGTAAAATCAGATTAAAACGATCAAGTGAATAACATACGCGAGTCGAAGCATGAGAGGAGCACAGTTTCGACTAGAGATGAGAGCACGGAGATCACGGCGAGCCTTTTCAATTTCTTTGAGGTACTCTGCATCGACAACTGGAGCCGCCATGGGAGCTTGCTTGCTATAATCCAACCAAAAGGAAGAGGAAGAAATCACAGAAGGAATTAGGATTGTGGTTAAGATTTTATATACAAAGAAAATACTAATATGAAAAGAAAAAGAAGAAGGAATTTCTGAAAGAGTGAATGAGTGAATTGTGGTTGGTGCTTTGGTGGTGCCATAGCTCTAAGAAAAGGATACTTTGTTTGCTTTGCAGCAGAGGGAGGGAACCCAGTCAGTATGCTTTTCCTACGACATTAACGCTCGTGAGTTCAACTAACAACGTGTTGTAGGTTGTTCGACGTGGAACTACTGGCCCACCCCACATACTTTCTCACTTGTATACTAGCATTTAAGAACTTCGTTTCATATGATTAATTTAAAAAAAAATATTTTGCGTGATACAGATATTCTTTTAATTTAAAAAACTATAAAAAAAGTATTCTATTAAAAATATATTAGTTTAGATATAAAAAAATAATATTATCTCATAAATCATAATCAATCCGTTCAAACTATTTTTCAATCGTGAAATGTAAGCTGGCACGCATGTTTTTGAGTTTAGGTGAATTTTAATTTGAATATTAAAAAAAATCAGTTTTAAAGTTTTTAAAATTGAGAATAAAACGAGATGTAATTTTTGCATTACATATTATTTAAAATGGTGATAGTTTGAATTTAACCGGTTCTATTTTTTTTTAATGAAACCAAACTTAAAAGGAGATATATTTTATTTTTCAAAATAAAGAGATACCCGTGTCTTTTAAAAAAATTATAAGGGGAGTTAGAAGAAATTTTTGATGAAAAAACAGCAAAATTCAATAAATGTAAGTAATATTTCAAAAGTAAAACTTCGCCCATGAACACCTAAAATTATTGTGCCACCTACAACTGTCAGGAATAGCTTCTCATGCTTGATAGAGCCAAATATTATTTTATTTGAAAAAATAAAAAAGTAATTAATATACAATATATAAAGATATGTGAAAATATGAATTACATAATTACTTCAAACTACATTCTTTCAAATGGTATATTTTAACTAATAAATATACATTCAACTCATTGACTTTTTTCACGTGTCTTGTTTTTATTTCATGCATGTTAAAATCTGTTATCTTAGATAAATTTAAGATATACAATTAAATGCATTAAGAAAAAATTCTAATGCATTTTAACAAACTATATATAGATAAGAAGTAACTAAAAACGAGATTATACGAATTTTTTTAAATAAATTTTCTATACAATTTATAAATTATTTAATTATTAGATACATAGACGGCAATTTAGAAACTTTAAAAATAGCTTATACAATATTTGTCAAAAATTAAAAATATCATTAATCATTTTATTTAAAATCATCAATATCTCATGTCGATTAAAAAACAAAATTATTATCCTTTTACTCTTTTTTGTGTGTTTGATTCTGCAACGTTTATTTTTAAATGAACAGGACATATCAACCGATAATTGCTACTAGCTTTCATGGTCTACCACCCAAAACTCATCCAATACAAAAAATAAATTACACAAATATCTCGTGTAATTCATCTTAATTATAAGCACATTTTCTTTAGTTTTGAAACCTACACGAACACTCCTACAATTTTCTTCATCTGACACTCAAGTCCATACAAAATTTGTATTCTCAAAATGACTCCAATTTCCTTACTAAAAAATAAATACTGATATGTCATTATTATTTATTATAATCTTAATTTTATTTACTTAAAAGTTATAAATTGTGCATATAAGTGTTTGATAATATATCTAAGGTACTTGCTTTCTTTTCTTTTTGCCTAAAATTTAAAATGGTTAAATAAATAAATATTAATATATTAATTATTAAAGAATGATATTCTTAAAAATTTATTAAGAACAATGAAGTTTATATAGATATTAAAACTAAAAGATGTATTTATGTAATTAAGAAAAACTGTAAAAGATTATTCTACTGTACTGGAAAGGGAAGGGAGCAAAATAAAAACTAATTTAAAAAACTGGGGGAGCGAGTTAAAAAAAACTAAGTAAAAAAATAAATTTTGCATATAAGTGTTCGATAATATATCATGTGTCATGTTCATGATTGTTTGAAACATCTCAACTGTGGGAGCGGGTTGGTTGACATGATCTTCTCTGTTCCTAGTTTCGTTCCCCTTATTAAGGGTAGTATTTGATCTGGTTCTAGGTATTGTTTAGTTTTTTGAAGGGTTTTTCTGGAGGTTTTCACTCTCTCTTAACAAGAACACCAAAATGTAAATGATTCTTTCCTCACACTCTAAGTATAATGAAACAAATAATGAGAGAAGACAGTAACAACACTCGAAGAAAAGAGTTATTGAATGGTTTGTATTGAATGAATTTAGCTTATATTTGGCCTCTATTTACAGGTCATTCTCAAGATCTAATCTCATATTCAAAAATAGAAATATCCTCTTCTAAATAGAATATTCACCGTATACTAGAAAAATACCATCATAATTGCGAGATTACAATCAGATTTGACAAATTTATAGTCATAATTAGGATATTACAAGAATAATCCTTAGAATTCATGGAATCCGGCTCTAACTGTTGAGCTGAGCTTTGTTGTACGATCAAGTCCTCTATTTTTAAATTCAGCTTCTCCCGTCTGCCATGTTGGTGATTCTCACGTTTTCTCCCGATTGGTTCCTTTTTGTACATGTGTCGTTGGTGGAGGTATAACTCATGTTCATTTGCCTCCCATTACACTCAACAAAATTCCATTTATTGATTGCGTAATGATGGTGAATCTTAATTCACACGCGTTTCGATGAAGGATTTGATTAGATTTTTCTATCTTTTGCAACGAATATTGGGGACCTGCAAACATTGGTAGTAACAAAAAGATAACAATTAATAAGTAAAAAGAAACGCATGCCTTACCCTAGTCGTCGTTTCATCTTCCACTCTCACTTATGCCTTTCTCATGAAACGACTTCTCATCATTTCTCCCTGTCTCTTCTTCTTCTTGTTCTCAATTATTTCTGTTAGTAACGTGTAGCATGTGTTTTGACTAGACGTATCTCTTTTTCTTTTCCATCTGTCACTTTTTCATTCGTCACTACAGGCGACGGTTCCATCCTATTAGTCACCCCTTCCTGCAAAACGTCCTTTCCAATTCCTGTTTTCAAAAATTTTATAAGGTGTTTTTCATTTTCCCTTCACGCTGACTATTTTAAAGACCTTTTCCCTACATTTCTTCTTCACTTTCATCCTTCATCGTTTGTAATTCCCTCTCCATCTTCTTATTCTCTGTAAATTTTCTATGTGTACTTCTTCTTTTTAAGCTTTTAAGACATGGTAGGTGAAAGCACTAAGTTTAAACCTCATGTTCCCTTAGTCAGGTCTCAAGCCGAACTCGACCTTTCCATTGCCTATCATCATGATGCCTTTTGTTGGGTATAGTACCCTCAAAACATGTGTTTAGATAATTTTAATATGAAATTAATGAAATTACATTTTTCTATAATTGTTCTTTTAAATTATTGTTGAATAATTTATATAAATATCTTAAAATTCTATATTCATTAATAAGACTATGATCTTATATAAGTACGAGAGGATTAAGATCATAGATAATGAATAAAATTATCAACAACATATTAAAGTATGAAATCTTTAATGAATGGTTGCTAGTACGGTTCACTAAGCATTATGAATGCATGTGATCTAGATCCGGATAATTGGTTTTGATATACATCTTAGTGAATGTACTTTATATAATAAGACATATATGACAAGACCGGTGTGGATTAATATCTTTATTAACTTATCGTTTATCATAAAGATTTAATACACATCAATCTGATTATCATATATAGATCAGCCTGAATCCTGAGTAGTCATAAACTTCTATTCATGTCTACTGAATTTTTTGATTTACTCGTTAAAATTTATTTGTGATGAGTGTGTTTCACACTTATATTTTAGATAATATTAACTTTAATTTTAATTGTTCTTTGAGTTTTATTGTTTGATTTATGTTTATTTTTGTTTATATCTTATAAGGTTGATATTCAATTTCATTTGGATTGATTTGAAAAGATTTGGAAGTCAAAATTTTGGAAAAATCACAAAAAGAACAGAATTAGGCAGGAGGGCCAGCGTCGTGACGCTGGCTTCCCAGCTTCACCACGCTGGCAATACAGAACGCCAGAGTCGCAACGCTGACATCCCATCGTCACGACTCTGGAAGTATAGTACGCCAGTGTCGCGGCGCTGACTTCCTAGCATCGCGACGCTGGCGCGTGACAAATTGGCCAGAGTCGTAACCCTGACTTCCACCGTCGCGATGCTAGCGTGATTTTAGATTTATTTTGTGATTTTTTTGCTCTAATCTAATCCTTGATGAACCCTAGTGTATAAACATAATATTTTAAGATTCTTGGAGGGCTCCTTGGAAGTGAGAGGCAGAGGAGAAATCTTTTTGGAGAGGAAACGAAGACGAATCCAATCGGGAAATGGATCTCAACTTCAATTCATCCTCAAATCTAGTTTTTTCTTCTCTTTTCCTCTATGTTCATGAATATTATTAGAATATCTTATTATTCTAGTATGTTCTAAATTTCTTATCTAGGGCTATGGCGTAGCCAAACCATGATTGTTCATAAATTTTGATTTTTAATTCAATCGATATTTTTTCAGTATTATTGAGTGTTATAATCCGTTCTTAATGCTTTTGATTGTCTGGCCAACTATTGCATGATTTTATATTTAATTCTGAGACTAAGAAGTGATGATTGAATCTGCTCTTTGCTTATAACACCATTAGAATTTTATAAGTTAGAGATAATTATGAATCTAGTGTGGCAACTATAATTTCTTGTGCTTAATGAGTTTTATTATCTTGAATCTTGACAGATATGTATGATTCATATTTATGATTCGTTATTATCGATATTTGAGAAAGATTGATAATTATATTAGAGAAATTCGCTATCAATGTTCTGAATAAACGTTAATTGATTGAAAATTAGAATTTAGAGCATGTTTGGTTTGGTAAAATCGAAAACCCTAGAGCTTTTAACCATTCAAATTTTCTCTTTTTCAAATCTTTATCATTTTAATTTAATTAAAATTTTAGTTTAGTTAAAAATCCTAACTTTTCATCATTCTCAAGTAGAATTAAGGTTTCATTAATTTTAATTATTAATATCAATCAATCACGTGGACGATACTCTATTTTTATAGAAAGTTATTACTTGACGACGATAGTGTACACTTGCACTATAAAGAAAAATCGCAACAAGTTTTTGGCGCCATTGTCAGGGATTGATTGTGTTTATTAATATTGGAGTAACATATCTTGAATTTTACTTTGAGTCTTATTTGTTTTATTTACGGTTGTTTACTTTTTATTTTTTTTTAATTTCCAGGCATTCTCTAAGTTGTATTAGAAAATTTGGAAGCGAGAATATGACTCCCCTTAATTTGAAAATTGAGCGAACTCGTCGATGTAATAGATAAGTAAGGAGAGAAGCTTTTAAACGACCTCAAGAAACCATGGAAGATGTTTGAGAAAATCCTGAAATCGTGAACAACCAAAATAATCAGGCAATTCGAGATTATGCGATGCCAGTTATCAATGAGGCTGCATCATCCATTCAACACCATGTTATTAATGCCAACAACTTCAAGATTAAGCCGGCTATCATTCACATAGTGCAAGCAAATCAGTTCAGTGGTCTTCCTAATGACGATCCAAATGTTCACATAACCACTTTCCTCGAAATTTATGAGACATTCAAGCACAATAATGTTTCATCCGATGCAATCAGGCTGAGATTATTCCCATTCTCACTTCGGGATAAGGATAAGAGTTGGTTGAACTCTCTCTGAGAAACTTGGAATGCTCTCTCTGAGAAATTTTCAGCAAAGTTCTTTCCGCAGCTAAAACAGCCAAAATGAGGAATGAGGTCACCACATTTGCCCAACATGATATGAAGCCTCTTTATGAAGCATGGGAGAGGATTAAAGAGATGTTGAGAGGATGCTCACATCATGGACTACCTAGATGGCTACAAGTTTAAACTTTTCACAATGGTTTGGGGAATTCAACAAGGACACTAGTGGATGCAGCAACAAGAGGTGCTTTGATGGGTAAAACACATGAGGATGCTTATGCCTTGCCAGAAGAAATAGCTGCTAATGCTTATCAATGGACAATTGAGCGTAATTTACCAAGAAAGACTCATGAAATTCATGAAGAAGATGCACTTACTACCATCACAGCTCAAGTAGCTACACTTTCAAAGCAATTTAGCTCTTTCACAATCAATGCTAGTGCAGTTCATGCTTCACGGAGAGTTTGTAATTTATGCAATAGACCTCATCTTAGTACTGAATGTCAAGCCAGTAATCCTTTTACTCATTCTCAATCATAACATGTTAATTTTGTTGAGAATTACAACACGTAGAATAACCCATTCTCCAACACTTATAACCAAGGGTGGCGAAATCACCCTAATTTCTCTTGAAAGAATGATCAGAATGTGATGAATCCACCAGTTGCTACTCAGCCTCAACAACATAAAATTTCTCTAGAAGATGCTATTGCTCAGCTCACAGTTAATACTACTCAATTTATGGCAAGAACAAATACTACACTTCACAGTAAAGAAACAAGTATTCAAAGGCAAAAAACCAGTATTCAGAGTCAAGCTGCGTCTATCCGGAATTTGGAGCTTCAAATAGGTCAACTATATGAAATACTAACTCAGAGACCATGAGGTTCTCTACTGACCAACACCGAGAGGAATCCAAAAGAACAAGTAAAGGTCATTACTCTTTGCATTGGCCAGGAGTTAGCAGAACCTCAGAAGTCACTATTGAAAATTCTCAGCCAATTGAAGCAGAAGTTGAGACAATGGGTGATGACCTTGTCAATAGCTCAGAAAAGAAGGAAGGAAAGCTTAAGTCAAAGCTCTTTCCTGATAATCCTCCACCATATGTTCCACCTATTTCATACCCTCAGCGGCTCCAAAAGTAGAAATTGAACAAGCAGTTTTCTAAGTTCATTTATGTGTTTAGGAAACTATATATAAACATCTATTTTGCTGATGCTTTGGAACAAATGCCGAGCTATGTCAAATTCATGAAGGATATTCTCTCAAACAAGAGAAAGCTAGGGGAGTATGAGACAGTTGCACTTACTGAGAAGTGTAATGCTATCTTGTAGAATAAATTGTCTCAAAAGTTAAAGGACCCTAGGAGTCTTACTATTCCTTGCACCATTGAGAATTCATATTTTGAAAAGGCTTTATGTGATCTTGGGGCTGGTATCAACTTGATGCTGTATTCAGTTTACAAGAAGCTAAGCCCATGATGATATCTTTACAGTTAGCTGATCGGTATATCAGATATCCATTAGGGATTATTGAGGAGGTTTTGGTAAACGTGGATAAATTTATCTTCCCAGCTCATTTTATTGTTCTTGACATAGAGGAAAATAAAAAAATTCTAATTATTCTTGGTAGACCATTTTTAGCTACGGGAAGAACTCTGATTGATGTACAAAAAAGGGAACTTATTCTGAGAGTGCAAGATGATCAGATAATTTTTAATGTCTTCAAAGCAATCAAGCACCCAAATGATATGAATAGTTGTTTGGGGGTGGATAGAGCAGAATTTGGAGAAGGTAAACTTAGACACCTACCATTTATCGAAAAACTACTGGTGTTAGACCTCCACCTTTGGTACACCTTTATGGGAGAAGCATCCACTTTGTCTGTCATTATCTCTGTTTCGTTAACTGGTGAACAAGAAGACAAGCTGCTAAGGGTTTTGAGAGACAAACAAACTGGTCTTAGGCTGGTCAATTTCTGACACAAAGGGAATTCTAAAGTCAGTGGACATCGGGTGAAGCCTAGATGATCATTATGTCTGGCTGAAGAAATTAAAGCAAGCGCTACTGGGAGGCAACCCAATTATATTTCTGTTATTTTTTTTAATTTTCTTTTACGTATTTTATTTTTGTTTTTCTTCAGGCTTTTATATATAAAAAAATTATGGATGAAGTTGGCTCATGCACCACTTTCCTCTCAGTTGGAGACAACAACAACAATGCAGAGACTGACGAGGATGATAGTTCATCATTATTCAGAGAAGTCCTCTCTACTTACTCATTTTACATATTTTCTTTTCATTGAGGACAATGAAAGTTTTTAGTTTGGGGGTGGTGGCTTTAATTAAAATTTCTTTTTTTTTTGCGTTCTGTTATTGACAACACTAACACCTATGATGAGATTGGTTTTGAATTATTAATAGATTTGAAAAAAAATGTTGATTTTGTGTATCATTGTGTGTTTGAGCCAAGTATTGATTTACATTACACCAGAGAATCCCGACATATTGAGCACCTAGCCTTGAACGTTTGATTATCTTTTTTTGCTTAGAGAAGGTTTATGTGACTCAAGAAATCATTATGATCTCATAAGAACTCTAGAACAAATTTGATTGTTGTTCGAGGTGAAATTCTAGGCTACACTTCACTTAGGAGATGATTTAGGCCATCTTTGCACCGTTTGAGCTTTTTAAACCAACATGTGCATAATTGTTTTCCTAGTCATCTCTGTTGAGCCAAAATAACCATTTTTTATCACCCATGGCAATTTCATAATCTTATAAAAAAAATTTCCCTCGTACCCTTTTTTACTTATAGTACTTGAATATTCTGGGAAATCTGGGTGAATGGGAGGAGTTTCGATATAAAAAATTATGAATAAATTTGATTTTGTAGCATTTTGGACTTGAGTGACTAAGCTTGAAGGGGTGTTTTAAAACCTAATACCCTAAGACCAACTGATTTGAGAGCTATTAGTTGAAAGCTGGTTAAGAAAAAGAGATACTTAAAGAAATCAAATTAGAAAAAAGAATGGTTGAGCATGATTCATTATTCAAGAGGTGGAATGACAAGTTTGAGGGTGTTACAAGATAAGTTGAGTCAAGCTCGTTGATTCCTAGAATACATGTGTGACTATGGGTAAAGATTGAGCTCAAATAATATTATTTATCCTACCCTAAACCCTAACCATACATTACAAGCCTATGAAAGTCCTAATGATCATAAGTGATGTGGTTTGCCTACATTAGTGGAGAGTGGCGTGAAAAATTAGTTATGGAGTTCTAATTTATTTATAGATTATTAGATCTATTTTTACATGACTTGAGTGTATAAACTCATATAGGATTAAGAAATTGGACGACTTAAGGTGACACACACACACACTCGAGAATTTTTTCAAGTTGTAATGTAAGTTGGTAATTGTGTTAAAGCTTTACATGATCATAATTTAGAAGTTTTTCTTGGGTTATCACTATTTTAGAATCTCTGAGTAAGTTTAGTTAATCAAAAATACTACGTCACTCGTTCTTTAGTTTTTCAGAATTTGTGTTTATTGTTTTTCTTGTTTGATTTTTTTTGCTCGATGACTAGCAAAAAGTTAAGTTTGGGGGTATTTGACGAGTGTGTTACACACTCATATTTTAGATAATCTTAACTTTAGTTTTAATTGTTCTTGAGTTTTATTGTTTGATTTATGTTTATTTTTGTTTCTATCTCGTAGGTTTGATATTCAATTACATTTGGATTGATTTAGAAGTCAAAAATTCAGAAAAAATCACAAAAAAATGAAACTGGGCAGGAGGGTCAGCGTGACGATGCTGGGAGTCGCCACACTGGTAGTACAGAACGCCAGCGTCCCGACGCTGACTTCCTAGCGTCGTGACGCTAACGCGTGACAGATTGGCCAGCATCGCGATGCTGGCATGATTTTAGATTTGTTTTGTGAATTTTTTACTCCAATCTAATCATTGACGGACTCTAGCGCATAAATATAATATTTTTAAGATTCTTGGAGGGATCCTTGGACATGAAAGGTAGAGGAGAGAGTTTTTTTAGTGGAAACAAAGACGGATCTCAATTTCAATTCATCCTCAAATCTAGTTTTTTTCTTCTCTTTTCCTCTATGTTCATGAATATTATTAGGATATCTTCTTATTCTAGTATGTTCTGAATTTCTTATCTAGTGCTATGATGTAACCAAACCATGATTGTTCATAATTTTTAATTTTTAATTCAATCGATGTTTATTCAATATTATTGAGTGTTATAATCCGTTCTTAATACTTATGATTGTCTGGCCAACTATTGCATGATTTTGTTTATAACACTATTAGAATTTCATAAGTTAGAGATAATTATGAATCTAACGTGGCAACTATAATTTTTTGTGCTTAATGAGTTTCATTATATTGAATCTTGACAGAGATGTGTGATTCATATTTATGATTCATTATTATCGATGCTTGAGAAAGATTGATAATTATATTAGAGAAATTTTCTATCAATGTTCTGAATAAATGTTAATTGCTTGAGAATTAGAATTTAGAGTATGTTTGGTTTGGTGAAAATGAAAACCCTAGAGTTTTTAACTATTCAAATTTTATCTTTGTCAAATCCTTATCGTTTTAGTTTAATTAGAATTTTAGTTTAGTTAAAAATCCTAACTTTTCATCATTTTCAAGTAGAATTAAGGTTTAGTTAATTTTAATTATTAATATCAATAAATCTTGTGGACGATACGCTATTTTTATAGAAATTTATCACTTGAGGACGATAGTGTACACTTGCACTATAAAGAAAAATCTTAATAGTTTGTAAAACAAGCTAGTGACTTTGGGGATTCAGTGATATAGATGACTGGAACATGATCTTACAAGATTTAGAATCTAAGTTTTTCTAACGGATCGTATATTGGTTCCCTTAAGTGTTAATTCTGGAATTGAATGGTTATTGAGCTCAAATTTATAATATGATTATAAATTAGTCATTCACTAGTGAATTAATGGTACTTAAGGATCAAGAGGTAATTATAAGGATAAAATGATAATTTTGACAAGCTCTAATTTACGAACCAATAATTGGAAGACAGAACTGCACGGCATGATTATATCAATAAGCTACACGAGAACACTTTGTAAATACATTTTGTAATCTCTAAGAGTGCAATTTCATATCTATAGTGGAGAAATAATGAAATTAATAAATAAGATTATTTAATTAAAGAGTTTAATTAATAATGTGATTTATTGGAGCTTAGGATTATGGGTTCATGGACCCCAAGCCACCTCTGTATTACACAGTCTAGGATGTGAATATTTTAGGACATGAGAAAATGACTAATTTGTAAAATAAAGTGTATTTCTGGGGTAAGCATATCATTATGAGATAATTATTTATGATTAATTAATAAATAATTGATTAATTAACTTATTTAATGTAATTTTCAGAAATCGTCATTAAATAATAATCTTGATTAATTTTATGTTAATCGATAAGTGAGACAAATATCTAAAATATGAAATTAGTAATATTTAATTATTATGAGATAATAATTCAAATTTTGAATCAACTAAGTTTGTTGTTTGAATTAACAGATAAGCTAGTTGATAGAGATGATCAGATAAGTTAATTTTTGAATTAACTAATATCTAAATATTTATTTGATTAAAATAATAATAAATTTACAGAAATTGCCACGTTGCATATTGGATTGCCACATGTCAATCACTGATTTTGAGTCAGAGATTGACATAGACTACTGTAGTGTCATGTGGCACTGTAGTGGGACGTGACACGCTGTAGTGTCTCAGGGCACTACAATGATGCCATGAAACTACAGTGTCGTGAGGCACTGTGACTCCTCACGGTACATTGTAATGTCAATGTTGTACAATTACAGTGAGTCTCACTTCAATTGCACATTTGTCATTAATTTATTATTTTATGTAAATTTCTAAAAAATCTGATATGCCATTATTTTAAAAATATATTGATATTATTCTATTGGTTTCAGTGTGCTAGGAACACAGTCACAATCAGGGTGAAACTCTTTGAGATTAAATGTTAATCAAAAAGTTCTGTGAAGAACTTTTAATTATTTTTTATCAGAGTTTTGTCTCACAAATTAATCCTTTTCGAAAATATCTAAATCTTATGTGTTGAGTATATCTAAAGACATAAAAGTGTTCTTGATATATTCTACATACGCATACACATCCCAATGTGTTTTGGGGATTAGCTTGAAAGATCATGGTGTGGATCTCGATATCTATCATTTGTGAGATAGCAAGATCGTTGTATTGCAAGGAAGCTTGATTGGACTACAAGAAGTATATTTTATATCCATGCATGTCTTTGATTTAATATATAAATACTTAACAGATCCGATCTGAAAAAGTGTTTTTCAATTAAAAAGTTTTTCATTTTTTGGATCTGCGACGATGCAAATTTTATCATGTTTGTAGGATATCCCAAAGGAATGAAAGAGTATGTCTTTTATAGTCTGAATGGCAATAATATATTCATTAGCACAAATGCACGTTTTCTTGAAGAAGACTTAAAGCCGAGAAGCACTTTTGTACTAGAGGAATTATTGAGTGGGAAGACACTGACTCCCCAATCAGGAATTGTTTCTGATTCAATAATAGAAGAACCACAGCTAGGGCCAGTGCTTTTAGAGCCTCGACGTAGTGGGAGGGTTGTGAGACAGCCTGAGAGGTACATGTCTTATGGAGATGCCTTAACAATAGTCTCAGATAAGGATCATGATGAATATGTCTCCTACTCACAGGCCATGGCTGGTCTTGAAGCAAACCTATGACAAGAAGCCATGAACATTGAGATACATTCGATGTACTCGAACGTAGTCTGGAAACTTGTATATCCTCCTGAAGTGGTAAAACTTGTAGGGTGTAAATGATTCTATAAGAAAAAGAGAGGTCCAGATAGGAATGTTGAGACATTCAAATCTAGGCTCGTAGCCAAGGGCTACACCCAAAATGAGGTATAGACTATGAGGATACCTTTTTACCGGTAGTCATGCTTAAATCCATACAAATCCTCATGTCCATTGTTGCTATCCTTGATTATGAAATCTAGCATATGGATGTCAAGACTGTTTTTCTGAATGACAATCTTGAAGAGCGCATTTATATGGCTCAACCAGACGGGTTCATGGAAAAAGGCCAAGAGCGCAAGGTTTGAAGACTCTAAAAGTTGTTCTAGAAGTTGACAAGCCCATAACACTTTATTACGATAATAGTAGGGCTGCAGCAAACTCAAAGGAACCAAGAAGCCACAAAAGATCCAAGCACATAAAGCGTAAGTATCACCTGAAAATAGAGATTGTTCAGTAGTGGAGATGTTGTAGTAACACACATATTGACGGTCAACAACCTGACATATCCATTCACGAAGACTTTAAGCAGTAAAGTCTTTGATGATCATCTGGAGGGCATGTGGATACGAGATTGTACACGCCTAGTTTAGTCCAAATGGGAGATTGTTGGAATTATGTCCATAAAGTAGGGTGTAATAACAATTTATGAGTATTTAGTTATTTCTCACACATTTTATATTACTGAATTTTATGAATGAATAAAAGTTTTTCTTTTAATTAAAGTGTGTTTATAATTTACTCAAGTCCTGAAACTATTGTCAACGTAAGAAGAGTAAAAAATGAGGGGTATTCTAGATAAACTCTTCTGAAATAGTTCAGAATGTTATTCGCAGTCTTAAATCGGTTGGGCAATCAAGTCCGATTATGATTGTTAGGTTGAACCAAAGGATGCCGGTCTTGAGGAATGGGAGTGGGGACTCTAACGGCTGATCTAGACATGTTGTGGAACATGTTGCATGGACCAGTAACAAATTAGTTTGGAGTAAAGCCGTTTATCTATCTCTAAATCTAATTATTACACTTTAAGGGTATTTTCATAATTACCTTAATCCTAAGGTGAATACGAAACTTGACCTAGTTAGTTACGATCTTTGATACGTCAAAGGAGTGAGTTCAAATTGTCAGACAATACCTCAGTTGTTGGGATGGTGATTCAACTATGTTGGAGTTGCGTGATTCACAGATATAAAAGTTTGTGGTTAGATTGTAAAATGCAACAATACCACCTTATGCTTTATTGATAGATGTGTGAATAAATTAACCTAGCCAAATACTCGATAAAATGTATCATTGAATAAGATAATTCACTATTATGTTTTTCTTATTCACAGACAATAAATGAGTTAAGGAAATAATAACAAGATGGGTAAAACAGTAATTTTACATCCCACTCTTGTTACTGATATTCGCGAAGGGTAAAATGTTAAAATATTCTGTGTACCACGAAATAAAAGTGTTTATTTGCACCAACAGAAAATGTAGCGCGCATGAAACAAAAGTTGATTCGGCATCGAACCTATAATGATGTCGTACAATGTCAGGATTAAATAGGTCAAGAATTTATAGAGATTAAATTCGTCGGGTATTTGAATCATATAACTTTATTCATGTGGGTCCATTCGATCTTAGGAGTAGCTTATGAGGACATGAATAGAAGAAACAATATAAGTTGGACCAAAATGTGTTTTGAGCCAATGTGTGTTTCCGAACTCATATGTGATGGGTGTTGTTACTTAATTGGTGGAGAGAAATTAATTGATGTTCAAATTAATTAATTTATTATTTTCTAATTATTGGATAATTAGTAAATAAGAGAAATTAATAAATTAATTGATGAAAATCAATTTAAATTTATCAATTTGAATTGGAGAATTTGAATACAATATTAACTCTAGGGAGATATGCAATTTTCGGCAATAGTAAAGATTGAGGGTGAATTTTCAGTAATTTAACATATATGGGTACATATGTAAATTCTGTAATTATTATATAAGAGATGATAATAAGATTGCATCCCAAACCTAACACAGTGTGTGATTACACAGAGCATAAAAAAAATGTATCTCCCTCCCCTTGCTTGCCATCGAAATACACTAGAGGTAGAGAAAATTTTGATTTTTCTTCCTCAGTTGTTTTGAGAACTCACACTCAATTCTTGATCAACATCCAATTGAGACATACTTCTAAATCCTACGAGTGATTGTTGGTGTGAGGACTGATTTGAGTTCTACGAAAAATGAGGATCGCGAGACGATCCACCAAATCAGAATTTCTCCGATATAAGAATGTATAAAATTGTTTTTACTTCTTTTGAATACGTTTAACTCAGTATGCATAATCAGATGTATGGTTTTAATATTTAATATGACTAAATTTGTTGATGTAAAAAATTTTATATTCCGTCCACGAACCGTTCGTGGTTCAATGATTTTTTTTTAAATTTTAAAACTCAGTCTAACAGTAGTATGTTTTAAGAATTAGACTGTTTACTTATTGATATATCACACGAGGTGTATTCAGCATGTCATGAGACAGTTCAATATCACAATGTCAACTCTTCAACAGATGAGATTGTAGTATATTTTAAGAATTAAACTATTTATTTATTGATATAGTACACGAGGTGTATTCAATATGTAGTGAGACAGTTCCGTCCACATTAAGGATGCACCAAGCATTAAGGTAGAAACGTTTTGACAACAATATGTTAAGGGAGGTAGAAACGTTTTGACAACAATATATGAATAATAAGGAAAATTTATTTAATATGGAATGACAAGTGGCGACCACTTTTTGGAAATGTGAGTGTTTTTTTGAATCATGATGTAAATAATATAGGAAAGAATAGGGGCATTTCAGTCATTAAGACCGTTATAAAACTATTAAGCTCTCTGCCCAATGCTCACTGTCTCTCTGCATCTCAAACCTGTTCTGTTCCACCACCAAAGTATATACTCTACTCCAAACCTCAAACCCCACTTCCCCCTTCTCCTTTTCCTTTCTTCTTTTCCCCCTTCAAGCGTTAATAGCAGAGTCTAGATTGAGCTTGAGAGAAAGCAATGTTGTTGAAGACTCCAAAAAAGAAGGTGAAATGGTTTTAACTTTAAAGAGGGGGAAATGTGGGTGTTTCGCTGCAAGTAACAGAGGCACCATGCCCATGGTTTGAGCTCCGCTCCCAGTGATTCTCAGAGTAGCTGTTCTTTTTCTGATTTCATCAAAGGAGAAATTCAAGAAAAGCAGAGAGAGAGAAAAAACAGGAGAAGCTTTATTTTGTTATTTTTTGAAAAGCTTACTGCCTTCTTTTTCTTTCTTCTTGGGTTTGGAGGTTGGCAAAATCAAAGAGAAAGAAAGATGGGATGCTGTTACTCAAGAGTAGAGAAGGAAGAAACAGTGTCAAGGTGCAAAGCAAGAAAGAGATACATGAAACAGTTAGTGAAAGCGAGGCAATCTTTTTCTGCTTCCCACAGTTTGTATCTTCGTTCACTTCGGGCCACTGGTTCTGTCCTTCACCAATTTTCAAATGCAGAAACCAATCTCCACCTCCACCACTACTACCACCACCGTCAACAACCAGTCCTTCCATCTCCACCCCCACAAACGCCCCTTCCACCGCCTCCTCCTCCACCCCCAATGAGTCCTAGCTCCGACACATGGACTTCAGTCACAACCTCCCCAGCTCTGCCTCCTCCTCCTCCGCCACCACCTCCACAATCTTCAACGTGGGATTTCTGGGACCCATTTGTGCCGTCTTCGTCTCGATCGGTGACCGAGGAGGAATGGGAAGCCACAACCACCACATCGGAAGCTGTGGTCACAGTAACGGGAGCGGCGAGTTCAGCAGCGCCGCCTTCCAAGGTGAGTAGGTATTCCAAGGAGACATCGAGCTCTGAACTTGCAATGGTGGTGTCAAGGAACACTAAAGATCTAGTAGAGATTATAAAGGAGCTTGATGAGTACTTTCTCAAGGCTGCTGATGCCGGAGCTCAGCTCTCTTTGCTTTTGGAGGTTCCCCATTCAAGCTTTTCCGCTCAGACCAAAGGAGGCAAGTCTATTCATTTTTTAAACAACACATAGAATTGACTATGGTTCACAATTTTTTGTCCTTGATTCTTTTGGTAATTTTAGCAGGTAAAGTTTACAATTATGGATGGAGCTTGAGTCCATCGCTGTGGGCGTGGAACTCTAATCCAAAATTAAACGAATTTGGGAAGTTGGGTGAGGAAATGTATACAAGTAATTTAGGAAAAGGGGGTATAGCCAATAGCAGCAGCCACTGTTCTACTGTGGAGAGGTTATATGCTTGGGAGAAGAAACTATTTCAAGAGGTCAAGGTATTTTTTTTTCACTTCCACATCTGCTTTGCCTGTTAGCTCTGCACTCTGCTGGAATATTGTCTCACAACGTCTGAATTTACACATTCTCTGTTGGTTTAAAGGACTCAGTTCTCTTCTTAACACACAAGTTTTAACGAGTGATTGGACTGAGCTTGTCAACAAGTTCCATAAAAACTTACCATCAATTAGTAATTTCATAGTTTTTCATACATCTTTTGATCACAAGCTCTAAGGCTATGCCTTGGTTGAAACTTCTTAACATTTTGTTTTCATATATAGGATGCTGAAAGGATGAGGATAGAACATGAAAAGAGGGTGGCTCAACTTAGAAAGCTTGAAATGAGGAATGCCGACTATATGAAGACAGAGAAGATGAAGAAAGAAGTTGAGAAGTTGGAGTCACAAATGATGGTTTCTTCGCAGGCCATTGAGACTACTTCTGCTGAAATCATCAAGCTAAGGGAAATGGAGTTATACCCTCAACTCCTTAAGCTTGTCAAAGGGTATGTCTCTTTCTCATTTATTATTTTAGGAAACTTCTACCATACCGTGATTTTTTGACATAATGTACCTCATTTAGAGTCGGATGTAAGTCAAATGTGTACTGTGTGAGTCCATTCGTCCTCATGTACCTCATTCGTACTCAAAGGAGTATCCAAAATGTTTTACCTCATTTGGGACATATGTATCCCAACAAATAAGCCTGGTATCAAATACCCTTAACGGTATAGTAGAAAGAATAATGTTTTTAGCATTTAAATACTGGATTGATTGATTGAGATCCTCTCCTGTTAGATCCCAGATCTCAACGGCCCAGTTCGACTTAAAAAAGAAAAGCAAAAAAAATCACATCCAATTTTTTTAACTTTGTGCTGAGCTGAACTGAGCCGTTGAGATCTGAATATCGGAGATCAGCTCCAGATAATCCCTTCCTGGTGGACCCTAACAGAAGAAGATCCAAATCCTTAAATGACAATGAGAAAGTCATAGTCATGTGACTTCATCATGGCGATATATCATTTTAGAGATCGAGTCAAGGCTTCTGAATTTTCATGCTGGCTTGATATTTTCAGATCTCACCTCACGTGAGTTGCGTGATCAAAGTCCAGACCCCAAAGCCAGGGAAAGAGTCAAAATGGTCATTAAATTAACACTTAGCAGAACTGCAGAAGCTTTTGTTTTCTATCACACCTGTACATCTCCTCTCTTGCATTTGAGCAATGATAGATGACATTTTCAGTCAAGTGATTTTGACATTTTGATTCATATTTTTAGCTTTTCTTTTCCTTTTGGTTGCAGTGAAATTAGGTTCCAGGGTATGCATTAGCGTTGTACCATTCTGTTTCCTGTTAATGTTTGAATAAACAATACTGATAAGACCCACAATGTTGATATGTTGGGTCAGTAGATGCTCACAGAAGGAGTTAGTACAGAAAATTTGTGCTTTTGACTGCTTTAGTTGATTTGTTTTTTGTCCCTTGCTTTTGCTACAGAGAAGTACTAACACCAACATTGTCCTTTCAGTACTATGACTAACCTAACTCAACTTCGACTCATTAAATTGGTCAGTCTCCGTTGTTACCGGTATTGGGACTGATACCACAGTTCGATCATCTCACATGGGACCCACAAGGGAGTGATCTGATCCAATGGTGGAATCACTCCCAGGACCGGTACAATATTTGACTGAATTTCTCCGGGGACAACTTGGTAACTCAACAACAGAGGGGGGGGGGGGGGGGNGGGGGGGGGGGGGGTAGGGGGTAGAAAATTCCAATTGCTTCATATTATATTCTATAATATGAATGGAGAAAGATCCAAACTCACAATGCTATATATTATATGCTTATGAATCATGACAAAAATCCACATAAATTTTTTAGTTCGTTTTGCTGAGACATTGTGTGCATGGCTACAGATTGATGTGCATGTGGAGAAGCATGTATGAGTGCCACCAGGTCCAAACTCACATTGTCGAGCAGCTCAAATACCTCAACACCATCCCATCCACAGAACCCACATCAGAGATTCACCGTCAGTCGACCCTCCAGCTAGAACTTGAAGTTCAACAATGGCACATTTCCTTCTGCAACCTCGTTAAGTCCCAACGAGAATACATCCAGTCTCTCACAGGCTGGCTCCGTCTTAGCCTCTTCCAGTTCAGCAAAAACCCGCTCTTGAGAAGCGTTCAAGATTCCAAAATTTACTCACTCTGTGACGAATGGAACCTTGCGGTTGACAGGATTCCAGACAAAGTAGCATCTGAAGGAATCAAGAGCTTGTTAACAGTAATACATGCCATTGTTGTTCAACAAGCTGAGGAGTACAAGCAAAAGAAGAAGTCAGAATGTGCATTTAAAGATTTAGAGAAGAGGGTCACTGAGCTTAGATCACTCGAGTGCAAACACGGTCCATATTCAATACCTGATTCCTCGACGAAAACAAAGGACCCCGTGGGGGAGAAACGAGCTAAGGTGGAGACCCTGAAAGCTCGGGCAAAGGAGGAGAAGATCAAGCATGATAATTCAGTAAGCGTAACAAGGGCAATGACACTAAACAACTTGCAGATGAGTTTTCCTCATGTCTTCCAAGCAATGGTGGGGTTTTCTAGCGTGTGCATGCACACATATGAATCGGTTTACAACCAAGCCAAGAATGCTAATGAGCTTAATGTTAAGAGATTACTTCCTTGAACACCAAGATGTTGACTTTTCGGAAGAAAGGAAATACTTGAGAGTTGATTTGTGTTTATAGTTCGGTATGCTTAGCTAAACTCGCATCGCAGGCAGCACTAGACCATTAGATGAAGCTTCAAGTTTTAAAAATAGAAAGAGGCAGGAGGTAGAAGTTCTATAATATGCTTGATTTTATGCTCCGTCATACTGTTTGCTTCATACTGAATATCATCAACTCAGGCTAGCAAAGCAATTGGACTGTATGCCTTTGAAATTTGGTTGACATTATCTACTTTATCTGTTCATTTTTTAAGAAATTTCAAGGCCCCACGTCTTTTCAATGAATTGAATTTTACCATACATTTTTTTAGATTCAGAGAAGTTGGGCCCATTTGGACCGTTCAAAGCTGATTTGACGATTCAGATGGGTAGAACTGATGAATGCAGATATTTTAAATTTTTTAGATTTGACAATTTACGTCTTAAAACATTAAAAAGAGCCAATTTAATCTCTTCTTATAAGCAAAAACAATCCTCCGTTAAATTATTCCGTCAATTAAACTTCTATAACATGCATGGGACGTTAATTACTTGAGGGAATGAGCTAACATATGAACAACTTTGCTTAAAGAAAGTTGGATGGCTAGATTAACTCATTTAAAATTTTTTAAATTACAAAACCCCAACCTAACCCTAAAAATTTAAGCAATACTTAACTTCTGATTAATTTAATCTTTTTAAATTAAAAATAATAGATCTCACTAATAATATTAAATATTACTAATTTATCAAAAGAAGCATAAAACTTATTAAATCATCTTCCACTTTTTACAGATAGTCTAACTTAATTAATTCACGTTATGAGAATGTTCACATGATCAAGAATCTAAGTATTACTAATATAATTAGCAGACTCCACGCAAACCTGTAATGACAATGGGGGTGATGGTCGACTTAGATTGTTCATCAATGCGAGTGAGTTTTGGCAATGCGCCAAAATTCTCAAGTGTTGAAGATAATAAAAGAAAGAGAAGTCAAAAGAAAGAAAGAAAAGAAAAAATGTGAATGAAAGTGTGTGATGTGAAATTGAGTGAGATTTAGTACTACATTGAAAACTCAAGGAAAAAATGTTGGGTTTATAAACCCAACTCTCATGCCTTGGGGTTAGCCGCAAGGGGCAATCCACATTTTGTGGGGAAGGGAGCACTTAGATGACACATGGTCATCCTCTCACACGCGCGTCGTCGTCGTCTGGTCGGATCAAAGAATTATTTTTTGGACAAAATTTCTTTTGATTATTTACTTGGGGAGGAAGGCTTGGAGCTTTGAATTTGTCAAAGCTAAATAAATATCTCCTAGATTATCTGTAGAAGATAATTAGAAAATCAATTATCTTCATGATCTCTAATTTCGTGCATGACCTTATCAGCACTAACCAATTTTTTACTTACTCCCCAAGCTGCCCACGTTTTTTAAATAAAGGCAGTGTGTGAAGCACACAAGGGAATTCAGTTTTATCACCATAAGAAAACCTCATTTTCATCACCATTATTAAACTTCTGCATATTGAGAGAGAGAGAGATACAGAGAGTTCTGAGAAAATCTGAGTAATTGGTGATTCGTCATATTCTCCAAGCATCCTGTGGAATACGATTATTGTATTTAGATTGTTGTATGTAGTGATGGAACAAGATGATTTCATAAATCAGCAATACAATAATTGAAACGAATACAACTTAAATGCAACAGAAACAATTACAACGAAAAATTATCAGAATTCATACACAGAAATACGAAAATAAATAGAGAAAATAAATACAACTGAAAATTTGCTTTAATTATTAAAATTTTAGTTGTATTTATTTTCTCTATTTATTTTCGTGTATGAATTCTGATAATTTTCATTATAATTATTTCTGTTTTATTTAAGTTGTATTTATTTTAATTATTATATTATTAATTTATGAAAACATTTTGTTCCCATACAACTTCAGCACTTAAATGACAACACGTGAAAGGTAAATAGTAATATTAGCAGAACTTACAGCAGCACTGTCAAAGGTTGACCACATTTATTAAACTTTGGCACTGATGGAATCAAATGGGTTTTCGGCAATGACTTTGCCAAATACCGACAGGTCATTGGTATACGCCCTCCCATATGATCTAGACAGTATAGATTTGGGGTGAAAATTATTTTATATATTTTTGTTCGATCAATTTTTTTATATATTTTTGTTCGATTCAGTTTAAAAAAAAAAGAATTGAAATTTTAGTTTCGGTTTATAATTTTCGTAATTTGGAATTAAACTGAATCAAAATATTAAATTCATATATATATCATATATATATACGATATAATTTTATATCAAACCGACCGAGCTAACTGAATAACCAAAGTTTGAATCAAAGTTTCGATTTGATTTTTTGTCAAAAACTGACTGAATCGAACCTTATCTTATACACCCCTAGTATAGATAAAAAAAAATAAAAAGTGAAAGAAAAGTTTAATTACTTACTTCATTTAAATTATCCAGATCATGACGGATAGCGTGAATACAACTAACTTTCAATTTCTAAATACAACTAACAAAAGAGAAACTGAAAGTTCCATGGTGCTGTGGCTTGAATACAATTTTGGCACTTTCCCTGTTCCATGCGTTTTCGTTTTTGAATTAAATATTTGACATTTCATTTCAAAGAATTGAATGTGTATGAAGAACTCATCAGGAATTAAATATAAAAAATCCACTGTTCAGAATTAGACGCAAAGAATTTAAATGCCCTTTATAAGAAAGTGTACCATTAAATTCCACGTTTAACGTTAGATCTGGTAAAAGAAAAATTCTAAATCTGAAATGAAATTTTTCCAGATCTGGAATTTTACCAACTTTAAAATGAAGCCATCAAATTTCATGCTTGCCGCTTCAAGATTTCATTCATTCAAACTTTACATGACAATTTTTTTTTACATCCAGACTTTGGACACCATTGAAGAAGAACAAAGAACATGTGTTCTGATCTATTAATTAAAATATCAAGACAGAAAACAAGTGCTCATTTACAGTAAGAACTAGAAACAGTGGGGAATTTGCTTTTTGTGATGCAGAAACCATGTTACCATTCTTCTATTTCATCTTCAGAGATGCTGCTTTCTTGATTCTCCAAGTTCAGCTTACCAAAATATTCAATCTCTGTCTCACTATTCCGTTTCAATGTTAGCGGAGTTCCATGATCTCGAGATTTTCCATCTCCAAGACATTTCAAAACAGGTATATACTCGGTAGCAATAAATGATACATCAGATGAACTTAGGCCACCATAAGCAGTGAATCTCTGATTTAACATTTCATTCTGCATTGAAATTAAAAGAGAGATTTAAATGGTGAGGGACGTCATCTTAATGCGCTATTTGACTTGAAACTTTACGAGGAATTATAGAAGTAACTAATTTCCTTCTTCTGATTCCTAGATTAATTGAAAGGTTAATCATATCTATTGAGAATAATCATTCACTATACTAATCAAGGTTTTCTTACCGAACCACTTAATATGTAAAACCAAAACCCTATGCTAGTAAAAGATTTTTTCATCCCTTTTGGTGGAAATTGATATTGTTTCCTTCAACAGGATTTTCTATGTAGTTTACGGTGATTACACACCCAACATTTCTATGATTCCGAAGAATGATTTCCAAGCCACCAATAGAAAAACTAGCACAATCTTTCGGTCAGAATCTAATTTTAAAGTTGGACCACAGACCAAACAAACCATCCTACTAACTTCTTGAGTCACTTTGTTGGCTTAGTTCCAAGAGCTGTGACTTACGAATTACAACATTGCTTATCAATCACTAATGCACAAATGATTTATTTCCTTAGCTTCTTAAGGAGAACAACCTTTCACCCTGACTGTCATTTACTGAACCATTTTCTGAAAATGTGAGTACCTTTCACGAGAACTAATTACTAAAGATTTGGCTACCTTAGAAATAGAGTAGAGAAGATTTAATCTTTGAACAGAATACAGAGTTGAAGATGGATATGCAAACCTTATTACACACCGATGATTCCTCTATTTGCCACAGCTTCGGTCGACGAATGGCATGCCACCTGCATTCTGTGAAGAGTTAGTAACGCAACTCAAATTCTAGAATTCATCGACCATATAAATCATCCTAAAAATACCTGGAAGGCAGCGGATGAAAATTCCCAAATAGCACTCCACGAACAGCAACCGAAGCAGCAGCTGATTGAAGAACATTTTCTACATCATTATATCTGGCTAGCATACAATTGGAAGTAGCAAGGAGCGAATCAGCATCACCTAAATATGAAGCCACCGTCCATGCATCATCTATTGCCTCCTCATTTAAGAAATCAAGAACTGAAAGAAAAATGCCCATCTTGATGATCAGTTACTTGCATGTGTGCACGAATCTGTTCATTGAACCGAGAACAAGAGAATCACAAGTGACCACTCAAGACAGGACAATGATGATATTTACATTACCATTTTCATGTAGAAAATCAGTGATTGGCCTAGCTTGCCCATGTGCTTGACAGAGAACCTTCTCTGGAGCATCCATTTTTAAGGGTAACCTTGACAATCTTTCCTGAATAAGAAAGGCATCTTCATCTGCATTAATTGGTAATGTAAACATCATCATCACGAGAGAGGGAGGGAGGGAAGGAGGGAGGGAGATGCGATTCTTAGCACAACGTACACAGCACCATGGAACTTTCAGTTTCTCTTTTGTTGTGGAGAAACTTCCCCAGGGCATGGAACAGGGAAAGTGTCTCATCTCTGCCAAAATTGAAAGAAAACGCATTGGGCTCATCTGCATTGTCTTTCAAGTATGCAGGATGAGGACTTGACACAGATAAAGAACGTTGTGAAGTTGGTTTCAAACAGAAGAATTGTAAAGATGTGATTGCCTGTCTGATATCACCACCACTTGCCTTCGCTATCATATCAATCTGTTCAACAGTCAAATTACATTGCTCTTGTCTACATATTCTAGAAAGTGTCTTCTTAATAGTATTGTTTGTAATTGAATTGAAAGAAACCTGTAAAATCCCAAAATCAGTACAAGATAAGCATTTAATGACAATTGTAAAAGAGCAAATAACCTTTTTCAAGAAAGTAACCTTACAAGCCCCAGCATTTTCAAGACAGAACCGAAGCTCTTCCAAACACCGTACAGTGAGGTCTGTTGATTCAGATTTAGCACAGTCCGTAATCAAAATGGCTGTTGGTACCTGAGTTGATTGGACAAGAAGACGCAAACAGTTTTGAAGTCTTCTTAGAGCAACTTTGCCATTCGTGGAAGGCAGATCATCAATTAAGAGTATAATTGATGGTTTTGATTCTTCATTGAAGGATGCTGGTACAACTCCATACTTCCTTATTCTCTCAACAAAGTTTTCAAATTCATCCAACTTAGATGTATACTGTACCCCTAACCATTACCAGGAAATGCAGCAAACTGTTCAGTCATTATCAGCAAATAAGAAGCTGGTAATCAGTATCGGAAGTTATATCATGTTACAGTATAGTTAAATGCTTGACAATTGCCCCCCCCCCCCAAAAAAAAGAATTATTATGCATATTGCTTACAAGTCAAAATGAAGACATAACATTTGCATACTATTTGCTCAACATAAATTGCATGCTCAGATCAACCGACTGACCGAATATTTTACTCAAGCCAGAGACAGAAATTATATTGAAGTACCTGCACTGGAGTTGTGTAGATGTTCTTGCCAAATGACGGGAGTCGGGGTGTCCCATTCATATAATCTTGCTCCAAGATGAGATGCGATCACACGAATAGATGCCTTCAAGATGAGGAGCAGGGATGTTACTTAAAGAAATAGAAACATGAAAACTTCATTTAAGATGAGAAGCAGGATCAGGTGTAATCAGATGCTAACCCAATTAATTTGAACCTAAGAAGACTAAACAATTTGTTATAATGGATTGACATAAATTAACTGATATTAGTTTGTTACTCATTTTCATCATCTAAATCTGTTTGCTTCAGCAAAGATATCAAACTCGTTTTACATAGACATAAATAACTAAATGCAAGATCAAATAAAAGATCATCCAGGCTGCCCATATCAGTTATTCTTTCCATGTCAAACTGATTCACCATGACACCAAAAGCTAAAAAGTGACATCCAACATTACATCAAACAAATCTCAATGCTTGAATAGCAGATACAATGTAGCATCCTATGTAAGCAAAGTGAAGGTATTAGAGTGCCAATGAATGAAAAGCACCACCACATACAGATTTTCCCGCTCCAGCTGGACCACTGATAACAAGAGCATGATTACTGAAATTGTCCTGCAAGTAAAAAATAAAAAAGATCATTAGTTCAAGTTGTTCAACAAACAATAATGTAAGGCAATAAAGGGATACAGAAAAGCTTGCATACACAAACAAATAAAGGCAACTGAAATGAGTTCGTACATACATAAACTAGCTCACCATTCCTACCCCAAAGCACAACAATCACCTTTCTCAAATTACTTTTTGGCAATCTACAAGCTTCACAACAAGGATTACCTTTGGATTTCTCAATCTTTCTTCAAACCATATTTTAACTTCTTCTATCTGCAATTTACAAAGACAACAATTTCTCCATATCAAGATAATACTCATTTGTGCAATTAAGAATGCTAAACTGACCTTCTTTTTGTGAACGGCAAGTTCTTCAAATAAAGAAGGCTTATATTTATCTACCCACGGTTGTTTAAAGCTGCTGATTCCACCTGATACACATTCCCATTTCCAATAAGTTTAAGAAGCCAAAGATATATAAGAAACAAAAGAAGGGAAACAACAAGACAAGTGATGTATAAGAGTAGCATACCGGAAGATACTTTGAACCCAGAAAAAACTTGATCAAAATCTTCAGAAAACAACGTGAACTGCATTAAGTACGGTAAAAATCAGAACCCCCACTCTTGCATGAAGTCAAGCAGTTTTTATTTTAATAGGTTTTTTCTCGATGTATAGTCAATAAAATGACCAGACGGATTGATGTAATTAGCTGCACGGATGAAAAATGCCCAATGGACTGAAGATGAAAGTTAATGTAAAGAAAAAAAACACTATATTAATATTGTGAGGACCAGTCCATTAGTATTACGATTTAGCTCAGGAGAGACAACGCATATATTCGAAACGTGGCCGAATAAAGCTTTTCAGTTTTGAAGTCTATGCAAAGTTTGGAGGAGTAAAATTCAGAGAAGTAAAAGCGTACTTCATCTGCATGTAGGCGAGGCTGAGATCCCGAAAGACGAGGCTTCTTCGCTCTCTGAGGATTTCTGCGAGGAACTGTAGAGCTCGATTTCCTCTTTGAAAAGCTGTGTTTAGGAATGCATAACAAGTTGCTATCTTCGTCATCGGAAGACAAAACAACTAAACCGTTTCTCTTTCCCATTTCAATCACCAGCGTAAACTCTCAAATTGTAAGGCTTTACACAGAGAAACTACGCAGGCAGCAATTCCAGAACTCCACATTTAGAAACTACCGAACAGAACTTCAATTGAAGCTAAACAGAAATATTACGAACCCGTTGAAACCTTGATCGAGACCTGTAGAAACGAGAAAGTAAGATTGTCGGAGATAGTGGTGATGTCAGAGAGGGATTTCGCGCGGGTTCGGGGAAAAACGCGGGGGTTTAAAACAAGCAAAATTTGGAACGGCGTAGCTGAGAAGACAACGACGAAAGGGAGGGCATCGTGTCATGGGCCCATGGTTCTACAATTTGGATTATTGGATTAAGGGCTCGTTTGTAGCCCGTATTTGACAGTATTAAAGACATGACACTGCTATTAATATTGTATGAATATATTTAAGATAAACTACAGTTTTTCTTATGTAGTTTAGGGTATTTTTTATTTTAGACTTTATATTTTAAAAATTTATAAAAATGACCATTGAGTTACATTTTACTTTCACGTTAGACTTTCTGTAGCACATTCGCTTAAAAATAATAACGGTTTGTCACGGTCTACCCACACGAAATTACGTGTCAAGTAGTTTAAAGTCACATCCGCTTTTTAATTTACCCAACTACCACATGGCAAAATGACGTGGTGTTAAAATTAACTCAACCTAAAATTAACGCCGAGTAAAATTAACCTAACTAGCAAAACTAAAAAAATTTACACCTTCGAAACTTTACCACCCAAAACGCAGTTCCTCCTTTAGGCGGTTAGGGTTCGTGAAATTGTCCTACCAAATCGCTCGTTGTGCTCAAAATCGCCCTACCAAATCGTAGTCTTCAAAGTTTTACTTGAGTTACTGGAGGTGATCGAAGAACTCAGAGGAGGTTAGAGCTCTCTGTTTGGAGGAGATATTTTTTCAAGTCTAGTATTCGATTTCTAGTATGTTCTGTTCTTCGAGTATTCAAAAAATTTGAGTTCGAGTCTGGTCGTCGAGTTCTGCTCGAGTTACCAAATCGCTCACTTAGGGTTTGAGTTTTGCTTGTTTGAGCATTTATATTGGACATGCAGTGAGTTGAGGGAGCATTTGATCAATGTAATGCTGCTTGATTCTTTGCATTTCCAGAAGTTACTTTCTTATAACTACAAAATTTATTTCAAGTTACTTATTAGCTGGTTTGGTATATTACTTGACCATTGTTCTAATTTATCTCCATTTTATGTGTAAGGTCCTTTGCTCCCTTAACTCACCTTCCCTTTAATGCTCCTAATCTTTAAAGAAAATTAGATTCTTCCTAATTATAGTTGCAATTGCGGTGTTGGTCTATAAGGTGTTATATAGTTGTTTCTAGACTTTCCTTTAAAGAAAAATGTTGCTCTTAAACTGTTGAGTGATAATGAGATGAAATTATTAAAAACAAAAGTAAGGTGATAAATTGTGAAATATCATGCTTAACTAGTAGGTACACCAAGCCGTCATACTATTCTCTTTGTTTTTTGGTATCGGCATACAAGTAATTATTTTTTAACCATCTCTCTTCGTATAAATTGAACTTGTAGATCAGAAGGGCCTTATTATTTTTTTCATCATTTATTCTTTTCTTATTAGTTTTCTACAAGCGTGGTTAGTATTTTTGAATGCTTCGTTTGAAGTTTTCAGATATTTTCTATTCTGATGTATATGCATATGATTGAGGTTTTTTTAATTGCAGAGATGACTCCATATCCATTTTCAATTCATGTGGATCATAGTGGTTAATTTGAATGGCCCACTCCTACAAGATACTTAGGAGGTAAAATATTTATTTTTGATGACTGTGACTCGGATACGATGAGTCTACTAGAACTAGAGGATATATTTGATTGTTCTGGTACTGTTGATATACTACCATGTATTATGTAAAACCTAGGGAGGATATGGATTCTGGTTTGGTAGAGATAAGGTCTGATAGGGATGTAATGCAAATGTGTAGGATAGTTCCACCTACTAGACTTATATATGTTTATGTTGCACATTCTCTTGAGTCTTTGCTTGTTGAGTCTTTTCTTGCTGATGATTTGAATGTTGATGATGAGAATATACATGTTGATGATGAAGATGAAAGTGACAGTGATTACTATGAGGGGAGTAATTGTGTGGGCAGTGACAGTGAACCAATGAGATCAGTGATAGTGATGCAAGTGTCAGGGGTATTGACTTATATGATGTTGTAGACGGTGCTTATGAGCTTAATAATAATGAATTTGATGTTGAGGGGTTGAGCCACAAGGTCCACAAGGAGCCACAAATGGAGCTTGATTCTGAGGAGTTGAATTCTCCTCCCAATTCTGATGAGGAAAATCTAGAAGTATTCCCAGAATTCATGACTGATAGTGACATGCGCAATTTTATTTTTAAATTAGGCATGAAGTTTAAAAACAATGTTGAGTTTAAATATGTTGTTAAGGCCCATGCTAGACAAAGTGAGTATGATTTGAAGTTTTTAAATATGAGGCATGTAGAGTACTGGTCAAGTGTACTGGGAGTGACCGTCCATGGAGATTATATGCATCATTGATGCAACAAGAGAATACCATGTAGGTAAAACCCTTTAATCCAGAGCATAGGTATTGTAAAACCTTCCGGAATAGGCATGTTAGACCTAGATGGCTCACAAAATATTACATGGATAGATTTAGAACACATCATTGGTGAAAGTTGATGACATTAGGGAGACAGTGAGGAAGGACCTATTAGATAAACATTTCAACAAGCCAAGCATATAAAGTAAGACAATCTGCTTTTTGGGAGATCAAGGGGTCTTATACTGAACAATATGTTAGGTTGTGTGACTACTGTGAGGAGTTATTGAACTCAAATAGGGGAAGTACAGTGAAGATTCAAGTTGGCAGGCCTCAGATTGATAGGACTGTTATCTTCCAGAGATTATATGTTTGTTTAGATACTTGCAAGCAAGGGTTTTTAAAGTGGTTACAGGCCTATAATTGTCCTTGATGCTTGTCATCTTAACGGTCCTTGTGGGGGTCAGTTAATGGAAGCATTTAGTATTGATGGCATGATGGTTTTTACCTCATTGCTTGGGCAATTGTGGAGAATGAGTCAAATGGATTCTTGGGGATGGTTCCTGTATTTATTACTCAGTGATATAGGAGGCGTGGATGAGTCCAAACAGTGGACTTTTATTTCAGACCAACAAAAGGGTTTGAAAGAGACTTTGGAGGGCTATCTTACCTTTGATCACAGTTTTTGTGTTAGGCACTTATATGCCAAATTCAAGACCACATGGAAGGGTAAGGTTCACCAGGATTACATGTGGAATGCTGCAAAGGCGAGTACCTTTGCAGAGTTTGAGAAGGAGATGAATATGTTGAAGGAATTAGATGAAGTTGCATATACTTGGTTGAAAAATCATCTCACCAAATATCAGGTAAAGCATGCATTCATTGTTTATCCAAAGCGTGACAAGTTACTTAATAACTTTTCTGAGAGTTTCAATGTATACCTCTTAGAATCTAGGGACAAGTCGATAATGACAATGAATGAGAAAATCTGAAGGACTTTGATGAATAAAATATAACAAAAGATGGCTGAAATTATGAAGTATGATGGTCTCACTTATCCTAAATTAAATTGAAATTGTAGAAGTCGGTTGAGGCTTCTAGGAATTGTCAAGTTGTATGGAATGGGGAACATAAATTTGAAGTTTATTGTGGAAGAGACAAGTATGTGGTTGACTTTGATGCTAGGTCTTGGAGCTGTTATAGATGGAATGCGCCTGGTATTCCATGTGTGTGTGCTATATTGATCCCGTTAGAACTTAATCATCCCGGAATCCCTTCCTATTTTAGTTAACATTTACCCATAATCCATTGAAGTAGCACCAGCGGCAAAGGCACAGGTTCCTTCAGCGGCAGGAAAGGCAGTTGACTTCGTTGACCCGGATTGAAGCAAAGACGCAATACAGACGGAGGTGGGAACTGCATTATAATAAAGATACATCAAGGCCGACCAACTTCTAAAAAAACGGAAGATTAAGTTGACTCCATTGATGCATTAATGACCCAGTCAAAGGTAAAAGCACTATCTCGCCCATATACGAAAACAAAACCACTTTAAATAAATACAGATTGAGATTGAGAATCAGTTTCCCTTTGGACGGATCCAGTTCCCGTTCAGGAGCCAAAGCTTGACTAAGAAGGACTACCCACCTGAGTCGGCAAAAATCCTTGAATCTCAGTTTCAGTTCCGTAAAGGGGTAAATATCCGGATTCATAGCCCATTGAATACCCGGTTCCCCCAGCGGAAGGAGTATAAGCACTTGATCTAGTTGTTTTTCTATTGATTTAGTCCCATAAGCAATAGCAGGGATATCGGCAGAGCTATAGTCAAAGAAGCTGCGGGAAGCAAAGGCACCAATAAATAGCTACATGGGTCGCATAGAAGCTTTAAGAGATAGGGGGCCCGAAGATGGCAGCGGGAAAGACGGGAGCACGAACGAGCTAGCTTATGCTTTTTTTTTCATCGTCACTATCTACTTGATAGTAGAATCTGGAGAATATAAACTCATCACATTCTTCTTTTTGGTACGTTGTTATGAGCAGCTCTGACGCCGAGTGCCGCACTGGAGTAAAATGCAAGAGTAGGGGGTTGGGTTTGAAAGAAGTAGTTGTAGATGTTATGAACTTAACTGTACTGCTGCATTCCGTAAAGTTTTATTCTCTTACGAAAGAAGGTATTCTCTTCCGAAAAGAAGAGAGGCATCTTCGGGTAGTTAGCAGCAAGTAGTAAATCTAGGGGTTTGGGGCCCGCAGCCCCCATGTAAGGAATGTATTTACTTTATAGATAGTAACCCTAATGAGTATGTTGATAAGTTCTATCACAAAGATACGATATTGGCCACTTATTCTCATTTTATAGCCATTTAATGGGCCAAACCTTTAGCCTCATGAAAATATGATGTTACCTCCAAAGTTCAAAAAGCCACATGAGAGGCCAAAGAAACAAAGAATAAGAGACAATATTGAGCCAACAAATCCAATGTTGTTGAAGAGAAATAATGGGACACTGACCTATAGCAAGTGTCACACATTTGGGCGCAAATAAGAGGACATGTAAGGGGGCTCCAGTTGCTGCAAAGAAAAATGATGGTCTAAGAATGAAGAACACTGTTATAAGCACCAATAGAGGTGCAAATGTTTCATGGGACTCAGAGTGAGCTTCTACTTTACACATAATATGTTTTGTTTATGTTCATTTCAATATATATTTGATTTTCACAATACTCTATCTTTTCAGATTTCATCTGAAGCGAGCAATGTTACTGGAACTCAAGCAAGCAATTATGTTACTACTGCTATTGTAAGTCAACCCTCCACTCAAACAATCAGTTCTGTTATTGCTGTAAGGAGGGTCGATGAAAGGGTAGATGTGCTGTTTTTGGAGGGATTCTGTTTTATGCTTTTGTAATGTAAAATGAATAGTGTTTGTGATTCTACTTAATGTTGCTCGATACTGTTTTAGTAGATGTTAATAGGCTTTGGTGCTATGTTTTTGTGATGGATTAGGCTTCTATGTTAATATAGGTGATGAGATGTTAATATGGGCGATTAGACATGTTAATAGGTGCAGATATTCTTTTATGGGATGTTAACATGTTGATATAGGTGTTGCTGGATGGTTTTTTGGGATGTTAATATTTGATATAAGTGTTGTTGGATGCTTTTGTAAACTCATTTTGGAATGTTTTAAAATATATTTTGATGGATGATTTTTCAATAATCATAACCTATTATTTTGGATATGATTTTAGCTTCAGTTTAGATGTATTTTTAGATGTAATAGATAGTGGAAACATGATGATGAATGACTGAGACTAAAAATTCACCTTGTGATGGACAATAAGAAATCAGATTGAACCAGTGAGCTTAATTGAGTCCTACTGAGAATAGGTAAAGAAATGGTTAACCTGTTAAGGTGAAAATTGAGTTAATTAACTAAATAGACAAACGAAAAGTTGAAATAACATGAAACAACATATATTAGCCGTAAAATCCATCTTTTAGTGAGTGTATGTCTCCTTCACCTTGAAGGTTCTTTGGCACTCATGCCAATTTTAGAAGACCAAAATACTCATTCATAATCAATCACATTAGGTTTAATGGGAGCCTAATTCCATTGAAAATGCTCATTCATATTTGATGCTCATTCATAATTGAAGTATCAAATAAGTAAAAATGCTCATTCATAATTAATCCATATTGTAGCATTAGTTACACTTAAAGAGTACCAAATAAGTTGACTACTACATAATGTCATGAACACACTTAGATAAATAGATAAACTTGAGCTAATTTACATAACCACTACTAACATCTTCTTTGGGGCATCCTATTAATAACATAAACTCAATTACAAGCCATGATAATACTAGAAACAACCACATCCTTTTAATTTTGGATTGATATTGTTCATTCAACAATTTCACATTTTTCTTCAAAAACTTAATCCTTTCCTTTGAATTTGGTAAATCATCTTCGCACCAAGCAAAAAATCCACAACCTGGATCATCCCCACCCTAATAGTAAAACAATACAATATTAGATAGATATTCCAAACGTTCAATAAAACTGTAAAATAGTATAGCATAGGCTCACCGAGTATGCATAACAAAAAAAAAATTCCTCCCTGGATTTGTTTGTGTCCACGATGTTATGATCTGAGCAGCAACTCCACAATAGTATAGTGGTAGTCGTCAGCGTCCATGTGAAATGAATGTCATTGAGGTTGGAGAATCCATACCAATAATCTAGTACATTTATAACCCTAACTAAAAGGAAGAAGAACTCTGCAAAGATGGAGAGGAGGAGGAAGAAGAACTCTGCCAAAAAAACAATAGACATTTTCGTGAACGAGGGAGGATGAGGAAGAAGAAATAAAAGGGGAATTAAAGGTACTTTGGGAATTTCATCCCACGTGGCAGCTGGGTAAATTAAAAAGTTGATGTGACGTTAAACTACTTAACAGTAGATAAAGCATGACAGACCGTTAATATTTTTAAGTGGAGGTGCTACAGAATATCTAATGTGAATGCAAAATGTAACTGTAGGGTCTACTTTATAAGTTTTTTAAAGTATTGGATCTAAAATGAAAAGTATCCCAAACTGTAGGGGGGAAAACTATAGTTTACCCAAAAATTTAACCTGCACTAATTAATACAGTGAGATTGTTAATACGGTGAGACTCTATAGTCTCACTAACAGAGGATAATTTAGTCTCCTCCTCAAATGGGTGACTAAACGTAAGGGTGTAATCCGTTTAGTTTGGTTCGGTTTAGGGGTATTTTTGGAACCGAAGCACAAATATCATTTTTCAAATATTAGAACCGAAGTCGAGCCGCCGGTTCAATGCAACCCGAATCGGACCAAACCATCTAAAAATGGTTCAGTTCGGTTCGATTTTACGGTTTTTACCTCCTAGAAAAAAAATATAGAAAAAGGAGGAAAGACCAAACCATTTTCTACTAAAAAAAATGTATAAAAAAAACACATGATTATACTGAAACTGAAGATAATATGATTAGAAAAATACACTCACAAAATATTATTTCTAAATTCAAGATCCTAGACTTATAAAATGATTACATAATAAGACTTAAAAAAATACACTTACAAATACTATTTCTAATACACTTAACCATTGCAGAAAAATACACAACTACCACTTAAAAATATGATAGAACAAAAGCAGTGGCATTTGCTTTCCTCAATCCTACTTGAATTGCCCAATTTGCCTATATAAATATGTAAACAATCAAATAACCAAATATAAGTATACTTACTCGTGTAGTAGGCTTTCTCAAATATAAATGACAACTACTTATCAGTGTGATCATCACCTATGCAACTTCTGTTTCTATCTTAATGATTCTTAATAACTTCTAAAGAAATCTAACATTTCACTGATAATAATGTGAATGCCATGAAAGAAATCCAACATTTGAGAATAAAATGAGATTCATTTATTGAAAAATATAATATTCATGGACAAATTGAAGCTACTACTCCAAACTAATCAACTGTACAGTCAGAGCTTATACCTTCACTTTCAAATCACTAGTTCACAAATTAATATCACATGTTCATAAATCATGATAAACATAAAAATGATTAAGTGATATACTTATAGAAATGTAATCGCCCCATTTGCATATATAAATATGTAAGCCAACAAATAAGCCAACTATAAGTATACTTAGTTGTGCAATAGACTTTCTCAAACATAAATGACAAAACTACTTATTAAAGCTACTACTTTCACAAATTGTGCGAACTCGAGCCTTAATACCACAATAGCAATATAGAACATTCTCCCCATTTTGGAGGCCAATATTCATTGAAGATGAAGGCATTGAAGCTAAGAAAAAACAGACCCAAATCAAATTCAGACAAAATATTAGACTAAAAATCAGCCAGACCTTATCAAAAAATCAGATAGCTATCAATAAATCAGAACAAATCACAGACGGAGTAGCAGAGAAAATAGAAGCAGTTCATACGAAATGGAAGATCATACATATGAAATTTCAGATCGTACGAACTTGCAGATCACAAAAAAGGTATAAGCAGAAATCAAAATCTCGGAGAGCAGGTCTCCAAAATCTCACAGAATAGTAGGGGAAAAGCAAAAAAGAAATAGGGGAAGGGGAAAAGAAGAAACGTAGGAGAAGTTACCTCAATCTTGAAATCAAAACCCTAATTTCTTCTTTACTTCTTTGAAATCTAAAAAATAATAGTGCAGATAAAAAAATATGGAAGTATTTTCAATGAATATTGGCCTGAGTCGAGCAACAACAAACGATCTAGCCTGAGTTATCGAGCAGTTGAGCAACCAGATCTCCCCTTCATCGTCGAGTAGTCGAGCAAATAGGGTCTCCCCTTCGTCGTCGAGCAGTCGAGCAAGTCGCTTGTCTCATCTCTCGAATCGAGCTGTCGAGTTGTGAGCTGAGGACTGAGGAGAAGGGGAGAGCTAGACAACGAGTTGTGACTGAGGACTACGGAGAAGGGGAAAGCGTTGAGCGAGGCGAGAGTGAGGAGAAGGGAAAATTAGGTTAAATATAGAGGTATATATATAGTGCAGTTCGGCTCGGTCTGGTGTGTGGTTTTTTCACCAAAACCACACACCGAACCGAACTGAGCTTATTTTTAATATATACAACCAAACCGAACCGTAGAAGTGCAAAAACCAGTCGAGCCGGATCGGTTCGGTCCGATTCAGGTGGTCTGGTCAGTTTTCTCAGATTTACTTACACCCCTAACTAAATGGGACTAAGCTCATTTCTACCACTCTAAAGAAACCTCACAAAGCTCTGCCACCATCTACAATATTTTATTATTCTTCACGCAACTTCGTCCAGTAAATCTGGTAAGCCTCTTTCTCTAACTCTTCTTCTTCTTCTCGTTGCCCTACAAGGTAGCTTTTATGCGGACTCACTCTCTCACTCTGAAATGCCTATTTTCATTTCGTTCTCATCTGTCTTCTTCCCCCATCTTTTCATTCTCATCTCTCTCTTTTACTTCTTCTTCAACATATGGAAATGGAGATTTAAATAAAAGGGGGTTTTTGGGAAAAAGAAGTAGAACGAGGACAAATGGGTTTTCATTCTAATATGTATGTTCTGCTTCTTCTTAAGGTTTTTGACCAAAATGAGATCTATAAATGGGGAACCGTTTGAGTTGAGGAATGAAACGATTTGAGTCATAAGTTGAGGAATGAAATGATTTCAGCTAAAGACTCTCACCAAATTTCACCTGGATTTTTGTTCTCTTTGATTCATACCCATTTCATTATGAAACCCCCACTTTTGTTCATTTTTTACCTGAGAACTTCAAGTTGATTCCCACTTCATTCACATTAGTGTAGAGTTACTGTACGTTAATGTCCAATGCTTAGATTTTATGTTAATATTGTTGTGTTTGTTTGTAAATATTACTAGGTAATATTTTATATGAATTGTTTAGCTAAAATATTTTTGTTTTGAGTAGAGATGGATAAAAGGAAGCTTTTGATGTAACCTGTATTGGAGATGTGACATTTGGAAACGATAAGCATGAACATGATGATACTACGAATGATAGTTGATATGGCAGAGAAGCATTTTGAAACTTATTTGTTAGCTGATCGTACTTTTACTAATCGTGAAACACGTCTACGTTTTTTGGATATTATAATAGGAGATAGTGATATATCATTCGTGAATCAACTCTGAACGGATAAAAAAACCTTTGTCACATTATGTGAATTACTTCATAATGATAGAAGAGTGAAAAATGATGGTTTGGTTACTTTGGAGTAGCATGTGTGTATATTCTTGCATATACTTGCTCATCATGTAAAGATTCGTACAATAGGTAATAAATTCAAACATTCAGGGGAGACCATAAGTAGGTATTTCAATTATGTATTACATTTATATTCTTGCATATACAAGGTTGTCTACTTAAAGAAACAACTCCGGTGCAAGCAAATTGCAATTATGAGAGATAGAAATGGTTTACGGTATCCATTATTTTAAGTTTCCTACATGAAAGATATGAGTTGTTTTTAATTATTCAAATAATAATTAGAGTGTTCATATCTTATATAGAATTATTTGGGAGCCTTAGACGGTACTTATATGGATGTTCGTGTTGCCAAAAGTGAGAAGCCAATATATCTGACAAGAAAGGGAGCAATTGCCATAAAATTTATTGGGCATTTGTTCCCCAGACATGAAATTTACATTTGTACTATCAGGATGGGAAGGATATGCTTCTGACTCTAGAATACTTCGAGATGCGCTTAGTAGACCTAATGGATTTCATGTCCCTATGGGTAAGATACGACGGGCTATATCTTAATAAGTCCATCTTTCTATTGGTAATCTAATTAACGCTCCATTTCATATGTTACTATTATCTTGTAAATGCTGGATATATAATTTGTAAGGAATTTCTTGCAACATTTAGAGGACACGTTATCATCTATCAGAGTGGAGAAATGAGCATACACCTTTAAATCATGAAGAACTATTTAACATGAGGCATGAAGCCACAAGAAATGTTATTGAAAGATATTTTGGTTTGCTTAAGATATGATGGGCTATCTTAAGAAGTCCATCTTTCTATCTTATACAAACTCAATGTCGCATTATTACCGCTTGTTGTCTTTTACATAATCTAATTAGGACAGAAATGTCAATAGACCCAATGGAATTTGAGTTAGAGGAAGTAAATGATGGTCCGACGGATGGGGAGGAGATTGTTACTATTGGGATAAACACTGGATATTATTATTTAATTCAGAACAGTACAATACAGTACAGTCTGACAGATTTAGTACGGTGTTATCTAATACTATCTAGACAACCAAACAAAGCCTAAGAAGCCATTGAATAGAGGAACGTGATAACAACTGATCCTAGCTGACTTCTTTAGATTTTAAGTGGGTTTCGCTCGGTCTGTGGCTAGGGCGGTTTGACAAGTATTGAACCCTAGATGAATTTTTTTAAATTTTCTTAATTTTGAGAAGAAAATTTATTAATTTAAAATAAAATTTAGTAAATTTAAAACTTATTTATTTTTAAAATATAAACTTAGCTGAATTAGTATTACATTCTTTTAATAATTTTAATTCTAAAAGTTTTTTAATCCTTTTAACGATCAATGTTCAGAGAAAAATCTCCATAAGTAGGAGACTTGTTGCTAGTTGGGACCTTCCTCTCATTTGTTTGGGAATCCCCTTGAGGGTCTGTTTGGTTATCTCATGGAGTTTGCCCCTTATAGCTTGTGTTTGGTTCTTTAATATATTTGACATTTATCTAAAAAAAATAATGTCAAGAGTAAATCATGTTTTAGAGAAATGTACAGTACTAAATAGTTCTAATAAGTTAACATTATCTAATGATTTTAATATTACACATTTAAAAGAGAGAAAAATCCCATTATTACAGAGGATCATCATTCGAATAAAAATTTAAAAATAATGGTTAAAAACATGTAAGGAGTATTGCTAATACAAAATTTGAAAAATTAACAAATGCTTATTTTTTTTAAATATAATTAATATAGAGATGTTAAAGAGAGGAGTGTCTTGAACTTTATCGTAACATTGGAAAGTAAAAAAAAACAGGACCCCTTCTAAATATGCTCAAACCTCAAATAAAAATTTTAGGAAAAAATAGTAAAAAGTAAAAAAAAAAAATTTTGGGACCCTTAGAAAGTGGGACCTCTCTTAAGCTTGGGCAGTCTTATATGTGGTTGTACAAATCAAGATTCGAGCGGATTATAAACATTTGAAAGTGATGTTTTTTTGTAATAATGTTGATAAATAGTCTAAGTTCTACAAATCATAAAAAGTGATCATAAATATAATTTATACAGTATATATTATATATATTTGTGTGATTTTTTATCGTATATTATATATATATAACATATATTATATAAAATTTGTAGACAAAAATTTAAAACTTCACTAGCACATATGAGGGGAGACGATTTTCGGTGTAGAATTTTATTTTATTTAGTTTGAGTGGTTATTTTTTAATTTTATTTCATCTTTAACTCTCTTTTTTAAATGATTTATTTTTGATGTTCACGTATTTTTTGTCAAACTTGATTTTATTGAAAGTCAAGTTATAAAAATTAGATACCATAAAGGGAGGGCATCCAAGAAACCAAGATTAGACATCCTGACGACCATGCATAAAAGAAATTAAAGGAAAAATTGTCATGCATAAATGTCGAATATCCTCAACTAACGATTCAATTCCAGTAAGGTTATTATTCAATCCCTTCAAAAAATTTATAATTTGCAACGAATCTGATTTATTGAGCACCTTCTCGTTCCTGAAAGCTTTACAAACCTCCAAGCCCCAACTAATGGCCGAAGTTTCTGCCGTAAGAGCACTATCTACGCATCCTACTCTCTCGGAAACCAAACTCATCATCACAGCAGCGTCTGGGGTGAAAAGCACCCACCCAAGTCCAGCCAGCCATATCATCCTTCCATGCAACGTCTGTGAGGAGATTCCAGTGTCTCTTCGGTTGCTCAACATTAGGAGCAGTACAATCCACCTCCTAGCTTTTCCTCTGTCCAGTTGGCTACTCTTATATTCCATCATCCTGAGAAGTTGCAATTATAACATCTATCGGGCTTTGTTTTAAATCTTCAAACCACATATTATTGGGAGAATATTAAGATTAGGTTATTTTAAGGAAAAAAGAATACAAAATAGTTAAGGATGAAAGAAAAATAAAAAATAGTCACTCTCAAATCTCAAAAAAATAATTCGCCGCAAAAAAATGGACCCCCGCTTGCCCAACGAAATTAAGTGTAATGTTCAAAAAATTTATAATATACACCGTAAATATAAAATATTTCTACAGTATATTTCATATGTACGATATATATTATATAAACTTTGACGACTGAAACAGATTTCTATGGGTGGTGCCGATTTTTTTTTAGTCGCATGATTTTTTTATTTTGGGCCGCGTGCAGTGAATATTTTTTTTATACTTGTGGCTATTTTTGATGATTTTTTTTTCAACATAGCATATGGTCATTTCTTCATATTCTTCATATATTTCATGAGTGTGAGACACCAAAAGCAGTTCAAACAAGGCATTCCTCAGGGGCATTAGCTTGGGCTAAAAAAATGATGTGTTCTCCCATATGTATAATTCTATATCTATAATATATTAAAAGAGAAAGCAACAAAGAAATTTTTTTAACAATTGTATCCACATGTTTTTCTTCTAAATCCTAAAATGCTCTCTAAAAATACACATGTTACATTCTTGTTCTTTGTTACTATTAATTTTTACCACACAAATTATGGCTATTTGGTACATGTGAACTATCATAAACCTAATGAATACAACTTTTAGTTTGAAACAATACAATTTTCAAGTGAAACAACACCATTTTAACAATGAAAGATGTCACTTTTTTAAGTATAGAAGTATACATTGTTATGATGAAAGAAAATAATATATAATTGTATAAATATAGTTACACAAAATTTACAAATGAAAAATTAAATTTACTGTACAAACGAAAAATGGAAGATCAAAGTTTGAAATAAAATGTGAAATAAATAATGTAAGTCTAATGATATCATTTTGTCTTTTAATTTTTGAGAGCATATTTCTTCTACACACTCGTAAGCTTTTTTCCTACAAACATACATGATGTGGTACTACATGGTTGAATCAAAATATATCAACAAATGTAAATAATAACAATAAAATATTGTACTGATTTTATTTAAATAAATTAAAAATAAATGATATGGTGTTATATATTTATATTTAATTAACATAAACACAACATGACTATCATAACTAAAAATATAATATGTTTAACTACATGTCCATCACACATGTGTATTGACTAATTTTTTCAAAAGACCCATTAGTTTGCTAGTGTTAAGACCCTATGGGTTTCCAAACCAAAAAAGTCTGAGTGAATGGGCAATGAAAAAGGAGTTAATTTTACATACACCCCTTCAACTTTGGTCATTTTTTAAGAAGACCCCATCAACTTTGACATCTTCCTCATAAACCTTTCAACTTTCATGATCCAATAAAAAATCTCCTCTGTTAGATTTTCCATCTTCTCCACGTTAAGTTTGTCAAGTGCCTAGTACGTGACCATTATTTGGATAATTTTGCCCTTTAATATACCTAGACAAAAATTTAAAAAAAAGCCAAAACGCGCATTTTGTGAACTATCAAAACCGAGATGAACTATAATGGATAACAATATCATTCTATACCTAAGCATGGTGACGGGCAAAAACATTTCCTCATAATCGATCCCTTGTTTTTTAGTATACCATTTTGTAACAAGCCTAGCTTTGAAGGTTTTCATCTTCATGTAATAACTTGCCTCCGCTTGTAAACCCACTTGCACCAAAATGGTTGGTTCTTGTCAAGCTCTCATATATCATTGGAATACATAAAATCCATCTTAGATTCCATCACTTTCTGTCAATGATCAGCATCAACATCATTCATGCCACATTGTAGTTCCAGGTATCTAAGTCACGCTCTTTTGATTTAGGTTCTAACCTAGCAACATTCGCCCATAGCACTGTGCTGAACATCCCCATATATAGAGATTGTGTAAATTAGGTTTACAACCATTCCATAATTCTAGTGGCGTCGTATATACTGCCTTAGAAGGTACTAGATAAAGAATATGTATAGTAATTTCCAAGCCATATCCTAAAAAGGAAATCAGAAGTTTAGAATAGCTCATCATAGATTTCATCATGTTAAAAAGAATTATGTTTTTCCTCTCAACTAAGCCATTCTGTTAGTGAGCCCTCGATGCAATGAGTTGGGATGTAATCCCATTTTCAATTAAGTACTATATAATGCAGTAGAGAAATAATCACCTCCTTGATTGGATCGAAGACATATAATCTTTCTATCTAATGCACATCTTCTCTAAACTCTTCAAATTTTTCAAAAGCTTCAGATTTACGATGCATTAAGTAGTTATAGCCATATCTAGTGTAATCATTTATGAAAGTAACAAAATACTTAGCTACATCTAGCTTCATTTGGTTCACACAAGTCAGTAAAGGTGTTGAAAAACATAATGGATCGATGAAATCGAACCGAACAAACTAAGCTAAGGTGACTTGTGAGTTCTTTAAGTATCATCCTTTCAGTTTAGTTCTAAAAATAAGAGGACCGAAGTTTCAGTTCGGTTCATAATTCATGTATTTTTTAACTGAACTGAACCAAAACAAACTGAACCAAATAAAACTACTTATATATTTCAAAACCCTAGCTTCCTTATCCATTATCCAACGCCTCCACACCCCCCCACACACACACTCTCCCCTTCTCTCCCTTCGTCTCTCTCTCACTCACACTCCCTCTCTATCTCCATCTCACTCTTTTTCTCTCTTTGCATCCCTCGTCTCTCTCTATGCCTAATTCTTATTTCACTTCCCCACTCTCTCTATCACTCTGCATCATTATTCTATCTCTATGCGAACCTCTTATTTCTCCTTCCTTCACTGTCATACATTTCTGAAACTCAAACAAGTCGCATAGGCTTCCATTTTAGGGAGCTCAAATCGGTCAAGATTTGTAGAACGAGATCATATCTTTTTAAAGGATTCTTAGAGTGCGTGAGTTCCCTTATAGAGATAGAGCACCTTTGTTAAGACAACACACGCTGCCCGATGTGTTTTAAAACTTCAGATCTCTCCTATTATGGTTGAAATCTCAGGCTTTTTAAGGATTGCACGTCAGATTTATGGTTTGATTATTTGTATTCTTTTTGAAAACATCATCTCCTCTATTATGGCTAGAATTAAAGGTATTTTATGAGTCTCCTGTTATATTTAGGGTTTTGGAATTTTCTTTTGATATAAGTTTTGAATCAGTTAGGACTTTACTTGTATTGGTATGAATTTAAATATTATTAAGGGATTAAATGCTTCTGATTTAAATTACTCACTATTCATATGCTCTTTAATCTCATTCAGGCTTTTAATTTTTAGAGGTCTTCTTTTTTACTACCAAACCAAAGAAACCAAACCGAACCGAATTAATTTTTATTGGTTTGGTTTGGTTCGTTCTCATCCCTTTTTGTTCGGTCCAGTTCACATTGTAAGCGAAATGATGAATGCGCTATAATTCGATTTGAGCTACTAACTGAACCGTGAACACCTACAAGTCAATATGTACTAACCCCAACAACTCTAAAGCTTTATGTCCTTTCACCTGGAATTGAAGGTATTTTATGAGTCTCTTGTTATATTTAGGGTTTAGAAATCTTCGTTTGAAACAAGTTTTGAATCAATTAGGGATTTACTTGTATTGACATGAATTCAATTATTATTAAAGGTTTAAATGATTATGATTTAAACTATACACTATTCATGTGCTTTTCAATCTCGCTCAGGCTTTTTATTTTTAGAGGTGTTCTTCTTCACTGCTAAAAAAGAAACCGATCCGAACTAAATCTATTTTTATTAGTTAGGTTTGGTTCATTCTCATCTCTTTTTTTGTTCAGTTCGGTTTGCATTATTAGAAAATTGATAAGTGTGGTTTGGTTAGATTTCAGCTACTGACTATACCAAACTGAACCGTGAACACCCCTACAAGTTAGTATCCACTAACTCCAACGGCTTTAAAGTTATATGTTCTTTCGCCTTAAAAGACATTTTTTTTCATTTACATTTTATACATGATTCTTAGACTGATAAGGGCTCTATGCTCCAAGACCTAATAGGTCCATCTCTTACTCGTATTTGGATCCTATTTAGATTAATATGATTTATACATAAATGCCACAGTTAGCTAAGAAACCTTTCTTCTTTAGGTGCACTACGTGAACTGTTGTTTACCTTAGTATCATGCAACGCTAACCATTTAAGGGTAACAAAATATAAACCTATAACTTAGGTACCAGAACATATGAAACTTCTAGTATTTTTAATTGTCAAAGCAGTTGAAATACTAAAAAAAATCCTTCAAAACCAAGGCAAGCAACTGAAATCAAGTTTCTTTGAATATCCATTACATAAATACAGCCTGATGAATTAATGCTCCTAAATTTATTGAAATACAGAGTGACGCGAATCTAAACAATTGGTTTTATGGTCTCTTGGAGCCCTTACAAAAAGTTGAATATGTGATTAATGGTTGAAGACTCCTAAATTTATCGAAATACACAGTAACGTCAATAGTAACAACTGGAACCCCTACAAAAAATTTCATATTTTATTAGTGGCTGAAGACTCTACACACTGGGATCTAATAGAATCATCAACTAAAGATGACTTAGTGATATAAATGAACCGCGTACCTTTATTTTTCTTTTCTTGAAAACATCACAGTTTTTCTTTCAACGATCAGTCTTACCACAATGAAAACATTTACTCTTACCCTAGTTTTCTCCCTTCTTCCTGTTGAACTCCCACTACTAGAAAATATACTTTTCGCAGTGGGTTTTATCGATGAAAAAAATTGTCAGGGAATAATTTGGAAAATGAGGATTTTACCGATAGTTATAAAATTATCAGTAAAATAACTGTGGTTTTCTTCTCTATGTCAGCGATTATCAATGGCAAAAAAGAAGATAAATTTTAATGTTACACTAGCGGTTATTTTATCCTTTACTGGCGGTTTCAGAACCACCATTAAAAGGATTCAAAATAAAAAATGGTGTCGTTTTGCCTTCGTTTGAAGGAAACAATGATGCCGTTTTTGGGTTAAAAGTTATTTCACCCCCAACCTCAGCTAGAGGTTTTCCATTATAGTAGAATGCCCTTCTCTATCAACATCTCTCTCTCACTACCTCTCTTTCTTTCCATTTGTGGTTCTCTCTATGCCAGTTTTCTCTCCGTCGTTCTCTCTTTCTCACTACAACACACATATACTCTCTCTCTCGTTGCTCTACTTGGAAGCCTTAGAGGTAAATTTTTTCACAACTATGATTCAATATTTTATTCTTTATCTTGGTTCTTAATATTCTATTTTTGAGTTTGATTCAAGAATGTGATCTATTTTTTATATTCAATCCTTGGCTAAATATGATTTTGGTTTCTCAATGATTAATACATATTTCCTCTTGTTTGCATATCTTTGATATTAGAAACCTAATTTTGTTGCCAAAATTAGGTTTGTCTGATTAGTGGCACTAATCGAGATTAGAAGGCAAAACAATGGTGGTGATTATGGGTATTATGATGAAAATTATATGTATTTTAATGATAAGAAGATTTCTATTTCTCCTTCTTTTCTGTGAATTTTTTTCTCTATGTTAGCTATTGTGATTATATATTTTGATGCTGAAAATTATATATTTTTTTCTTCAATTGTTAAATTTTTAACGTAACTATGTTTTAAGAAAGAAATGAAGATGAGATAATGCTTATTTCTTTTGTAATTTTTAGTGGTAATACCTTACAATTGTGAATCGATTAAAGGAGCTTAGGTATTAATTATACAAAAAGATGTGGTATGAGTTTACATATTAATTAAAGATGAAAGGTTTTTTATGCAACTCTTTTTTTAGCTCTTAGTAATATGCGCCCTTAACCCAACTTACACAAAATTGTGAATTTTTCACCACAAATGATTGAGGATTTGAATTCAGATAGGACTTTATTATGGTATTGTTATAAGTTTAGTAGATAGTTTAGTGTCATACATAGATATGTTCAGAAATCTTGTTACAATGGACAAAAGTGAGATCCTAAAATCAAGATTTACTCAAGAACACTTGAACGAGGTAAGTGAGTTCCTTAAATTTACTTTAGAGAGAGCGTATGAAGATGGATACAAGTATTATTTGTGCCAAAAATGCTGAAATAGTATGTGGATGAATAACAATATAGTCTAAGATCACTTGACTTGTAATTGATTTGCTAAAGATTTTACTCCTTGAATTTTTCATGTGGAAACTATTTTGGGTGGTATCTCTAAGTAAATGAAGAATAACATATATACCCAATAATGTCACACCAATAAGAAGATTTCAACTATATGCATGAATTGCATGGTGCTTTTGGGATAGAGAATGGTGATTTCAATTAATGTAATTGAGGATGAGTCTGAACAACCAAATGGTTGGAATAATTATGAACAAGACAATAATGTTGGACTTGGATCTGACTCAGATAAACTCGATAAACTTGTCTCGGGTTGTGCTCGTACTTTGTCAAATGAAAATTATATTCCATCCACATTTCTTTACTATTATGGTCGATTTAGTAGTTCACTTGGCATATGAACACTTGGTGGACCCAAGCAATTTTGGTGAACGTATCCAGTAGAAAGGTACCTTGGTAAACTTAAGTCATATGTGTGTGATAAAGCACATCCAGAAGGTTCCATTAGCTGAAAGATATATCATAGATGAGTGTGCAACATTTGTTCAAGATATTTTCAAGGAGTTGCAACATGGTTCAATCGAGTTGCTCGCAATTCAGACTTTGTAAAGGAATAACCTACTCAAAATGTCTATCTAAAAGATATCATTGAGCTCAACTACTATGAAAAATTTAAGGTGGTTTTGTTTAAATGTGATTGCAGTAATCCTAACAATGAGAGAAAGAAAGACCAATATGATTTTACCCTTGTGAACCTTTCTCGTCTGATTCATATCGGTGAATAATTGAACCATGTGCCTTTTATCTTTGCATATCTAGTGCGTCTGGTGTAGTATGTACAATTTCTCAAAGTAAAAGAGTGACATGGAATTTTTCATACAAAACCTAGAGATTTATTTGATACAGGGGAGCCAAATATAGATAACGACACATAAGTATATTTGGAAACGAGCAACAAAATGAACAAGACTTTGAAGGCATGCTTTTTGACAATTATGAAGATGTAGATTTAATTAGACCAGATGATGCTGGTGATGAAATTCATACAAATTTAGATAGGTCTAATGAAGGTAATAAATTATATGGTGACATTACTTGTAGTGACGACAACATAAGTGATGATAACCCAATATAATTGTGTCATTTAAGGTAAAGTTTATTTCTTTATTTGAATATTATACAGTTTCACATATTGATGCATTAAACAACGATTAAAATCTTCATATTTTTTCTTTACATGAATTTATCACGTCTCGTTCAAAATGACAAACTTAGTGATCCGAGAGAGTCCATCTACAAATGAATGCGAGTCTGTACGGTCGAACCGAAATTCAAAGGATTAACATATAATTGGAAGGTGCATGTTTTGTAATTTAAGTAAAAAAATCTCATTGCTTATATTGAGAAATCTAAGTATTTTGATTATGTAAAATATAGATGAAGTTTCTATACCAAAAGACGTGAGAAGATGTAAAAGACACTGACACCTCATATACTTTCAGAAAAGATAAATAAGTCCAATTTATTGTAAATAATTTAAGTTTTACATGGAATGACCAAAATAATCTTTTTAGATCATGACCTTACTCGAGACACGTACCCGATATCCAAGAACCCGGACCCAAAACCTAAAACATGAAATACCTAAATAAAGGAAACCCGACGTCCCCTTCTCCCAAACCCCTGAAAACCCGAGACCCATTGATGCGCGAACACAAAATCTACGCCATTCATCTCTGCCGTCGTCGTTGTCACATCCTCCGTCGTTGTTGCCTTCGTCAGTATACTTTCTCCGTCACCTTCCTCTGAGGTTTGAGCTTGGTTTGAGGGCTGGGTTTGATTTGTGTTTGATAGTTTCTCAAGTTGTTTCTCCGTCACAATTTGTTTCTCAAGTTTGATTTTATGGGTTGGATGTTACAATATTAATCAATACTGCATTAATGGGAGTTCTGTAGGGAACGAAGAAAAAATGTTGGAAGCAGACATGAGAAAGAGGCATTAATGGAAGTTCTTTATTTCTTCTTTGGCTTTGCCACCCATATTTTCCAGTCTTCTATTTTCCATGAAAAAGAAGAAAAAAAATTTGAGGTGGTGCTTCGATGGTTGTTCACGGTGGTGCTTCACTGGTGCTGCTTCACTGGTGCTGCTTGGAGTGTGCTTAACTTCCGTCGCGGGTCTCCCTCTTCCTTCATGTGGGTTCTTGGAGTGTATTCTTCTTTGGACTGTTCGACTTATATCAAATGATTTTTTTTTGTCAATGCCCATTAATAATGGTTAAGTGAGGTTATTTTTGGTATTAAGAAACAACTAAACGTCGTTAAGAAAATACTTTAACGATTTTGGGATTTTTTGTCCATAAAATGAAATGTGAAGGGAGGTTTATGTCTTTTTCAAAATTAGAAGAGATGTATGTGTCTTTTAAGCAAACCTCAAGGGGTGTACGTATATTTTTCTCATCTTTTTATTGTCAGAAATTCGAAGCAGTCATGATATTGATGTCTTTGAGTTATCGTTTTAAAGTTCAACCCTGGGTTTTGGCTTATCTCATAATGGTATACGGATATACCATTTGTAGTACTCAACTTCGTGAGTGTTTTTCTTATGTTTAATTGTCATGAGATATGTGTAATAGAAGATTGATGTCATATATGGATCTTTTATTAATTGAGAATTATGTTAGTGCTGCTGTGAATTCTTAGGAGGTATGAATGTACTGAAAATAGTATTTGCAGGTAAAATTGTGGGAAACGCACAAAAGTAGGCGACGTTTCTTGTAATTTTATTAATATTGGCGGTTTACTTATCAATTTTTTTTTCTCTTTTACATGTGCTCTAAAAGCGCCGGTAAGCAGCGTATTATCAATTTCTGGCAGTTCCTAAACCGTCAGAAAAGATTTTGTATGGTTATACCAACGGTTTCAAAAAATCACCGGTAAAAAGAAGAATTAACCTTTGTTTCCCGACGATTTTTACCCTATTCTGACGGTTAGGAACAACTGGGAAAAAATTATGGCGGTTCGTCTTCCACTTGTAATCCACTGGCACAATACTTTTTTGGTAGAGAGATAGACGGCAGTTTAGGAATCACAGGAGTTTTCTTTTTTCCTAGTGGTAATAACCAGTGGCATAGGTAAAAAAACTGCCAGGAAATGTATAATTTATTGTAGTGTCCCCTTATATAGAAATCCTTATCTTCTTCATCTTCTTGGGATTAGACTTATGCTTCAGAGAGTAATGCCCATAAAGATAACTGGTTTGCTAGTCTCCTAGAACTCCAATAAAGAATTGCATATGTGATTAGTGACGGCAGAATCTCAAGGATCTGATAAAATCACCAACTAAACACAAGTATTGATATAAATGAACCACGTAGCTTGTTCTTCTTTTCCAGAAAAGCATCATAATTTTCCTTCCAATGACCATTGACGATAATACCAAGATTACGCTTCCAGTTTACATAATTAGTGTCATCAAGTTTATTTTATTTTAGAATAGATGTTAATGGACTCATTGACGATATTTTAAATACTAAAAATTAACAAGATCGAACTGCACTCATGCCTCTCCCGCATCAAGTTGACCGACCCCCCCTACGTACATGATTGAGAGAATCAAGGATCTGATAAAATCACCAACTAAACACAAGTATTGATATAAATGAACCACGTAACTTGTTCTTCTTTTCCAGAAAAGCATCATAATTTTCCTTCCAATGACCATTGACGATAATACCAAGATTACGCTTCCAGTTTACATAATTAGTGTCATCAAGTTTATTTTATTTTAGAATAGATGTTAATGGACTCATTGACGATATTTTAAATACTAAAAATTAATAAAAGAATTTAATTAGTACATGTCCATTCTAATTTAAGCATACACGTTAAAACATGAAATAAAAACTATAAAATATTCATGCAATAGTAAACAACCATGTTCCAATTTTCATAAACATATGTACACTTATGCAAAAGGCAAATCTAAAATTCAGGTAGGATAATCCAATCTAATTAATCACTAATTTGATATTAATACAAACATATATAGAAGAAGTTAGGGAGAATTTGTGACGTAATTTTACTCCTCAAACTAACTTAGAGGGTTGCAAGTTAAGAGCCAAATTCTTATCTAACAACTTATATTCTCCATAGCTCATGTAATGGATGGGATTTACCCCATCACCAATATCAAAACAAATTTCTCGATATTAAAGAGCGACCCTCGATAAACACATGCAATCACGAAATGTAATGGGTAGGAAATAGGAACCGAACGAGGTTAATTAGCATATGTGATGGGAAGAATTATACGATAGAGTTTCTTCGTATATGAATGTCTAACAAAATATTTGATATAATATATTAAAAATGGTATGAGTTGACAATTTTCTTTTAGACACTTTTATTCATCCATAGTTATGCTATTCCAAAAGTAGCATTGATATACTTATTTATAATTTGTTGACACAAATCATTTCTCATATATTGAATAAGTTTAGTTCACGTTATAAATCTAATATATATATATATATATATATTAAATTATTAAATTATTAAATTTATAATGTATAAACAAGAAGAAACTTGGAGAAACATTTGACGGATAGATTAGTCCGCATATTATTGGCACAAATCCAACAATACCCCTTAATTATGTACATGATGCAATATAATTGCTGACTTTCTTATATTTTCAGCTGAAAACTCATATGTTAAATCCTATTTTAAGTTTTAACTGTTTAATACATCATTTTTCATTATAATTCATTGGGATTCGTCACTTTTACATTAATAATATACAATTAAAAAGAGATGCTTCATGTGACCCACTGATCATTTATCCACTTATTATAAGTCCTAAAATACCTCTCTTTTGTACATGTGGTAATTGCTAATTGGTTATTTTCTAATCTGAAATCAATTAAAAAAATGATATATATTATCATTCTTTTATGTACATATTATTGTCAAACATTCATTCACTCAACAATTTATCCACTTATTATAAGTCCTAATTTACTTAGGAAATTTCTCTAAGCATGACACAGAGAAATTTTCAACTATAATTAAAAGTTCATGCAAAACCGTGCACGAAAATTGCTATATAGAGAGAATTCAAACTCAAAACTCACCAATTGTAAGAAAACTCAAAACTCACCGATTGTAAGAACACATACAACTTCATGCCCAGGAATTAGTAACACAAACCTTAATTAACTCAGATAAAACTCAAAATTCACAAAAATCAGATAAAAATCACAAAAAACAGACATGAATTTAAGAATGCAACACTTACCTTTGATTCTGAGCGGTGAAATTGATGTAGGAGAGAGTTGGGAGACAGAGCTACGCATAGAGCTGAGAGAGTGAGAGCTGTGAGACAAAGCTACGAGACAACAGAGAGATGTGAGAGACAGCCGTGAGAGAAAACTGTGAGAGAGAAGTTGGACGAAGCTAAAAGAGAGAGCTGCAAGAGAGCTTCACGAGGGAGAGCTTCTTGAGAGTGAGCTAAGAGAGAGCTTCGCAGAGAGCACATTGGTTAGCTTTGAAGACCAAGAGATAGTTGTCAGATAGAGAGAGCTACTGAAGAGAGACGCAGGTTTTGGAATTTTTCATTAGGCGACCTGTGACCAGCGTTGGTTTTTCATCGCGTTTTGCTCCCAAACGTGATCGTTATGTGCTATAAACACACGTATAATATATATTTAGAAAACACTGTGAAACTCCTTCAATTCAAAACCAAATCTTTCATTCTACAAAAGTTATTAACATTCAACTGCCACCATGTAGATAAAACTAAAAACTATATATACAATGCTATGTAAAGGGATCAGATTTGACCACAATGGTTAAACAATAAGATCACATTAAATTCAGCAAATGGCTATGATGAGAAACAAATTACTATACCATAAAAACTCCACATAAATCTAGTAAAATATTAGTCAGTAGATGCAGAACCACAACTTCTAAACCATGACGGGCAGTAAAAAAAATCACATATCAATGTAAAATAACATTTCAGTTTTATTGGATCTAGTAAAGATACAACCTTTGTTTGATAAATAAGTAATATGTATTAAGAAGAAACCCCAAGATAAGATAATTACAACCTAAAAAGAGTGTGAGCATGTTGTCCAAAAAATATCCCCAAGACCAATATTGAGAGACCTCCAAAATAAAACAAAAACCTTGATTTTCAAAATCTTAATTACAACAAGAACTAGAATGTTTACATTGTCATATGCCATAAGTGAAACCAAACAAAATGATGAACTCTAAGGGAGATTGACCAAAGTAGTCAAGAGAACGAAATGGATAAAGAAATAGTCTCATGTGAGGATGCATACCTTATTTGTCTCTGACAATGTAAGAATGGTGAGCTGCTTTAGTTTGAGAACTTGATCAGGAAAGTGCTGGAAAATAGAGCTGTAACACAGAGCTGAAAGACAAAGAGATGTAAGAGAGGGAGAGGGAGGGAGAGGGAGGGTGGGAGAGAGAGAGAGAGAGAGAGAGAGAGAGAGAGATGCGCACTACAACAAGATTCAAATCCATAACCATTTTGCTCAAATTCTGCACTTTCATCCCCTAACTATCATAGGGTATAATTATCCCCAATCTACATTTACAACATTACCCTCAGAAATGTTTATAGATTTCTATAATTCACTTTCCATTCAAAATCATTTTTTGCATCTTATAATAAAATCAAAGAAATTTTAAAGGATGAGAAGATTACATATCAATCCATACAAAACCCATGATACACAGTTCCACAAGAACATGTAGAGTTAAAGTGAGTAGGAAACTAAAATCAGAGCAGCCAAGCAAATATCTACAAAAGCATAATATAAATACACACACTACAAATGGATGCTTTGGAAGAATGCAGAAGTACCTCTTCCTTGTTGCCTTTGCCCATGCTAAAGAACTTGTACCCTACAAAGATAAGAAAATCGTAGCCATATAGAGAGACAATTACAAACTGAAAAGTGAAAAGCAATAATTCAGTCAAGGTAAGTTGTCATTATATATGATCTCTGATTTTATTCAATAATAACTGAGAGAGATCCTACAAGCTACATGCAACTTTCATAAGATTGTTAAAATCTGTGACAGTTTACACAAACACCTCTATTTGGAAAACCAAAGTTGTATTTCCTGATGCACAAGTAATGTCAATTATCTCTATTGCAACATTTTCTTTATTATTTGTTCTTGGAATAACCAATGCTTCAGCTATTGAGAAAAAGTCATAATGCTGGTGTCCAAGCGGTAAGTTTCCTGATAAAAGAATATACAATATTCATAGTTAGAGGTAAGTATACTGATAAAAGAATATAAAATATTCATAGTTTTGTACTATTATTCCAAAGGAGGCTTAATAATTTTTTTTCTTTTCTTTCTATTTAATGATTTGCTCATGTTCTAATTTATTTTCAAGACTCCATTGACTAAAGTTTTGCTGAAACAAGAACTTGAATCTGAGTTTAGTAGGAAAAATACTCTGTAAGTATTTGGTTTTGATTTTTGCCAGAAAGAAATCTAAGGAAACGAGTTGGTATGCTATATGTCAAGCTTATGATTAAGGAGGAATGCGGTATGTTATGCAGAAGCAGGGGGAGACATATAGGAAATTAGGAGTTTTAATTTCAAAACTTACTGCATTCCCAAAAATCAAGAACACATACTCTATTCAACTCAGATAAAACTCAAAAATCATAAAAATCATGCAAAAAAATCACTAAAATTAGACAAGAATTTGAGAATGAAACCCTTACTCTATTCAGAGCTGCAAAATCGAAGTAGGAGAGAGCTGAGAGAGTTGAGAAAGCTCTCTCAGCTCGTTGGTGAGCTTTGAGAAAGCTCGTTGGTGAGATTCTGGTGAGCTTTGAGATCAAGAGAGAGAGAGAGAGAGCTACTGTGAAAGAGCTCGTTGGTGAGCTTCGAGAGAGCTCGTTGGGGAGTTTCGAGATCGAGAGATACAGAGAGCTACTGTACTGAAAGAGAGACACGGGTTTGGGAGAATTTTTCATTTGGTAAGAGAGATGCGGGTTTGGAGCTGGGTGAAAATTTTTCACTCCACGCTTTTTGGTTTTTATTGCGTTTTGGACCAAAACGCGGTGGTGTTGTGCTATAACTACACATAATTGTTGTAGTAAGTCTTATCATTCCATCTCCATGCATGCCCTTCAAGCATTGGAATTGATTATATGAAATCCCTTTTTTAATTATTAGGTCTTGTGTTCACTAATGCATGCATTTTGGTTAAGTGCATGTTAGGGGACGTTATACTCACTTAAATTAGATGAATGTGCATTTCGAAGACAAATTAGGTGCATGATCAATATAGTGCTAGCTATAAATGAAAGAAAACCAACAATCTTTTATGTTTTTATAAATATTGACTCTCTTACATCTCACAATATATTCTAATTCATTGTTATATATTTTTCTTGATGAGTTTTACAAATAATCTAGTAAGGAGAAGTGAAGTGGGTGGCTTATTGTTCTAGAATATTTAGCTATATGTAGTCACTGAGTTAGCATAATTATGAGAGAAAACGATGCACGTGGGATGTTAGGTGTTTTTATAACTATACCTTTTCAGAATATTTATTATTATCATTTCACATATAGTTTTGTTTTAGAGAGCATTTTGTATCTTAGTTCAAATTCTAAGAATATATATGTGTATGTGTCATCGAATAAAACTATATTTTCACATTGGATAGTCCTGAGTTATTTTGGGCTATAAGGATTTTTGCTTAGATTAGCAATAATGCTTGTATACTCTCACATTTTTTGTACATGGGGTATTCTCTTGTATAGATGTACCCTTTTAATTGTGAATTTAGTTTCTTAATTACAACAAAAATTAGAAAGATATGTGAAATGAAATTCACTAAATCTAGAGTGGAATAATATTACATATGAAAATAAACATGTTAACAAAATAATGGATAAATCATGTGCATCCGACGCGACAATGATTAATTAAAAAAATCATAGTCTAAAAAGATTGTTGTATGTTTAATTGGACGCTTCAATAGGTAACTGGCAACCAACATGGAATGCATGCCTAACACTTAATTTGAGCCCAATAAATCATGCTCATGCTGCTTGCTCCACTAGCCGTACACTACTAAAACATGATTAATTCCTCTTCTCTCTCTTTGTTTTTTAATTCCATTTGTATGAATTCAACAGAATGAGAATGGGTTCTGTGAACATGTACAAATATTGTAGTGTTTATTGCTTCATTTTTGTTGCTCTTATTGTTGTTACCAACTTAATGAACAATGATGTTGATGCATCATTACTACCTGCAAACCAAACAGTTCCGGCAGTTTTTGTGTTTGGTGATTCCATTGTGGATCCTGGAAACAACAACGATTTAATCACCGTCGTCAAATGCAATTTCCCACCTTATGGCAGGGATTTCATTGGTGGAAAAGCCACTGGAAGGTTTAGCAATGGCAAGATTTCTTCTGACTTTTTAGGTAACTCTCTGTTTTAGCCTTTTTGTTTGGACTCATCTGCGAACACTATTAGATCAGATGCTTTTTTTTATAAATTTTATACTACCAAATAATCCTCCGAACTCCCATCTAATTTGCTTAAATATGACACAATTTTTAGCTTACAAAATAAAATAGACGTCACTTAGCCAAATATTTTTCCCGCCCTTATTATTTTTTTTCCAACTGTGGGTGTGGAACCCGAAATCAAATTTCTCTGTTCTTCTTCTAAAACCTATTTTCTTCTATTCGAGTAAGTTGTATGTTATTGGGTTAAATTATTAGTCGAGTTTACATGATCGGGGTATTCTAATATTTTTATAAAGTAAATAATCATTTTTAATTGAGTAAACTTAAATGTCATTTTTTAAATTATAAGCGGTGTTCGTGTCATGTAGGTAAATTAAAATGAAGATTTCGATTTAGTCTTTTGGAATAACATTCCATCTTTATGAATTGGTAGCTGAAGTATTCGGAGTGAAGGAGCTGTTGCCTGCATATCTTGATCCGAATCTAAAGCTTCAAGACCTTCTTACTGGTGTAAGTTTCGCCACAGGAGGCGCTGGATTTGACCCTCTTACTGCCAAATTAGTGGTACGTGCCACCCTTTCTTAAGTGTTTTCACTGTCACCATAACAGCTTGTTTCAAAAGAACTCTCATTATCTTCTTTATTTTTCAATTTGGATTTCACCATTAATTATCAGTCAGTGCCATCACTGGAGGATCAAATGGAGATGTTCAAAGGTAGTGTAGAGAAGATGAAGGCAGAGGTGGGTGGAAACAGAACAGCTGCAATGTTGTCAAAAAGTGTATTTATCGTGTGTACGGGAAGTGATGACATTACAAATACGTATCTTTCTACTCCATTCAGAAAAATTAAATACGATATTTCTGCCTATACCGATCTAATGCTCAAATACGCAACCAGTTTCTTTCAGGTATACTCTTTTTCAAAAAATTTCAATCTCTCATCTAATTGACTGAAATGACACAGACACTCTAATTATTTTAGAAGTGACATAAACATTTCTTATTATAAGATTTTATTGATAAATAAACTCACAAATATTATTTATCACACTAGCACCGTTTAAGTAAATTTTAATATCAAATTTGTCCTTATTTATTTTATCAACTATGAGTTTTCTAAGCTGAAACCTTTTTCAGATTTCAAATTTTACTCCTCTCTTTCTTTAAAACAAATTTTTAAATTTTTTTAAAATCATTTCCAGAATCGAGAATGGTTATGGTTTGTTTTTTCACTGTGAAACTAATTGTTTTGAAACTTAATAGATTTCAAAACTAATTTTTCTGATTGAGGTTCCGTCTGTGGTGTTTCTTCCAGTTCTTTTTTTCCTTGGTTGGTCTAGATTATATGATGAGGCTGTTATGACAGTGTCAGTCTAGTTGAGATATCCTGATGCACCTATTTATTTCATTCTCCTTCCTTGGGTTGTGGTTTTGAAGTCCTGAGATTTGCCTCTCGCACTTCTTTATTCTCCTATTTTTTTAATGAAGGGTTTTTTTGTTGGCGTGTTTTTCACCACTCCTTTTTGACAAAAAAAATAAATAGACTTAAATAGCATTTAAAAAAAATTGAAGTGTTTATGTCATTTAAAAAAATTGGAGAAAAGTTTGGAGTAATTTTCTTAAAATGTATAAATATTTATCTTCTTCAAAAAATTTCCTAGATTTTATATTCAATATGAAGATAATTGGAACAGGAGCTTTATGGATTGGGAGCAAGAAAGATAGGAGTGCTTAGTATAACAGCACTGGGTTGTGTTCCGCAACGGAGAACGCTAAGCGGAGGATTGCATAGGCACTGTTCGGAATCTGCCAATCGAGCGGCAATGCTCTTCAATTCAAAACTATCTTCCCTACTTGACTCTCTTAGTAAAGATTTTCTAGATGCTAAGTTTGTCTTCCTTGATGTCTACGATCCTTTGATTACTATCATTCAGAACCCGGCTAAGTACGGTAATGACCACTTGAATAATCTCAATTACTTGCATAATTACGTTTTTTAGAAGATTTCATAGGTATTTTAAACAAACTTGGCATTAAGAAATAAAAGACCATATTCGGACCTAATGTATTTTTAACAAACTTAATATTTTTTTAGAGGGAAAAAACTAAGATATCATTTTTATTTAAAAATATTTTGTTGTTAGATTGTAATATAACAAGTGTTAATCTTAATGTTAGAATGCTAAAACATAGTCTAGCAGAAAGGTCACATTTCGTTAGAATCAGAATAATGATTCTTTTTTCAATAATCTATCCACCACAATTACTCCATTTTTTGAAGTTTCATCCGTTTGATTGATGATTTAGGTTTTGAGGTGATTGATAAAGGATGTTGTGGCACGGGAACAGTAGAAGTCGGAATGTTTTGTAACCGTATGACTCTGAACATTTGTGAAAATGCTGATAAGTATCTATTCTGGGACAGTTACCATCCGTCACAGAAGGCTTATGATATCATTAACACCATGGTCATGAAGAAGAATATAGAAAAGTTCTTTTAATCGTCTCTTCCGCACTTTCTTTCTTACTTAATTCAGAGCTGTAATAAGAATCTGGAGTAATAAAATTACATAATAGAAAACTGAGTCTATACATACAAACTTATTATTAGAGTAAATTATGTTACAATTACATGTAATGTTCCTCATAAGTTCTATTGCCTTACGTACTGATGAATGATGATAGACGTATGAACTGTTTTTTCTTTATTAAATTTGGGTAATCAACAAATCACTAAGCAGATTCACCATAATTCTTTCTAAACCGTCCGCCGCACACTACACTGTCGCTGAAAAACTTTACAGACGTCCGGGATTCTCACACTTCAAGTTAGAATAGCAACTAATATTTAACTCCCAATCCACATCTCCCATTTTCATTTTCTAAATTATAGAATCACAATACACCACATACCCGTTATGATTGTATACTTATCTATTAAATACTGAAAAAGATTCGTCAAATCCATATATATATATATCAATTGTCAACAGAAAATATAGTATACACTGATAATAACACTCTTAGATTAGCCTTGAGTGAGTAATTAAATGGTCAGTTTCTACTCGACGAGATGAGCTGACACAATACTTAAAAATCTAATCGTGGATCTAGTCGTGGTATTATGGATTTTCATACAATTTGTAACTTGCACATTGAAGAATGGTTTCTGCTAGACAGACTATATAGAAGTGTGGGCCTCCTGCTCCCACATTACGGTATGTGTATTAGAATTCTTTGTAGTTGTAGACAAAAATGGCAACTATGTCTTTTTTTAATGCAAAAAAGTCACGCTTCGTTAGAATTAGAAAAATGGTTTTAATATCGTTTTTTTTCTCAACATTTGTCCACCACAATTAATCCATTTTGGGAGGCTTCATCTGCTTGATTGATGATTTAGGTTTTGAGGTAACTGATAACGGATGTTGTGACATGAGAATAATAGAGGCTGGAATGTTTTGCAACCATATGACTTCAAATGTTTGTGAAAACGCTAATAAATACTTCCTCTGAGACAGTAACCGTCCGTCGCTGAAGGCTTATGATATCATGAACACCATGGCCATGAAAAAGAACAGCGAAAATGTCTTTTACTCGTCTCTTCCGCACTCTCTTTTTTACATAATTGTTTAATTAAAAGTTGTAGTAAGAATCTAAAGTGATGAAATTGCATATCTGAAAACTGAGTCTATATTTAACAAACTTATTGTTAGAGTAAATGATTTTACAATTATAGTTTAATGTTACTCATTAGGTCTATTGCCTTACTGATGATAGACCTATGAACTGTTTTTTCTTTATTAAATCAGGATAATCAACAAATTGCTAAGCACATTCACCATAAAAACTTTCTTAACCGCCCAATGCACACGGCGCTGTTGTTGAAAAACTTCACAGACGTTTGTGAATCTCACACTTCAAGATGCAATAACAACTAATATTTGACTCCCAACCCGCATCTCCCATTTTCATCGACAAATGATAGAATCACAATACACCGTATACTCCTATTACTTGTATATATATATGACTCAATTCAATTGTCAATAGAAAATACAATATACACTGGTTATAACTCTCTTAAACCAAAAGATGTTTTTGAAGAAACCTTGAGTGAGTAACTAAATTGGTCACAGCTAGTTTTTGCTAGGTGAGAGTTGACGTAATAGTTGAAAATATGTATACAATCGTGATCAAGTTGAATTCCATAAAATTTGTAACTTGCAAAAGAAAAATTGTTGCCGCTAGAGACAGACTATAAAAGTGTGGGCCTAAATGTATGGAAGGCCGAACAGCAAACTGCTTTTGACTTGGGCTTTCATCTCTATATAATGCGTGCTTATGATCTTAAGCTACGGATACGTGGGTCTCCTGATCCCACATTACACTACGCGTATTAGAATTCTCTGTAGCTGTAGACGGAACGAAAGGGGGTGAGTTGAAGTAGGAGAAGTGAGCTAGAGTTGAATTACAGAATCGGATTTAAATGGCGAGAGTAAGCAAAGCTCTTCTGAAAGAGGCAGGGTCTGGACTCAGCAAGACTCTTTCGGAGATATTGGTCTGCCCCCTCTCTAAGCAACCTTTAAGGTCAAAAATCAAACTTGATTCCTGTTTTTGGTGTTTCGTTTTATATGATTACCCAATTTCGTTTAAGGTAATGGGTTCTTCTTTTTATTAGGTTTTGTGAGGAAACGAATTCATTAATCAGTGATACCATCGGTGTTTCTTTCCCTGTGAGTCCTAGTTTCTTATTCTTCTCTAGAATTATGAAGCATCTGTTTGCATTTTTCGTCTTTACCCGTTTAATATTTTAATTTCCTCTGCTCAAATTGCTGAACTACACTCCATTAGAACTCCAGTCCAATATTCCGAATTCAAGGTTGAAGTAATATACATCTCTGAACTTGCAATCTTTGAGCACCAGAAGTATGGCATACAGGGATTAGTTTTTTTTTTCCTTTTCAAAATGCAAAACACAGGGAAGAAGCTATTCCTAGATTAATTTTCATCTCTATCGGGCTGGAGTTGATGCAATAGTATAATATGAAACCGTGTGATTGGATCTGATCTTACAACCCACAAAAATTCCACTACATGTCTGTCGACTATGTTAATTTTATCTGTATTGGAGCTTCCATCATTCATATGTTTAGTTTATCGACTGTTATTCTTACTCAGCTTATTAATTTGATAGGTAAAGGATGGGATCCCTTGTTTGGTACCAAATGATGGTAGAATAATCGAAACCGATGACACAGCTAAAAGTGATAATCAGAGCTGTCATTCATCAGTATCAATCAGAAGCTGATCCAAAGTATCAGGAAGGCAATGGGCAATCCAGAATGAAAATTACCATTAAGCTCATGTCAATTCTATTTGTGAGATGCTGTCTGATAGGGAAGTAAAGAACTTTTAAGGATTCCATCTCTTTTTTAGTTGAGTTATTTTCTTCAACTTCAAGCAAGTTGAAGATTTAGAGTCTTCTCTTTCGAAACGTCTGAATGTTTTATATCTATTGAATTGTGGTACATTAAAACTTTGTTCATAATTATGATGGGTATCATATATTTGGGTTAAAAGAATTGCTGTGATTGGTGTTGCATTATGCTTGTTCTGATTTCAAATTATTATTGTTGAATCAAGAAAACTTTGGAACATCAACACCAATGTACTGTACCCTTCACCGGGTCAGGGTGGGAGGGTGTGAATCCCCATCTTATATTTCACCTTCATCACATGAACAAGCAGCTCTTGATTTTGATTGACATTTCACGCTGGAATTCACTCTCTCGCAACGACAAAGAGCTGAGAGATGCAGCTTCTCTGCTGTTCTCATGTGAGAATGCAGAGCGCTGTTCATATCTGATCTGGGCCGTTCAAGATAAAAAAAACTGCTTTCTGTCCATGTCAGTTTTGGACGGCAAATAAACCCCTTTCCGTAGCTGAGAAAGGAAAGTTTTTGCAAGAAACTTGTCAAATTGTGAGATCGAATAGAGATCGAATAGGTATGGTTTCTTATCAAGTTAACTTCATCACAAGGTCATCAATTTAACAAGTATAATATTAGGTTTGATAATCTGTCACAACTGTATATGAACTAAGATGGGGGCTTGAAGACAATCAAACCATATAATAAGAAAAAGGAAAATTTGACTTTGAAAGTTGAACGATTATAAAACGAGTTTTCAGTTTAAAATGTGATTAAAAAGACAATAAAGCCAAAAAGGTATAGAGTAACTCTCTTGTTTAGGTATAACCGCTTGGTGTGAATGACACTTAAAATGCTCTCTTCCAAACCACGCAAAAAGGCTGAGCAGAACAATTTTTTTAAAACCAAAGCTCTCACTCTCTTAATTGACCAACTAAATGTAAATACCGAGTCATCCATTAGATGGGTTTCAAAGGGGTGGTGTCTTTCTTCTTTAGTAGCTTGATGAGGCTAAGATGGCAGTTGATGATGGAAGTAATATATATAAGTGAAAAGAGAAAGGTGAAGAAAGATGACGGATTAAGGGTGGGAGAAGGAGTTGAGGAGGATGAGTTGTGTTGCAGTGTGTGTTTGGGGAGATTAGTGGAAGGAGAGGAAGTTCGTGTTCTTCCATGTTTGCATGAGTTTCATAAGATATGCGTTGAGAGATGGTTCGATGAGTGCCAGAAAACATGTCCCGTTTGTCGGTTTTTGGTGGTGGAAGACCAATGTGTTTCGTCTGAAGTGCTTACAGAGGATTTGGTCATTTGGTTTTCTTCTTTTCACGTTGCTGGTTTCTGAATTCAACCGTCATCTATTATTCATTTCCTTCATTGAATTTTCAAAAAAAAATCACACTTTCCCCTATTTCTCATAGGTTTGAAGGTCATGAACAATGTAAATACCATTAGGCTTCTGGTAAATGCGTGTGCTCATACTTTTTCCCCTTATGTATTCTATTGAAATTTTGTAGAGTGAAAAGTTTATTCAAATAAAATCGCAAAAGCACTTGCTAGAACATGTTTACGGTGAAATCTCGAGGACGATGTCAAAGTAATGTCTTCACAATCTGCAAAAGGCAAAGGTAAAGTAAGAAAGTGAGGTGTGGGGGGATTTCTTTTTTACCCCTAAGAATCTTAAGTTAGTTCGGGCTTAGAATATGGAGGTCAAGAGGGAGCAACAGGTGATGATAATTATGTATTTTAATAAATGTTGTAACTTCTCTTTATATAGTGTTAGTTAAGAAAGTAAGATAGTTGGAGTATAGCTACCCGTGTGGGGTCCATGGTGAAACTTTCCCATCAAATCTATTTTTAATACAATTTCTGGACTCGTCTTGAATTGAGACGACGTAGAACATATGCATGGGGAATGTTCCATTGCTTCTATTGGATTGCATTCAATTAATTGGCATTAACATACCTTAACCTTAGGGCATTTAATGTCACATTTAAAAGTTAACAAGTTATAGCCAATTCCAACCTTTACAGGTCCCATGCCCTGGGGCTGTGCCACAGAAACATGAGTTTCCTAGGTCAAGTGTCCTTATTACCTTGCCTGATACAAGGTAATGTTGGGGCTTTTGCTTGGAATGTTAGGGTATCTTAGTGATACCCTTGTTTGGTATCTAATTTATGGCAAATTTTTAGATTCCAGCAATGTGGAGTTACCTTTCATTTGAAGTTATTTGAATACCTCCTAAATTGGGAGGTATCGGGATGCCCAGTAAATACTCACACATGTAATACTACGACTATCCCCACCCTCATCTTTTCATCCGTCTCACAGTCTGCCACGTTTCTTCGTGAGCCTTCTAACGGTGGGTTAGATTACCTCAACTAATTTTTATGAGTTTTTTCAATCAATTTGTGCCTTAACATGCTTCTCTGTCCTAACAAAATTTTCTTTCCTAACAAGCAGATAACTTCCTTAACAACGACCATCAACTGCTTCTAGAATAATAGTCATATAGTTTCAGAAGAAGAAGAATAAATTGAAGATAGACGGTGTTGAAGAAGACGAAATTAAAGAGATGAGAGGGAGACCAAATCAAAGAGACAGACATGGCTTTGAAATAATCTTGAGCAATGGTTTTGGGGGTAAAACAACGAGAGAGATAATTGAAGTTTAGTTTTTGGACTATTATTTTCTTAGATTTGAGAAATAACAATAATTGAAATGTATCATTACTTTACTCAAATTGAAACTTATGGACTATTAAAATAGATATGGATTGACTCTAATTCTAGTATTATTTTAGTCTAAGGTTAAAATTGTATATTGAAAATTTATTATACTATTACCTTATATAGTCCATTAAAATAAATAAAATAATATTTAACACTCACAGTTAAAACATAACATTCACTTGAGTTAAGGTATAACATTCTCAAGTGATGACAAATAAAGTAATATTAACTTTTCAGACGTATACTTTCTCACAATTATATTCCAACAATTTTATTTTAAAAATCATTTACTCACAATCTTAATGTTCCCAAAAACTAAGGACTCAAGTTGGCTTCTCCTTGACCTCATCAACAAATGTCCTTTTCAATCACGTAGAGGTGTTCGATACTTGGGGCGCGTGGTCAAGTTGGCTTCTCCTTGACCTCATCAACAAATGTCCTCTTCAATCACGTAGAGGTGTTCGATACTTGGAGTACATGTGACCACGCGCCTAGGCCTCATGGAAATAGAGAATGATAAAATAAGTCAGTATAAATTATTACGTAATTTAAATATCATTTCTTCATTATATTCACAAGTCTTTTTATAGATTTATAGATCAAATTATGTCTCAATCATTTAATTAGGAAAAAAAGATAATTAAATTACAAAGAGACGTTTTTTCCTTTCTCTGTCTTAGAAATTAGAAGAGGCCAAAAGACCCTGTTAGCTAGTGAGAGAGAGAGAGAAGGTGAGCGTGAGCTAAACAGAAAATAATAGACAGAGTTAGTAGGCTTTTTTATAACTGTTGGTCTTTACACCTCAGTTAACACAAAAGTAACATCCACCTTTCTATTTCCATGACAATTTCTCACACTTTTTTTTCTTTTTAGAAGGAAATGCACAAAAAAAAAAGGAATCCCCCAACATTTCTTCAAAAGGATCAAAGTAATACAATACAAATATAGAAACCAAGGCCCCACCAAACTAAGATTCCTACTCATTTCTTTAGCCACTGCTCTTTCTTTCTTTGTAAATTTCTAATCATCATTCATCTAATACTTAAAACCCATACATAGCCTTAATTCATTCAAATGGGCATGTATGTCTCCTCCCCTTCTTGGGTAAAACCCCCCAAAAAATGCTCTGAAATTCCTTAAAATGGAGCAGTTGACGCTCTTAGTAGTGAATGCTTTTTGGGAAGCTGAGCAGCTGCAGCTTCGCGTAGCTGACCCAATAAATTTACACAAAGAAACAGAGAGAGACACCAACATTAAAATGGTAAGAAAAATGGGAACTTGATTGAATATTTTTAAAGTAAGTTACCTGCTGTTGTTGTTTTTTGAGTCTGGCATTCTCTTCCATCAGATGAGCAACTTCAATCTCTAACTCATTGGTATAAGCCTGAGCGCCGCGTGGAGGATGAAATGAAAATAGTAAGTAAAAAGACACTTGTTTTCTATATGAAATAAATGAGAAGAATAAAAAAGACAGATGAGTTCCTGTTTTCGAGCTCTAGAGCGAGCAGCAGACTCTCTGTTTTTTATCAAACGCTTATGTCGCCTATCCCCTGTGTTGTGATGATCAGGTGGTTGAAATCCTTTGTAATTACCAAAAGATGGGAAGCTAAAAGAGGGTCCTAAATTAGCATTAAATGGGGTGTGGAAGGAAGGGTGAGAACTGGGATGGGACTTCTGCAAATGCGTGTTGAGGGCCAAAGCAGTGGGCGGCAGCGAAGGCGGCAGCGAAGGCGATGGTGGAACTTGAGGGATAGAGAAGGAGGAAGAGGTAGTGGTTGGTGGGTCATTGGAAAAAGGGCGGGAAAGAAAGTCTTGGAGTAACATGTGGGGGAGGTTGGTGGTGGAGGAATGGTGGGGATTGTGGTGTTGGAGGTTTAATGGGGTTGGAAGAGAGAGGTTGTGATGAGTGGTGGAGCGGTGGTCGTAGAGAGAGGAGAGAGTGATGTCTTTCCATACATCTTCCATGGTCATGGTCTGCTTTGTTAGTTGATAAAGGGCATGAATGTGAAATTGGTCGTCAAAGTATTGAAGATGAAGATGAGGATGATAAACTTTCTTAAGATAGTTACCTCTTCCTCCTCTAGAAGACAGCATCGTCTATTTTGAGTGAGAGATAGCGAGAGTATTTATGGGACTGTAGGTGATGGTGATAGTGGTCACACGATAGTATAAACAACCAACAAGGGATACAGTGGATTTGTCAACAAATAATATGGGTTGTGTCAGTCTCGTTCTTCTTCCTTTTTTCTTCTTCTTTTGGCTTAATTACATCATATCCCTAACTTTTCCTCTTATACCAAATAATCTTATCACATTTAAGTCTTGCACCATTCTCCATAGAGTTTTTAAACGTTTTCAACAATAACTAGCGTAGATGCAAAGAATCTTTGCTTAAATAGGTTGAGATGATGGACTTATAGCCTGCCCAAAAAGAAACTGAATAAAATATGAACTTGACACCTACACTCTGACAATCAAAATCAGTAGAATATATTGAAAAATATTTTGGATACGGGGAGAATGCATACCTCAATGAGTGGGGGAACCACTCATGGAGAGTTTACATAATCCTAGTATTTCCTTCTTTAACTCAATTCTACTTAATGGTATTTAGAATATTCCTTATAGAGAGGATTATGAGCTGGTGTTTCCATGTCTAAGGAGTTACCATGTATATATGGTTGAATTGACGGATAGACCTCGGCCATCAAGGTGTTTTTCGACCATGAGAGATGTAAACCTCGACTATCATGATAGTCTTAGTCATAGAGGTGGAGGGGCCTCAAACATCATGGTAGCTTTGGTCATGGATGTGTGAGAATCTCGACTATCATGGTAGCCTTGGTCATGGGTGAAGAGGGACCTCGGCTATAATAGTAGCTTCGATCACAGATGTAGAGGGACTACACCTATCATAGTAGCCTCGATCATGGGCAAAGTGGGACCTCGACTATCATAATAGCCTAGGTCGTGTATAAATGAGGACCTTAGATATTGAGTCCTTGGTCTTAGGCAGTGGGTCTTGGTTCAAGCTCATCTTCATCTTGATGGAGGTTTGATGGGCTTTTCCTTTGTGATATGTCTAAGGCATTGCGATCAACTTTCCCCTACTTGTCGATTCTGAATTGGTTTGTATACCCTTACAGTTTTCCCCTACTTGTCATTTCTGAAGCGTAGTGTAGGACTTAATAAGTACATTCTGGAAACTCATGGTCGTCCGTGGATTCATGTCTGTGCGTGTTAGAAAGCAATAAGGTGCTCTTAGTAGCATTGGTAGCATGTGTCCTGCGAAGACGACATCGTGGTACCCATTTCGCAACGGTATGTAATCACGACGAATGAGTGGCTTTGACCATCCCCAGTTATCTCTGGGTAGGTATACACTCGACATTTCGTCGCTCATTCCCATGCTTCAGGACTTTTTTTGTCATGCCAATTGTCACTCGTACTGTGATAGGAAGTCAATTCAATGGCACGTCAACTGATTAGTCACCTTCTAATTAGATATGGAATTTTGGACTTAAATATATGATCTGGGCCATTGATTTTGAAAATTTTTGTTTTTAGACTTTCTATTCATCTCCATTTTCCATCTAGCTGTCATTTTCAAACTTCTTCACGATCTTTTGCTTCTTCCATTGCTAGAATCGTCTTCCTTTGTTTCTGTCAACTTTCTTGATTTACTCCCACCATCTTCTTCGATCGATATTCCTTTTGATTAATCCTTTCTATTGGCGTTCGAACATTATTGGCCATGGGAGAGTTTGGTTGGTTTTTATCCATGCAAGTTGGTTTCATTTATGTTCTTGGTGCTTGAGCATCTCCGTTGATGTTCCGATCAAGATAACCACCCTTTTAATCTGGTCTTGTGCCATTAGAATTCAAAATGTCATTTTTTCGTGAACCCATCCTTAAGATATTGGATTGCATATCCTCATATTCACATTCTACTAACGGCTCGGGTGCAGTCACCTCGAATATTGACTTTGCGAGGGTAGGATCCCGTCAGGATAAACAATCCCAACACAACTCAATCTTTCCTTTATTACTCAAACCCTTTAAGAGAAACCTCTCCAACCTATCTTTAAGAAAAAATTGAACCACAACTAATTGAACAGAAAGCTAATAATGGAGAAAGAAGAGAGAACAAAAAGAATTTATACTGGTTGGGCAAATAGTGCCTATATCCAGTGTTGAGCTTGTAACCAACAACTTCAAATCCTTCACTATCAAGAATACAGTGCAGATTATAAAGACAGAAAAATTGTTCAGCAATTAAAACCACCAAAAGCTTATCTTCATCGTTTACTAGATGATGAATACGAAGACCCCGTATTTTTCAGACACATTACAGAGCTTACACTTCACAGAAGAACTCTTCAAGATTACTAATAAAAAAGGCTATCAGAATCAATCTCAAAACTTAAATCAACGAACTCTTCATGTTGTTATAAAGGTGGCTAAACATGCTGAATCACCGACGTACAAGTGGCCAAGTCGTTTTAGTTGGTTTAAGTGTATTCAACTAAAACGACATCGTTCCACTTAAACCATTAAACTGTCTTTAATCCTTCTTCTTCCTTCTCGAGCTACATGGAACAACACCTTACAAAATATCCACATTGATCCATGCAACTCGAGATAAATGATATAGTGAAAAAACTTGGTACTCAGTTGGTACAACCCATAATGTTTCTTCTTCATCCTGTATCTATCCTAAGAAGTTTCAGGCAGTGAATGAACTTCTTAGCACTTACCACATTCGTTCAAAAATCTGATGGATTTTCTTCTGTGCAAACCTTTTCCAAAGCTATTTCACCTCTGGCCAAGATGTCCCTTACAAAGTGATATCTCACTTCTACATGCTTGGTTATCTCATGAAATACTGTATTTTCGTACAAATGTATTGAAGAGTGACTTTCTGAAAAAATTGTTGTTGTACCATTATACACTCATATTTCTTTCAATAGCCCTTGAAGCCAAATTATTTCTTTAACAACTTCTGTGGTGGCTATGTATTCTGCCTCAATAGTAGACAAAGCCACAATACTCTAAATTTGTATTTTCCAGTTTATATAGTTTCCATTTAAAGTGAGAACATAAGCTGTAGTTGATCTCCTTTTATCTCTATCACCTGCATAATCTGAGTCTACAAAACCCACCAGATTAATTTTGTTATCCTCTTTCTTGTAGACTAATCCCAGATCACAATTGCCCTTATATATACCTTAGTAACCATTTCATTTCCCTCCAATGTCCTTCTTCTGGATTTGACATATATATGCTAAGTACACTGATTGAATGAGCTAAATCAGGCCTAGTGCTAATCATCGTGTACATAACATATCCCACAACAAACTGAGTATGGCACCTTTTCCATTTTTTCCTTATCCTTATCATCCTTAGAACATAACTAAGCAGATAAATGAAAATGTGTTGCCAATGGTAGTGTAACAGGCTTAACATCTGCCATTGAGAACTTGTGTACAAGCTTATAAAGATATGACTTCTGTGATAGTTTCAATGTACCCCTTTCTGTACCTCGGTTAATATCAATTCCAAGAATTTTCCTTGCTTTCCCAAGGTATTTCATATCAAAATCTGCATTGAGAAAACCTTTTATCTTTCTGATCTTCTCCTTACTATGACAAGCAAGCAGCATATCATCAACATAAATCAGAAGATAAAAGGCTCTCTCACCATCCTCAGTTTTAACAAAATACAAGCAGATGTCAAAACTACTTCTTACAAAACCTATTCTGTCCATGAAGCTATCAAAACTTTTGTATCATTACCTAGGAGATTGTTTGAGGCTATACAAAGATTTTTTCAGCAAACACACCATTTGCTCCTTGCGTTTCTCTTCAAACTGTTCAGGTTGTTTCATGTAAATAGTATCTTCAAGTTATCCATGTAAGAAGGCTGTTTTGATAGACATCTGTTCCAATTCCCAATTGTGCTAAGTTACCAAGGCAAGAATTATTCTTATTGACTTGTATTTTGCTACTAGAGAAAAGATTTCATTGAAATCAATTCCCTCCCTTTGGGTAAACCCCTTTACTACCAGTCTTGCTTTAAACGTCATAGACTCAGATTAACTACTTCCTTCCTTCACTTTGAAGACCCATTTGTTGGCAATGACTTTCTGATTTGGTGGTCTTTTAACCGAGGCCCAAGTCTTATTCCGGTGAAGAGAATGGATCTCTTCCCTCATTGCATTCAGCCACTGTTTTACATTACTACTCTATGATGCTTCTGTCACAGTCTTTGGCACCTTATCTCTGATTAAATCCTTTGAGATAAGTGCAAAATAAATGAGATCAGCATGTGAGGACCTGAGATTCAGTTTGATGGGTCTTCTTTCTCTATGCCTAGCAAGATGATAGTTTCTTAATGGATTGTCCTCACTTTCTGTGTGATTTTCTTCAGTTTGTAAGTTTTCTCTTATGAGTTGTCCATCTTGTTCATGACTGTCAGCATCGTTCTCTTTTTAATAGTTCAGTTGAACTTGACCCTCAGGTGTAAGGCTCCACCTCAATTCAAAAAAATCTTTGCGGCGGTGTATAAGGCAGCGGTTTTTGAACTGCTGCAAATCTTTTTTGCGGCGGTTAAAATCGCCACCATAGATGAAGAAAACCGCTGCCATAAGCCTTTTTTCTTGTAGTGTGCCCATGTGACTCCTCACTCTCGTGCTTACTTATGGTGCAACCTCCTCCTTTTTCAGAGAAAAGGGCTCAGACTAAGCTTGCATTTGAGGTTTCATTGGAGGTTCTTGATAAAGGGGCTTTGATCTTACACATTTTCTTCAAACATGAATCTTTAAAAAAATGATTCCCTCATTGTTGATATCACCAAGCGGCTCTTGATGCCTCATGACAGGGATTTATTGAAGAGTGAGTCGATGGATGAGTTAGTCGAGGAGTTTGTGGCTCATTCGATTCGGGTAAGTTTTGTAAATTGTGCATTATCATGTATTCTTTCGTCTGAATAACTATATTCCTTCATTAAGATTGCGCAGGCAATGACCATGATGGAAAACAAAGTCACGTCCTTGAAGCTTTGTTATGATAAGAAGGCGGAGGAGCTCGCTAGCTCTAGACTTGAACTACTTCGGGTGGAGGCCGCGGCCAAGGAAATCACTTCCCTCCATGCGCAGGTAGTCGATCTTTAGGAATTAATTATAATGGACGAATAAAAACTTTCTTCTCATGAGAGAAGTCTCAAGTTGGTCAAACTTGATAAAAAAGAGTGGAGAACAAAGTTCTAGTCCTCAAAGATGATGAGAAATGGTTTGGAGGATGAACTGAAGAAGGCATGAGAGGAGATATTGATTGAGTATAGTGTGGGATACTTAGATTGCCGTTGGGAGACAAAGATCACAATGATGGAGGGTCGCTCCGACCAGTGGAGTCCTCTGGTTTCCAATGACGCTGAGGAGACAGATGGTGTACCAGCAGGTGAGGAGGCCATGGTTCCCTCCATGGATGCTAACGCCAAGATTGAACTTACCCCCACCGATGTTGTCACAACATGTGCTATGACGATCATGATAGTTCCCTAGCCTAGTGAATTATGCAAGGTTAGTGCTTATCCCATGGTGTCTGTTTTAGTTCATCCGAGAACAACGACGCCTACATCCGATCGTATCCAGCTAGAGCTGGATGGTGCTGATTCACTAGCCTCCCAAATATTTTAATGCTCGGTCGTGGGTGGTCTTGTTTGGTCGAATGTGGCCTTTATACTTTCTGTAACATGGTTATCATATTCTTGACTGTCACATTTTCTTCGAATTTCAAAATAATGAAAGAATGAATAGTCTTTTTTAACGACCTTCTCAAATCTAATTGCCTTTTAAGGGTTCTCCATAGTATTAGTACGTTTGTTGCGAATAGTATGATTCAGTGATTGTAAATTTAACTTTAACTTATTCGTGCATTATATATGACCTTGTGTACTGCGGTATTCATAGGCTAAACTAGGGCTTACCTGTAACGTTAAGGTGAGATCCTTCACCTGAACATCTGGTGGTCTCAAATGCCACGAAATGTTACCGTGGTCTTTTTGGTGACATGAGGTTCTCCTAATCATCTAAGGTGAGTATGACGACTCAATGGTCACAGCCTCGAGAGAGGTCTTTTATCTGAGCATCTTATTATCTCTAGTGCCACAAAATATAAGCGTAGTCATTTTCACCAATACATGGTCTTTCCCCTAATCATCTGGAGTGATTATGAGGCGTCAACAGCCGTGGCCTTAAACGATGTCTTTCGTCTGAGCATATTGTGATCTCGGGTGCCATAAAATAATGTCCTAGTCCTTTTTTCCTATGCATCATCTTTCTCCTAGTGATCTTGGGTGAGTAGGAAGTCTCGATGGCCGTGGCCCTAGGCGAGATCTTTCGTCCAAGCATCTTGTGAACTTGGTGGCACGACGAATGTTTCATTTTTAATTACTAGTGCTTTAATTGCCTTCGAACATGTCTTTATTTCAATCATCATTAGATGATTAAATAACTTAATGATTAATGGCATCGCTTAAGTTTTAATTGAAAAGTAGAAAAAGTACAGCTCAAACACAAAATAAAATGAAGTAGTGATAGTACATTCTGAGGCTAGTGGCATTCTTACATTTATTTATTATTTTCCTTCTAACTCTTGGAGAATTTAAATTCTAGGTCTGAGTAGGAAGCCTTTCCTACGCCATGCTCCTGGGTATTCTGGTATACCATTCTAAGGTCTAAGTCTCCGACTGTGAATTTATGAGTGTTCACCCTTTTACTGAAGTATTGAAACGCCTTTTATGCATAGGCTTCTAGTTGGATTAGCATCATTTCCTTTTTGCCTTCAAAAGCATCTAGTGTCTGGGTCACGATATCATTGTTGTGTTCTTCTTTTGCGAGTTGAGTTCATATTGTGGGCATATATGGGCGCACACATATATGCCTATATATATATAAATAAAAGATAGAAAGTGACTGTAAGTGGTATTTCTAAAAGACATTAAACGTTGAGTGGTAGTTGTGCAAGATTGTAAACATGAGGGGATTGTTTGGTATAAGTCAAAAATGTTAGAAAGGTATGGTGTAATTAACATTTTTGTTTCTTATTTTATTCTCTTTCTCCAATTTAGGTTGGACTTAAGGTGACATCAACATGCTTTTTGCTAAAGGAGTACAAAGGGTTCTTTAATTCTTCAATTAAGAAGATTTGTGACTGAAACGAAAAATTGTCAGAAAATAAGCGTGGAAACAAAGAAATTTTGTATTAAATAATAACTTAGAACATATGGTACAAATAGGTTTGAAATAACCTTAAATTCATATACAGTAAAAATAAGATAAACATGTTCAAAATAATATTCGGTTAAGATTGTGCCCTTAAAAGTACTGCAATTCTAGTTTATTTATTAATTCGATCGAGCGACAATTTCTAAGGAAGGCCTTCATTCCCCTTTGAAAGAAGTAAAAAAAAGAGCGATAGGGAAAATGGATAGAGAGAAGGTTGCTGAAGTGCTTCTAGATCTCACGGAATAAGGAAGAATTTCGAACAGAACTTTCCATGTATTTCTTGCTTTCATAGAAAATATAAAAATAGAATTTAGGAGATGAAATCCTGATTACATTACTGCATGCCAAAAATGGATTTGGAAGAGCAAGCCAGAGAAAGGAAACGTTGAGATAATATACTTTCATCCTAATTTCATCTACTGAAAAAAGGGGGATCACTTGAAGAGATTTTGAGGCGGAATTGGCATACATAATTATTACTGTGAGGATCGAGAGGGGGAATACGGATTCTTGATGAGAAGGGGGGTCATTTTCCGTGCCATAGAAGCTTGAAAAATAGCCTATATGTTGATTTACTTCATCAAATGGGGGACTCTATCCCGTCACTTCCAAGTAAGGTAACCCGGCGAGGAGCTTCAGCGGCCATTCTTTCCTGTTAAAGAAATTTTCCTTAAAGTCCTAGTGTTGAATAAGGAAAGATGATTATTTATAACTTCATGTCATAATAATAGTTTATTCGTATATTATGTGTTACATTCTTGTAAAAAGTTTGCTAGTATAATAGTACTTGGTTTATGAGTTTTAAGAAATTTAACTCATGGAAACAAAGTATTTAACTAAGAGTTTTTCATGACTTGAAATTTTTATCATTCACACTTTAGTGAAGTCGGGTGTTTTACTAAGATAGACTGTAGTCCATTAACTCTATTATATAAAGTGACATTGGACGCTTGGTAGAGTACATGGTTAATGTGCTAGTGTATTATGCATTGAACGGACTAATGATTTCAATTTTAAGTAAACGTACTGTATTTAGAAAATCATAATTTATTGCTATTGAATTATAAGTGCTTTTAATCTTAAAATAGTTATGAACTCATATTTAATGGTTCAGTTATTTGTTAAGGTTCTATGAGTCAATTTATCTATAAGTTGGATGTCTGAGTTGTTGGATAGTGAGAATGCATATATTCTCAATAGTAGAGTCCATAAACAGTTTTAAGTAAGTGACATAGTACCCCTTACCAAAATTAATTTATGAGATCATAGTAAACTAAACGCTTAGTATCTCTAATGGATCATTTGAGATTTGATAATTTTTTTTTGGCATCAAACATAGACATTATCATGGTTAATTAATAGAACGAGATATGGAACTTAAGAAACAAGAGATGTATATATTGTTACAGTGTGGAGTCTATATAAATACTAAATGGTGTTTTAGGTATTTAGTATCTCTTTTTTGTTGCCTTAATATCCTCACTATATAAAGGGTATTACTCGACCAGTTTCTGTTATGTTGAAAACCTAGAGAGGTGTGATGCTTGAGAGATATTCTTGTAAATTTATCATTTTTCATTATAGTGAAAACCTACAACGGCTGAAGTGGACGTAGCTCTCATATTGAGGTTAAACAACTATAAATCTATGTGTTCTTTTGTTGTGTTTTCTCTTTGATTACTATTGTTAGTAGAAGATTATGGTGTTTAATTTTTAACAATTGGTATCAAAGCTATAGGTTATTACAAAATTAATTTCTTTGTCAGTTTTCAGTGGTGACAGTGAATTCACGGTAAATATTGATTTCACGATGAACAATGGTTTCATAGTGAATAGTTTTTTATGATGAATAGTGAATTCATGACAAATAGTCAGTAACAATTTAGAGTGGTGGTTGGAGAAGAATGAGGGTAAATCGGAAAATTTGACGGTGTGGATTTTGTAGTTTGAATAATGAAGATTAAATATTATCTCTACGGTAAAAAGATGCACCCGCCTTTATCGGGAAAGAAACCAGATATGACGTCAGAAGAAGATTGGGTGCTCCTTTATCGGCTGGTAATAAGAGTCATATGATTTACACTGTTGAAGAATCTGGCTCATAAAGTTGCCAGGAGAATACTACAACGAGGTTGATACAGGCGTTATCCGACATGTATGAGAAGACTTCTGCAAATAATAAGGTACATCTCATGAAAAACTATTTATATTGAAGATGGCAGAAGAAGATCTTGTGCCAGCACGTTTCAACGAATTCAATACAATCACCAATCAATTGTCATCACTTAAGATTGATTTTGATGATGAGATTCAAGCTTTAATTCTTCTAGCCTATTTACCGAATAGTTGAGCACCCATAAGGGCAGCAGTTAGTAATTCCATTGGAAGCGTGAAATTAAAATTCAATGATATTAGGGATCAGATTCTTTCTGAGGAAGTTTCCAGAATAAATTTACGTGAGACTCTGACATCAGATTATACACTGAATGTTGAAACTAGAGGCAGATGTAATGAGAGGAATTTTAACTGCGATAAAGGTAGGTCAAAGTTGAGGAATGGAAAAAGTAAATTCAGATCTAGAAGAAAGGTGGAGTGCCGGAAATGCAGGAAGCTTGAACACATAAAGAAGTACTGGAAAACATTGAAAGATGATGCTGGAAATGCAGTAATTGAAGAGGTACATGATGTTTTACTATTTCCTATTGATAGTGCTATTTACTCTTTATTTTTATACTCAGTAGCTTCTTTTCATTCAACTGCGTGACAAGAAATTCTAGAAAATTATGTTGCTGGGAATTATGAAAAGGTTTACCTAGCTGATGGAGAACCTTTAGATATTGTTGGTACGGGTGATGTTCGTTTGAAGATGGAAAATGAATATGTATAGAAACTTTAGAAAGTAAGAAATATACCAAAGTTGATGGACAATATGATCTCAATGGGACAACTTGATGTTGAAGGGAATAATGTGACTTTTGGTGGTGGTGCATGGAAAGTCACCAAGGAAGTCATTGTTGTAGCTTGAGGAAATAAAACTAGAACACTTTGTCTTACAGTTGCTGACGCTAGTGTTAATTCAAGTATGTGGCATTGTAAATTTGGACATACAAGCGAGAAGGGAGTGAAAGTGCTTTTATGAAAGGGGAAGCTACCAGGGTTGAAGATTATTGAGCATAGCTTGTGTGAATGCTATATTTATGGAAAAGAAAAAGGATTTACTTTCAAAAATAGATAGAAAGTTAAAATATGAGAAATTGGAGTTGGTCTATACTTCGTGATATTTATAGATAACTTAAGCAGAAAAGTATGGGTTTATTTAATGAAAATAAATCTGATGTTGATTATACTTTCAAAAGGTGGAGAGTCATGGTTGAAAACGAGATAAATTATAAGGTAATTTGTTTACTGTTGATAATCGGGGTCAATACATTGATGATGGTTTCAAGTATTATTGTGCTTATATTAGGATCAAGATGCTAAAAACTATTCAGGGGACACCTCATCATAATGGTGTGGCAGAAATGATTAATATGACATTGACTGAATGTGCTAGGAGTATGAGATTGCATGCAGAACTATCAAAGACGTTCTAGGATGGTGTAATTAACACCATAGTGTATCTGATTAACATGGGACCTTCAGCACCATCTAATAACTTAAATAGGTAAACCTTTATTTTGTGAAAGTGTTTGGTTACATTCATGTTGATTTTGCTAATAGAACTAAACTTGATCTCAAATCTAAAAAAAAAAATTTGGCTATGGTGATACCGAGTTTGGTTATAGGTTCTTAGATGACCAAAATCAAAAGATTAGTAGGAGCAGGGATGTCATCTTCAATGAATAAGTAATGTACAATGACCAATTGAGTACAGAATCTGAAAAAGCATGTCCTGAAGTTAAGAAGCAAGATGATGTTCAGTTGAAAGATTTTTCCAATAATTAAGTTGAAAAATAATGGTCAGGAAGATCAAGAGATGATATCTCGAGAAGTGAATCTACACACCCCTGTAAATGAATCCAGAATATCTCCCAGTACTATTAGAGCACCACAAAGATATTATCATTCTTTATACTACATTTTGTTGACTAATGGTGGTGAACCAAAGATTTATGCGGAAGCGATGCAGATAGATGAATCAATTAAGTGGGAGCTAGCCATGTGGGCATCACGCACAAGTTGGTTTATCGGGTTAATGAAGAAGAACATGATGGCAAAAAATGATATAAATCAATGTTTGTTGTAAAGGGGTTTCAACAAAAGAAATGCATTGACTATATTGGAATTTTCTCCCCAATAGTCAAGTTAACCTCAATCAGAATCATGCTTAGTTTAATGTCAAAGAAAGACTTGCACTTAGAGTAGTTAGATGCAAAAACAACTTCTCTCCATGGTGATTTGGAGGAAAAATTTACTTGGAGCAGCCACAAGGTTTCAAAGTATAGAAAAAGAAAAAATAAATGGCGTGCAAACTTCAAAAGAGTTAGTATGGTCTAAAACATGGTCCAAGACTATGGTACAAGAAGTTTGATGGGTTCATGTGATATAACAGTTTCTTAAGGTGCCAAGCAGATTATTGTTGTAATGTGAAAAACTTTGAAAAATCCTAAATTATTTTATTGTTATATGTAGATGATATGTCGATTGTAGGGACTTGCATAGATGAGATAGATAAATTGAAGAGGAAGTTGTCAAATGATTTTGCAATGAAGGATTTAGGGGCAACAAAGAGAATCCTCAGGATGAGGATTACTAGAGATATGGTAAATTGCCACTTGGAGTTACCACAGAAGAAATATGCAAGGAAAGTGCTTGAGAGTTTAACATGAGTGGAGCAAACTCCGTGAACACCCCATTGGCTTGTTTCTTCAAACTATCCAAAGAGCAGTCACCTTCGACACAGCAGCAATGTGCCTATATGGCAAATGTGCTTTATGCTTATGCTATTAGTAGTCTTATGTATGACATGGTACGTACCAGGCCGGATATAACACAAGTAGTCAGAGTAGTGAGTAGATATATAAGCAATCTGGGAAAGCAACAATGGGAGGCAGTGATACTGACAGTAATCAACCTTATTTTCAAGAAGTCGGAGTTAGATCTGTAAGGTTATGATAATGTAAACATGGCTGGTGATACTGACAGTAAGAAGAGTACCACTGGATCTGCTTACACATTAGGTGGTACAATAATAAGTTGGGTCTCAAAATTGTAAAAAAGATAGTTGCTCTTTCTACTACTGAGGTGGAGTATGTTGCAGTGACATAAGGTAGTAAGAAAATGGCATGGTTGCAATGTTTCTTAGAGGAACTAGGTCAGAAGAAACAGAAGAGTATTTTTAATTGTGATAGTCAAAGTTTTGTTCATCAATTATAAAAGACGGAGTCTTTGCTTATAGAAGATTCAAGGAAGTCAACATCCTTGTGGCAAGATAAGGTTCCTCATCCAGTTCTTTATGTCTAAATTATGTGTAGGATTTCTTAATATATTAAAATTAATAATTTCATAAGTAAATAGAGAGAGAAAATTATTTTATTAAAGAATGTAGAAAGAAATTAAAATATTCTAAATAATATATATATATAAATTTAAACATATTGCAAATAAACAGAATAATAAATGTTTAGGCCAAATTATCAACATTGAATTTGACCCCTATATTAATTTATAATTTTTAGAAGTGAAATGTAGAGTTAACTTATAATTTGTATATTAAAAATTTATTAAAACATAAATAAAAATAAATGGCGAGGGGATGGGGCAGGGACTATTATATTTGTCTGCACCCCATACCTATGCGGGTTTTTATACAAACTCCCCGTACCTGCCTCGACACCTATTTAACCAATAAAACTCCACTCATCAGGGGCGGGGCCCTGTAGGTTCAACAACCTACGAGTGATTTTGATATCCCTATGTGGATGTGCCGCCTTCCATCAGGGAAGGGACGCCAACGTATAGCACCACCTTCATAAAGAATAGATACTTAGAGTGTCGTCTTGATGTAATCAACAGCGAAACAAGACTCCCACTGACATCCATGATCACGACGTATAGGGAACTACACACTATGATGGCATCCCTAATGGAATCGGTTAAGTTTGTTACAAGAGCAATGATTGCTTGATGTCATGTAGGCATGATCAGTTAGAGCGGGTATGATTTATTAAGGGTAAGTGTAGCTGCCAATGGGTTCACCTATATATGGTCCCACGGTTCCCAGATATAAAAGGGAACTGTTGTCATCATTGTAAAGGATTCGAACCCCTTTTAGGACAACAGAGAACATATACCAATTACCAAACTCTGAAATTTTCATCAGAGATTTGATAGAGGCAATTTGTCACTTTCTTTAGGCTGACTTAAGGTGATTGTCCTGCGTCTCTTATACATAAAACAATCTCCAAGTTCCCGGGCTTAGTTGGTCAAACGACTAGGTACTCTACTACATCACCCTTACCCTTAGAGTAATCAATCAAATCCTTTAATAGCTCCTTTTATCCTTATATTTACTGTATCTAAAACTGATCTGCCACTTCGATTCTACGCATCTTCGGCCACTCTCGTCCAGTCTCATATACCAATGTTTCAAACTTAGCATGTTTGTGTTCTTCTGTAGAATCCATTTAGGTTGAAGACATGTCGTCTAATTCAATTTCATTGTTGTCTAATTTCAAGCTTATTGATCTGTATTTTTCACCGCTATTAGAATTTGTCTTGAAAATTAGGTTTTGTTGTTCAACATGAACTTCCTCAGCCTCTAATGGCGATGAAGGACTAAATTCTTCTCCAGATTTGATGGGGATATATAGGTTCACTTTGGAGGCTTTAATTTCTTCTACAACAGTAAATATGATCATTTGGATCCATTAGCATGCATAAGGAAGAATGAAGAAGAAAAAATGGGACACAAAGAGGTATGTGGGGATCACGTTCTACTTTTTGGATGGATGTCACAATAGGGGCAGATGCGAAAGGATAAAGAAATGGAAGGCGAGGGGGTAATTTGGGGGCTCTATGATAATTATCCCTTTGAGATATAAAACCACTGGACATTTCGGTCTTATTTTAACTTCCCCTCCCACCACCCATAGAAAACATGCTTTTATTCTTCAGCTTTAAATCTTGTTGTTAATTTTTATGGCCATAGTGAGATATTGTGGTGAAGCTAGGTTTCGAATGAAAACAGAGCCAACATGGGAGGCGAAAGGTATAACACTCGAAGTTGCTTCAGGATAAGCCCACGACATGTGCCAAAGGGTGCTCAAATGGTTGGGGGCACATTTGAGATGACATTTTTGGGGTTATCATAGAAAATTTATTTATATTTCTTGGATAGAATTGCGGTTTACAATTTCTGAATTTTTCTGAATTATGAATTTCTTCTTCTCCTAATGTCGTTATTTATATACGCTTGATGTAATTGCTACATGCACTAACAGGTAGCTCCTCATGTCTACTCTGCTGAAAGAAACCTACATTCAGGGTCTTCTTATGAAAAAGTTATTTCTTTCACGGTCATGGTTTCTCTATCGTTGTAAGTAAGTTTCCAGTTGATTGATCTCTGGCCTGACACTTCCGAATGGAATCATATTTACTCATTGAAATTTAATGATCATGAACGTTTGATGCTCCTTGTTACAAGTATTCTTGAACTATCGATGACATGGCGCCACGTGGCATGCCACGATAGACATTTCTACTTAACTCTAGGAGGAGGAATTGAAGAGCTGAACTCCCAAAAGATAGAAACTGACTTGACCAAGTCAGCCTCCGAAGGAGCACGAAAGCATCGACCAACATAAACTAGGGGGCTTCGAGGGGAAGGTCTGAAGCAGGAGCTCGGCTAACACTATGTTAAGCATCATCATTATTAAAAAAATAGCTCTCCACACAGAGTTCTCCCATTTGCAACAGGCATCGGTCGACTTCAAATCGCCATAATGATGCCCCAAATCAGCCACCATACGGTTGCATCCACCATGCCCGGTAAGACTAAAGGTAAATCGACATTTAATGTATACCCCCTCATGTCATCTCGGGGGACAAAGGCGGTCAGAAAAATGAGCGTAAAAAATAAGCGTCAGAAAAATGAAAAGAGAAATGGTGACCTCACCAATGTTGTCGCAACCTCCTTCTAGCAAGGCCCTTCCTAGTTACCCACGGACCCTTACTACCAGAAGAAAAAGGAATCGCCAGCCGGGTCTTCCCACGATAGGGGTGCCAAGGAGGATGACCATCTAAAAAATGCAAGGCGGCCCCCAATGTGGAAGAACAAATTAAAGGGGAGAGGATCGCTATGCTAAAACCGCTAGGAACACGGAGGTGATAAACCAGACCAGTGAGAGCTTGGGGCCGTGGACTGAGATACGTAAGCTCAAGCTACAGGTAGATGAGATAAGAAGGGAGCAGGGGAGAACTACCATGGACTCTGTTAAGACCCTCTTAGGGCAGAACGAGTCCCCCTTTTCGGTGGAAATCTAGTAGGCTGAACTTCCCCCAAAGTTCAAGAAGCCTCCGATCGCCCATTACGACAAGACCAAGGTCTGGATGCACATGTACCACATCTAGAACCTTTGATGTGCCACTTGACAATCGGTGGACCCGCCCAAAAATGGATAGGACGGTTAAAGATGAACTCCATTCATTCATTTTTCGAGCTCTCCCAGTTGTTCGGAGGGCATTTTTTGGAAGGAAGGGAGAGAATGAGGCCAACCTCCTACCTGATGACAGTGAAGCAACAACTTGAGTAGTCGTTGAAATACCACATGAAGTGTTGAGGAAATTATCCGAGCTGATAGAAAGCTGGAGAGGCCAAGCGTCGGGAACTCCTAGAAAGGGAAGGAATTGTAAGAGGATAAATGAGTCCGTCCTTCCAGACCCTCTGACCATACACTTACCTCCTCTGAGATCCACCTACACCTCATCAACCTATGTGACACGAAGAATTCCTTCGCTAGTCAGTTCATCACCTACACCCCCCTCACGGCCAAGTGAGAAGAAATTTTCAACGTCATCTAGAACAAGATCTTGTTGAAGTAGCCACGGGTGATAATGACGCCTGAGAAGATGATGGATACCACCAAGTACTACTGGTATCACAGGGATTTCGAGCATAACATGGAAGGATACTTTAACCTTCGTGGGTAGATTGAGGCCCTAATCCAGAAGGGGTACCTTAAGGAATTCGTGGCCGGTTGTAGGAACCATAGGGACAACAACCCCCTAGCAAGATAGAAGGGTGGAAAGTCAACCCGAACAGAGAGCTGATAGACCTCACATCCCCATACAGGAAATCAAGATGATATTTGAGGGTCCAAGCGCTTCAAACTCCAACCGGAAGAGGAAGGCATCTGCTCGAGAGGCGAGACAACCAACGGTTTTCAGTGTGCTCCCACGACCATCTCAGGCCAAGGCGAAAGTGGCAATCACATTCACTAAGGAGGAGGCCCACCATATTCATCAACTTCATGTTGATGCATTGGTAATTTCCCCGGTGATTGCAAATATTAATGTCTGGCAGACCTTGGTAGATGAAGGGAGCTCAGCCTACGTCTTGAACTACTCGGCCTACCTGTAAATGGGATTAGACCCGAATCAGCTCTGTCCATGCTCGACCCCCTTGGTAGGATTTGATGAATATGAGATCGTCATGGAAGAAGTGATGGAGCTCCCTATGACCCTTAGTACAAGCCCACGGCTCACCACTAAGCTAGTGGAGTTTACAATGGTAAGATGCAGTGATGTGTACAACGTCGTCCTTGGTAGGCCTGCCAACCATAACTTCAAGACAGTCCCCTCCATATCAAGGGGTAATGAAGTTCCCCACCTCTACAGGTGTAGCATCACTGAGCGGGGATCAGAAGACATTGAGGGAATGCTACACCACCACCCTTAAGATGAAGAAGCTGACAATGGTAGGGGAGACGGTCCAAGCAGGAACTCCACCCCCTCGAAAATAAAAAGGGGGATTATAATTACGTGAGGTTTGATTAATGAAGAGATCATTTCACCATGAAAGACTTAAGGAAAAAGTGATGATTGGCGCGGTGCTCTAACCCACCAATCGGGATAGAAATTGATGTCTATCGAGCACACAAGCAGAAAATGAGTTCTAGTTAGAGCAAAAATGTCTGACAATAAAAAGTGACGACTGGCAATGCACTTTTTCTGACCAGTCAAGGTGAAAAGTGATGACTGGCGCGGTGCTCTAGCCTTTCAATCACAAAAAGTGAAATCTGCCAAGTATACCAGCTCGTTAGACAGGAAAAGGGTTCTAGTCGGAGCTGAAATTCCTGACTAGACTCCACAAAATAAAAAGTGACGACTGGCAATGTGCTCTAGCCATCTAGTAAGAATTAAAAGGTGATGACTGACGTGGTGCTCTAGCCCGCCAGTCTGGATAAAATAAAAAGTGATGACTGCAAGACACTTAGCCGGCCAGCGGAGATTAAAAAGTGATGACTGGCGCGGTGCTCTAGTCCTCCAGTCGAGATAAAAAAGAGATGTCTACCCAGCACACCAGATCGTCAGAGGGGAAATAAGCTCTATTTAGAGCAGAAATACATGACTAGATTCCACTAAACAAACAGTGATGACTAGCGCAGTGCTCTATCCCGCCAGTCGGGATCAAAAAATGATTTCTGTCAAAGCACACCAGCTTGTTAAATTGAAAGGAGCTTCAGGCAAAATAGGGATATCCAATGAAACTCCAAGAAGGAAAGAGAAAAAACTCCGACCTGAGCAGAAGATGGCCGACCAAACGACTAAAGAAAAAAAAAGATGACTCTCCAAGAAAGGAAATGACAAAGGTAATTTCATCACCAAGGATGATAAGAATTACTGTTTAATGCTTATGAGACAGTGCGAGTGTAAGTTAATTCTCCATCTAGCCTCCATCGAGCAAGTTGTAACAAAAGCAAGTGAAAGACAACCATGGAATAAGTCATATCCTCATTAAAAAGAAAAAGAGAAAGTACAAGCAAAAAAAATCATTACAAAAGCGACGAAGCTCCAGGAGTGCCGATAAAGACTCTAAGCGTGCTTCAATGACAGGGGTTAGGTCCCCTCAGATTGACCCAAAGATAAAGAAGCTCAGCTCCCCCCATGACAAAATCACCTTAAACAATAGTAGGAAGTTGGGAACCCTCTGCATCGACAAGATTAGGGCTTTAAGGGCAAGGCACAGGTTCTAAAGGAAATTTACGGAAGCTCAAGTCTAGCTAAGGGTAAGAATTGACAATCTCGTGTCAACAATTGTTGTAACCAAGGGAAACTCCAGGAGAAGGGAAGCCTTGAATTCATTGGGTTCATTAAAATCCTCTAATTGTCGACCCGAACAAGCGTTTCATCTTGAAGGCGAAATATTCAACAGGGTGTTCTCTTGTCGAGGAGACACGCGATGACCTTATCACGATCAGATAGTTGAGCTTCCAGATCCCGACAGACTTCTTGAGTTAAGAGCAGCTCCTCTTCGAGGCTCATTGTCTTCCCCACCGCAACATAAAGCTCCCGAACGTCCCCCGTCAGTCATTCATTAGCCTATTGGAGGGATTCACACCTTTGAGTCACATTGGCGAAATTGGCCTCATACCTCGAAGCGGTCTCAGCCGACATAAACATGGCAAACTTGCAATGCCCAAAATACATCAACATTACGACATTATAGACAAGAACTTGCAAACGATAAATGAACGGGTAAGGGAACAATAACCAAATACAAAACGCACAAGAACATGAGGTACATACGCCAAAGGTGTGATCCCCAAAACCGTAAGCAAGTTTTGTTCCCGACAGTTCGAGAAGGGTGGCTGCCTTCTCAAGGTCTTCCTGTGCTGACCACCATTCTATTAACATCCCCACCTCCCCCATGCTCGATCCCGAGGACTAAGGTTCTCTCCCCTAATGACCGAGGTCATCAGGGCCTTACGTTTCTGACCACCAAATTTCAGCCGGTCGGAGCCCAGAAAAGTAGCCCTAGGGAACTGAGATGAAGACCCTTTAACTTCAAGATGAGCCATCTCAGACTAGGGAGCTGTGCAATCGAGTCATCTCGTGATAGGCCTTGACGAGAGGACAGTCGAGGCTTTTTGGTAAGTCTCCAAACAGTATTCAAAAAATGAACAGGAACAACAGAAGGTGGCAGAGGTGGCCATGGCACTCCCGAGGCCCCCCGAGGATGAATAGAGATAGGAGGAGTAGGGAGGGCCTCACTTTCCTTCCCAACTTCTTAGACCGGACGACCTCCAGCCTCTGTGCCTTAACACCCTCGAGCTCCACCCGGGGCTTACTCAAAGAAGCCACATTTGCAAGAAGCGGCACATGATAAGGACACACACTAAAAGAAAGAAGAGAGAAAGGAGAGATCATGCAACACTATATTGGAACGACGTTAGATATGCAGCGAATCGGAGGTTCCAGAATTATGAGGACCAGAACTCCCTACCCTGTCAAACAGGCCTTGTTGGGAACCTCGACTATGAAGCCCATCGAAGGATCCAGCTATAGTCCTGTATGGAGCAAGGATGCGGGAGAAGTAAGGGAGCTGAAATGGCGTTGTTCTACAAGAATTTCAACTAGACTACGAATCAAGGCCGCGAAGTCGGTGGAGAGTGCCTTCGATTTTTGCATCCCCACTACACACAAGAAAAGAAAAGAGTTAATATTCAGGTTGGGGGCAAGCATGCCTCAGTTATGATCTTACCAACGGCCCTAAAGACTCAAGGTATTGAGTCTGTGATCATTGAGTCTCCAGGTCTAGACTCCCAAGAGCCAGAAAAAATGAACCGACTATCTTTCCGATCGTGGCACCAGGTGGGGACACTATCTACAAGCCCCCTCACCCCCCGTTCCTACCGCTAATATAGTACCAATTTGGGGGCCGAGAGGGAGCCTCCTCGCCTAGTTTCTTGGGAGGAATCTTCTTCTGAAATAGGAAGTCGAATTCCTCCAACGAGAAATCCCCGCCGCCGTATAACTTCCACAAGACCTAATGTTATACCTATTGAGGAGAACTCCCTCTTGAAGAAGGGGTGCAAGGGAAGATGCAACCCACCTTCCAGAGCCGCTGAGTATAAACTAATTCCACCATGTTAGGCGGAACTAACTCTCTCACAATCCTCCGGTAGCCATAGACGAACATAGCCTGGAGGGTGATACTTCTACCGAGGAAGGATAAATCCTACTCAGATCGGTATCCCTTTCAGAACTAGAGCGAGAACCGCCAATGTCGGTTGACGAGCCTGAGTCCATGTGATGCTTAACAACCAACGAGAAGAAGGAAGATGACTCGGAAGAAGCACCTGGCGAAAATTCCCCAGGGAAAGGGAAAATAGACTTACAACTTTTTAGGAAGAAAAGAGTAAGGGTAAAAGAGGAAATCTCTGAAAAGCTCATTTCGCTCAGATGAAGAAAGGGGAGGGATGTGAAGAAACCCCCCATTTAAAATACCCTGGGGCGAGTGATTCGACAGGTCAGGAAGCCACTTATTTACGAAATGACAGGCTCAAAGGAAATTGAGCAGACACATCGACGTAACTGGTGACCTGTCAGTAGCCATGGTCACGTGGTCCTCACTTCCCTCCCCCATACGCCATCAGCACCACTTCAAAGAGAACGTTGAATTTCAAATTCTTATAAATGCGGGAACTGCACGCATGAAGTTCCACCTCGAGGGGGCACTTGATCCGCCTAGACGTGATCTCTGAGGAAATCCATAATTTGACCATTGCCTAAGGAAAAGACCTGAAAGTCTTCAGACCTGAGCTGGTAGGACACGTACGGGATCCTCGAATGAGGGCAACTGTTACGAGTATTCCCAGACTACTGATGACATGACGCCATGTGGCATGCCACAATAGCTGATTCTACTTAACTCCAGGAGGTGTAATTGGATAGTCGAGCTCCCTAAAGGGACGAAACCGATTTGACTAGGTCATCCTCCATGTTGGCCTCCAAAGGAGCTCGGGAAGCATCGACCAACATAAACTTGGAGGCTTCGAGGGGAAGGTCTGACGCAGAAACTCGGCTAGCAATGTGTTAGGCATCATAATTATTTGTCAAAAATAGCGCTCCAAGCAGCATTCTCCCATTTGTGACATGCATTGGTCGACTCTAAATCGCCATAATTAAGCATCAAATCAGCCACCGAATGGTCACATCCACTACGCCCGGTAGGACTAAAGGTAAATCAACATTTAATGCATGTACCCTCACGTTAGCTCGAGGGATAAAGACATTTAATGCCACCCCTAGCTCATAATTTCAGAAAAGGCCGCACCTTGTCAGAAACTTATTCGACACACATCCATCTCTCAAGGCCAGATATAAATACCCCATCTACAGACATTGTAAGGTATGCAATTTTCTGTTAAAGGAAACTTTGCCAATCTATCAATTCTCAAGCTCTTACAAATATTCAAGGTACTCATATTGTACCGCCTATCACTTCTTTAACGGATCGATGGGTTTGGAAAGCTAACAACACTGGTAAAATTCACTACTAAGCCAACTTATACGGCTCTTAGAGTGAGTCAACCTAGTTTTATATGGACTAAACTCATTTCATTTTCGTTATATATTCCTCGAAATAGTTTTATTGCTTGGCTTGCTTGTCAACGGAGGCTTTCTACTCTTGATCATTTGCATTCATGGGGATTGGGTGGCTCGCTGGATTATAGGCTTTGTGTCGGATCTGAGGAGAATCTTGATCATAATATGGCTGGATGTTCTTCAAAGATAGGGTTGTAGCATGCATTGTCATGATTGGAGCCAATTAATTAATTGGTTCCTTGCTCATTCTCGTGGTAAGTCTTTGAGAAGTTTAATTCTCAAAATTATTTTTTCGGCGGTGATCTATTTTGTGTGGCTGGAACGTAACTGTCGGTATTTTTCTGATCGAATTTGTTCGTCTTCCGTAATTATGATGAAGGTTCTCCATGTGGTTTGGGATAGACTCAGGAATCTACATTGTGTAGTTAATTCTGATCATAGGAGACTTCTTTGTAGCTATTGGAATTTAAATTCCATCGTTATTCAAGCGTTGTAATGGGTTCTTAGACTTTTCTAGTTTGTTTGTTCTTTTATTCTTTCGGTTTATTTTGACGTTTAGTTTCTTGGGGTATGCCCATTGTAGCTTGTAAATACCTTTTCTTTTCATAATATAATATTTATTTACCTAAAAAAATTCTACCAAATTTTTCTCAGGATATTGATTTAGGCATCGAAGATTTTTTGACGAGAAAATCACTTTCGGTTCATTTCGTCTTTAGAATTCTTCTTTTGTGTTGTGCATATTTTAAGTAGAAATGACTTTTATATGGAGGAGAGACAACACGTCACCTCGCGGTAGAGATTTTCGGTAACGACGCTCCCTATATAGGAATGGAAAGTGTCTTTTCCTCTTTAAGAACCAACCACCTTACAACTCATCAATATTGATAACTTGTCCTGTACACCTGTATAACTACAGGGAACATATGTTTCAAGAAGAAACAAATAGGGAGATAAATAGTTTGTAAACCATATTCAAACTATTCTAAAGTTAAGAGTAGTGACTTGAGGCGTCTGAGAATTGAACATCTGGTTTTATACATGGGATAAACTGGATCTAATTGCCACACCATTTTCCTTCCATCTCTTTCTCAGTTTAAGACAGCCATTTCCTATTTGTTTGCTTGATCTACCACTCAATTATCATCTTTGGAGGTCACCTATTATTGGAGAGTACCTGTTCAAACAACAAGTGTCTATGTCATTATTTTGCAATAACTTAGAAGTGAGAGCGTGCCAAACTTGGTCAACACAGTAACGATTCACAACTTGAAAATGGAGAGAGAGAAGGCAGAGGCCACAGTCCTGAGGGTCTAGATCTCTAAATTAGAATACAGCTGTCAGCTGAGGATTACTCTGTCCCAAGGTGTTGTGCAGTGATATCTGTCCAACTCCCGATATGATATGACCTTCCTTATGGGCCCCATCCACCAATCTCCTTGTTTAGTCACTCTTTACTTGTCTACTTTGTACTTCTTTCATTCAACCTATTGTCTCTCTCTCTCATCCTTTTCTATACTGACAAGAAGCTACTCATGTTCACTACTAATGTAAAAACACGTACTATAATTAATTTACTTTGTATTCAAATCAGAAAATAGCTTCATATATTGTTTTTAAAAAAAAATAATAACAATGCTTAATATACTATTCATTCAAAGAGTTGTAAAACTCATTACATTATCAATCAATCTTAACACATGTTCTAGCTTGATTGGGGATTTTTTTTATATTTTAAATATTATTTTAGTAAGAAAATTATTAAAATAAGTTATGTTTTAAATTAATTAAAAAAGTATCTGCCTTGTAAGCAAATACGCTTCACGAAGAAGGATTTAGCGAGTTGTGAAGATTTTGACGTGATGATAAGAGTAATGACGTGGAACATAGACGAGTTTCTCTTTTGTAGGCGAGTTCTCTTAAAAAGTTTCTGATATTTTTTCAGTTGAACTCGCCATTGAATGTGAGTTCAACACAAAATACAAGCAGAGTTCTTTTTAGATTAAAGCTAACGTGGAAAAGTTTAAATCAACTCTTGAATAGACGAGTTCTACGTGAACAAAACTGTATAACAAGATCATTATAATAATAATTTTCAAAAAGCATATTAAACTTGTAAGAAAAAAAAACCCTCATCGGTACATGTCACTAATGAGTAGTAAGTTTGATTATGTGAATTTATTAACCATTCATAGGCTATCTTATAAAATCCTTAAATTAAACTATTATTATTTGATATCTATTAAAATTTAAACAATCTAAAATTACTCTGAAAAGTAATATCTCCTGCTCATTTTTTAGAAAGACCTTTTATTTCCCTTCATATAAACCTTAAGTTGCGTTTGGTATAAGAATGAGTAAATGATTTATGAAATAAGATTGTTGGAATATGATTGAAGAAAAGTATATATCCAGAAAGTTAAGATTATTTTGTTTGTTACATTTGAGAATGTTACGATTTAATTATGAAAATGTTAAACTGCTTTGTTTATTTTGATAGAATGTGGAAATGAATGCTATAAGTATAATTATAAATTTTTAATTTTATCCTTGAACTTAATTATGTTTATGTATGACTTTTTAATTAATTTTTTTCCTTCGTTATTTATTACTTAATTTATAATATGGTAAAATATAATCTTTAATTTATTTCTTTGTAAAATAATTTTAATTTCTTTTATTTTTTTCATTTTTACTTACATGCTTACTAATTTTTAATGGTTAAATTGTTACTTTATCATAACTGTTATGTTATGGATGTTTTCTCAACTGAAAATGACGTAACGACACGTGTCATGTCATACTAGGAAAGGAGCATAATCGACCTCGACTAATCAGCCTCAAGGAAGCTCGGGTTGTACAAACCCGAGCATACACAAGAAAACAAGTCCATAAAGAGGACTCAGACGGTACCGAGCATATGACCATCATTGCCCGCCGAAAGTAACACTCCAAGTGGCACTCCCCTCTAAGTTCGAGCATCCCACCAGTTCAATCACTGTGGCAAAATTATAGGATAGCCTCAGGCTAGTCACCTCATAGGCACACCGACACTTAACATCCGCTAGTTTTATGTTAAAGGTCGTCTCCTTTTCATCTAATCAGCGCTAGTCAAGATAGATTTTTGTCTCAGGAAACTTCCCCAACACGCCTTTGAAGGCTTCTTCGATATGCATTGTCCTACACATGACTCAGGTATAAATATATCTACAGATTAACAAAAAGGTAGGCCAACTATCCCTTAAAGAGATCATGCCAAAATATCGACCATTCATTATCTTAGACAACATAGGCGCTTAGGTGGGGCAACCACCCCCCGGTTCCCTCTCTATAGGGTTCATTGTCTGTGTTTTACATACGTTGAGGTCAAGAGAAGCTTTAGCTAAGAGGAAAATCACGTGTACTTTCGGGAGGACAGAGTGTGCGCAACGTAACCGTCGTAGACACCGTCGATCAAAAGAATCAACATATGTACTGTTGAAGTTTTTGGTTGAAACGGTTGGTGTAGTCTGTGGAGATTCAAGACGAAGATGTAGACTTTCCCGTCTCACATGCGGGGAAGGAACCTCCTATCTCCCTCGAAACTATCCAACAAAGGAAGAAGGATGTGGTGGTTGTAACCTCTGATAAAACCTAGAGAAAGAGAAAAGGCATATCAGCCACCACCCAAGTCATGATGGTCTCTTGCATGAAGATGGTCGCCCCTAGGGAGAAGGGGCCACACCAGATCCTTTAGACAGAATGCCAAGTTCCTCTGCCGTAAGATTCTGATTGGGGCCACCCCTGAAAAATGGAGGAGAATAAAAGGACAATACACCTGAAGAACCCTCATGGGCAATATATAAGCGACCACAGAGGCGTCGACGGGTTGTCCCCCGTCGAAACTTTTAGTGTCCCTTTGGCCACAAGGAAGAAGCCGCACCACACGGTTAAATGGGCATATAATCGTCCCCAACAAGAACGTGGGGGAGCTTGTCGCCTCTCCATCACGGTCGATAAACATGCCTTCATTTTCCAACCCCCACCCCTCACGCCCTATTCCAGGATAAACTAAGGAAATGGGGATGGTCATGACTTTTTACACCAGCCTTTAAGAGAACCAAGCTCTTTGAATGGAGGCAAGCTAGTGTAACCTCCTCGGACAGGGAGACGTTCCCATAAGAAATGAAGGGTTTAAAGCTCGGGAAATAGAGGCTTGGTCACCTCCGGCCTCCCATCTCGGTGTAACAGGTGACAGAGGTCGGGTACTTATCAACAACATCCAGATAAGAAGTCTCTCTCTCTTCTCACTAAGGATTAACATCTTCTAGGAACCTTTTTAAGCAAGTTCATTCCTACGAAAAAAATAATGTGTTGCAGGAGTATTTGCTAACGATCTTCTGAATATCCTACAAGCCTCCAAGCAACGACTCTTCTACGACATGTGACAAAAAACAAAAGTGATTACTTATAAAGGTGCTCTAGCTGACTAGTTGGGTAAAATAAAAAGTGTTGTCTGGTAAAAGCGTTCTAGTTAACCAGTCGAGATTAGACAAAAAATGATGACTGGTAAAAGCATTCTAGCCGACCAATCAAGATTAAAAAAAAGTTATGATCGGTAAATGCTCTCTAGTCGACCAGTTGGGATTAAACAAAAAGTGATGATTGGTAAATTCTCTTTAGCCGACCACTCGGGATAAAACAAAAGTCGATTACTGGTGAGGCGCTCTAGCCCACCACTTGAGATTAAACACCAGGTGATGTGTGCTAAGCACTTATGCTCGCAGACAGGATTAAGGATGTAGCCAGAGCAAACACGCCTAGCTAGATATCTACAAAAGTGTCTTCCGAGCACTCATGCTAGCAGACAGGATCAAGGATCTTGCTAGAGCAGGCATGCCTGACTAGATATCGACAAAAGCGTCTGCTAAGCACTCATACTCACAATCAAGGATCTAGCTAGAGCAGGAACACCTAGCTAGATATTGACAAAGGCGTCTGCCGAGCACTCATACTCGTAGACAAGATCAAGGATCTAACCTGAGCAGGCGCGCTTGGTTAGATATCGATAAAGGCATTTGCCGAACACTCATGATCGCATATAGGATCAAAGATCTAATTAGAGTAGGCGCACATGTATATATATTGGCAAAGTCATCTACCAAGCACTCATGCTCGCAGGACATGATCAATGATCTAGCCACAATACGCACATTTGGCTAGATATCGACAAAGGCATCTACTGACCACTCATGCTCGTAGACAAGATCAATGATCGGGCTAGATCAGGCACAAATGGCTAGATATCGACAAAGGCTTATGATAAGCATTCATGCTCGCAGACAGTATCAATGATCTAGCTAGAGTAGGCACGTCTGGCTAGATATTGACAAAAGGCATCTACCGAGCACTCATGCTCACAGACAAGATCAAAGATCTAGCCACAGTAGGCACGTCTAGCTAGAAATCATTAAAGACGTACGCCAAGCACTGATGCTCGCACACGAGATCGAGGATCTAGTCAAAAGCAAGCACGCCTAGCTAGATATCGACAAAGGCGTCTGCCAAGCACTCAAGCTCGAAGATAAGATCAATGATCTAGTCAGAGCAAGCAAGCTTGGTTAGATGTCAACAAAATCTTTACTGAGCACCCATGCTCGCAGACAGGATCAAAGATATTACTAGAAGCAGGAAAAGCTTGGATAAATATCTACAAGAGATATCTGCCAAGCACTCATGCTCGTAGAAGGGATCAATAATCTCATTAGAGGCAATCTCGACACCAGAAATAAGGATAACTACGAAGCATTATAGCTCGAGATAAGGACCTCCGATGAGCATTCCAGCTCAAGAATTTATCCAAAACAAGGACACTTGGGTAAGTGACGAAGGGAATGCACCTTGGCCCACATCGAGGAAATTCAATATGTTTCGCCAAGAGCAGGAACGAGCTAGGCGAGAAGAAAACGTTCTTGGCTGAATATCAAAAGGTTCCCCGTGAAAAGGTTTGCCTGGCAAGACCCCCCCAGATAAGGACACGAAATGATTAAAGGTCGCGACGAGCATGTATGACCCCTGACCTATAGAGGGGGTAACCCATGGACGGATCAAGGATCAAAGCCCATAAAGGCCCACTCCAACTTAGGATTACAGGTCGGTCAATGAAAGTTAGCAAGGACACAACGCCCGGTATAATAAGTTGAAATAACTACACGGTTCATGATTAAGGCTTTAACCAGATCAGATTAAGGAACTATTATGGAAAAAGGACTACTCAAGGCATGATTGCGGCGAGAGAAACGCAAGAATAAAAATAAATAAAGAGCTCGAAGTAAAAGAAGTTTGTTTTCATTGATAAATAAATGACTACATGTACAAGAAAATGTATAAAAGTCTCCTCGATTAAGGAGACGACTCCCCCAGGCTAACCAAAAGGCCCATCTGAAGGAAAATAATCCCCCCATCTGGGGTAAAATCTCCGCGGCTCCTTGGACTCAACCGAAATCTCGAGGACTCTGGTCATCCTGATTTTGGGGATTCAATATCTCCAACTTAAGGAGAAAGAGGGAAATCATGTATTTAGGTTTGGAACACTCCTAGAGGATGTGATTGCGAGGGTCGTGCTTCACCTACCTCCGACGCATTAACCCACCCCAACGATCGATAAGTAAGCTGATGAAAGAATAAAAGGAATGGCGACACTAGCGAAGGGAGATAGGTTGTGGCCGATCAAGGTGCTTCATTATGAAGCAAAGGTCAAGGCTACCAACCGTATTATAGGCCATTGTCAAGGGTAACGTCTCTATAGCTAGGGACAAGCATCCAACACGGACAAAAGGTTCGCCGGATAGGCCAATCGATGGAAATCACCGAACAGAATGTTGACGACTTTGAGGCATAACATTTAGAGAACGAAAAGGAGGGAACGACAGTCATGAGAAGGAAAGAGGATCTCGAGGAGAAACCTCAAGAATAGAAAAAACCCAGAAGGGGAAAGATCATTGTTCCTCTGAGGAAAGGAGCCAAAGGTGAAGGCAGAGACCAACAGTTTAGGGTTTCAACTCTATACAGGATACAAGGATGAAGGAAATAAGGAGGACGACATAGGACTTAGAGGAGGAAAACCACCCCTTTAATAAGAATTAAAAGAATTTGTAATGGTGTATTGAAACTGCCCACGACCAATAAACGACTATTTCGTGGACCATTGATAAATTTTGAAAAACCAAGCGACAGGACACAATGGCGCGGAGCATCAAGGAATCCAATGTCGTTAGATTGGCGGCCCTCACTCTCTACGTGCACCCCATGCGCTATTAATACCCTCGCTCCCAAGGAGTTAATGATCTTAAATATCAGAAACGATGAAGTGACACATGCGCAAGTCGCGACAAAAGCCGATAGATTCCATTCAGTGCGATTCCCTCTGATGAATAAACTTAAAGTATGAAGTGCCCAAGGTAGGATATGAAGTCTAATCACCAAGCTAAGGTAGCTCGGATGCGTAGATCGAATTAGTGAAGTCTTCGAACCCTGATATCGGAGGATACCCAAGTTCTTGACTAGGAAAAACTGTTATGGGTGTGTTCTCAATCACTAATGACGTAATGACGCGCGTCACACCATACTAGGAAGCTCCTGATGTTAGGAAGTGAGCATAACCGACCTGATAAGACTCAAGGAAGCTCGGGTTGCACAAACCCGAGCATACACATGAAAACAAGTCCATAAAGAGGACTCAGATGGAACCGAGCATATGGCCATCATTTCCCGCTGAAAACAACACTCCAGTTTGCACTCCCCTATAAGCATGGGCATCCCACCAGTCCAATCTCCACGGCAGAATGACATGATAGCCTCCGTCTGGTCATCTCATAGGCACATTGGCACTTAACATTCGCTAGCTTTATGTCAAATGTCATCTCGTTTCCATCTAATCAGCGCCAGTCAAGACAGATTTCTGTCCTTGGAAACTTCCCCAACACGCCTTTGAAGGCTTCTTCGACACACATCCTCCTACACAAAGACTCAGGTATAAATATATCTATAGATTAACACAAGAGGTAGGCCAACTCACCCTTACAGAGATTCTGCCAAAATATCGACCATCTACTGAGTGAGGTATCAGAGACCTTTAGGCGGGGCAACCACCCTCGGTTACCTGTCTACATGGTTCCTTGTTTGTGTTTTGTAGACGTTAAGGTCAAGGGAAGCTTTAGCTGAGAGGAAAAACATGTGTACTGTCGGGAGGAGAGAGCGTGTGCAACGTAACTGATGCGGACACCTTTGATTAGAAGGATCAACATGTGTACTGTTGATGTTTTCGGCTAAAACATGCTACATTGTAGATTTACCTAAAATAAATGTTATATATACAATTGTCAATTTCCAATCTTATCCATGGACTAAAATATATTTATTGATAGTTATTATTTATTCATGGAGGATAGTCTGGTAAAAATAAGAGACAGAAAAATGAGACATGTCCGACATAGAGATAATCACCAATTTTGAGGGGTTTTAAAGATACTCTCAAAATGATGACATCTTAACATTCCAGCAATGTTAAAGCTCTCTAAAAATTTTTAACCTAATAAAAGGAATATCTTACGTACCCTCACTTTTCATTTATATTACCTAAGATTACCTTATACCCAATGTGCCAAGAACTTAAAATATAAGTAGACAGCTTAGTATGATATAACAATAAATAAGTGCAATACATGATATGACTTATTTCTTCTGGCTTGGATGAGTTTTGATATGACTTATTTCTTCTGGTTTGGATGAGTTTTGATTTGATTGAGCCCCAACAGACAATGAATGCGTTCTATGGTAGGTTTTCCGGAGGAAAACAGAATCAGATTCCGATTCTTTTCCTTTCCTTTCCACCCCTCTTTTATAATTGCTATGATTTAAAGACCTTAATCCTTCCTTTAGCAACGGTGCAACTTACTAGTCAACCGTTGGGTGCTAGTCTAGAACTAGGCCAAGTGTGTTCCAAGACAATCAGTGGCCCATGCTATGCTGTGGATCATCCATTGAAACAGAACAAAACCACTGCAAGTGCAAGCCATTATGGAAACTAAAATCCAATGACTAAACCAACAATTGATGAAATTACAACTGCCAGTTCTAGTTTTTTCACGTGCTCTTTCTGACCACTTCCAGTTATTCAACAAAAATCAACACTAAACTAACCCCTTTCCTTTCCTCTTTGCTTTGCTTTTTTTTTTTTTTAAAGATTTGACTTAACCTTCTTCCATTTTCATTTCACCTGATCCCCATACAAATAAAATAAACGAGTGTCTGCTTGTACCCACGTACCATGGCGAGGCGAGGACCTACCTATTGTGCCTGCCAGAGAAAATTGCCCGTCTTTGCCAGTTCTAGAAGGAAAAAACTGCTTATACCTTACTCAACTTTTACCATTGTTTCCCAAAAAAACCACATGACAGACCGGATAGCCCAGGATAACTTAGCTCCTTCACTTGGAAACTTGTAATCCTCTTTACCAAAAGAGTTTGATGAGTCGTGAATTAGTAGCAACCTCAATACCCTTGAGGTAAACAAAACATCTAAAGAAAAGAAGACAATTACTAAAAAGACATCATAGAACCCTTAAGAATAGCATTGAAAGTCAATATATAATATATAGTATAGTAAAAGATAAGTTATATGATCAAACGTAATGCAAAAAACAGTCCCACCAGTGCCAACTCATAAACATAGAACACCATCCGCACACCAATTGTAAGAAGGGAACAGTTTCTAAATCTTCAGAAGGCTTGAAGATCAACACAAAGCAGCGTAAAACCAACACCCTTGAGACATGATGACAGCCCTCCAAAAGTAGAGCAGCAGTAGTCGTAGCAGCAACTCCGATTATAATAATAATTAAGAAATCAGGAAAGCAAGCCACCATCATCTACATCCCCCCTCAATATGAATCCTCATTGAAAGAGGTCCTCTTGACCCAAGAGATCTCAAAATCCATCAGAAGGAAGGGAAGCAAGTAGAAGTAAAATCAAAATTCCCCATATAAAATAGAGCATACCATATTAAAATAGGTTGAGGAAAGACGAATAAAAAACAATTTGTGAAATTTTAACATCCCAGTAAATCCATAAACGCGTCCAAAAAACTTCTGTGCTACCATTGCGTGTCATCCACCCCCCCCCCCCAAAAAAAAAAAAAAAAANCCCCCCCCCAAAAAAAAAAAAAAAAAAAAACCTTCAAACTTCTCTCTCTCTTCTTAATTTTCTGTTTCTTCTTGCCTAATCAGGTGATAGTTATAAACTTCATAGGCAAGACTACTATATTCAAGAAAATTTAAGATCTTATCCATTATCTTCAAGTTCAAACTCATCTCTTCTAGTTGTAGTATCAGAAACTTTTTCCCCAACGTAAATGTGCTTTTTTTCAGGACACCTTTTACTCTAATTTCTCGCAGACATGGTGTCATCTGAAACAACCTCAACACTGGATTCACGTGTTCCTTCAGCACCAGAAAGCTCCAACTGGCTGCTTTGGAGTGCTTCAGTATGGAGGCCCTTTGTACTACTACTATAAGACTCTTCCAGCTCAATACTTTGAATACCAGCTGCCAGCATTTCATAACTGGGCTTTCTCGGGATTTGATGGCCAGTGGCTTGACTGATTTGAGCTGGTGTAGGCATTGTCCATCGCATCCAATCATTTCGCCTCCTTACTCTATCTCCCTAAAATACAAGACCAAATTGAAAATATTTGAGAAGCACCATGAACATTAGTTTAAATAAAAGCATGGTTAAAAATTTATTTTTTCATAAGTTAAAATACAAGCATGGTTTAAATTAGAGGTAAAAGGTAGGAAGATCTAAAGGGACTATATTGAACCAGAAACATGATAGAATGGTTTAGTTCACTAAGTAACAGTAAACCCTACTTAGGCATTCACTACAAGAATACCTGTACTTCCACTATGGTTGAAGCTCGCATGGCATCCAATATAACCTGGATATTGTCTGTTAGATGCAGGACCTGTAAAAATAAAGCCAATTAATTTTCTTTTGGCAATAATTCATAATATCTTAAAAGTACAAAATTTGATTTCATTTATAAGTGCAAAGTGCAAACATTGAAAATTATATCTATATTGAACATTCAGGAGAAATAAATACATCAGACCAGAGAAATTAGCAGCCATAGGAAACAGTCTGATGACAAAAGCAGACATCAACACTTGACTTTGGGAATATCACAGGTCAAATTATATTGGAAGGGAACCACTAAAAGAGAAACGACTTAATGCATCTAGCCACCAATCTTATAATCACTTTTCAGGCCTGCTGTATTGAGAGTGATTTCAATCCTTGGTGTTTTGAAGTACCAAAAAAACGACTGCAGGATAACTTATGTTCGTCCAAATATGAATTAGATCACTCAATCTTTTCAAAATTATCATGATTTCGTAAATGGTAAAGAAAAAGAAGAAAAGGGAGGTTCCTAAAGAATGTGGCAACCAAGCTTTCTCGTTCAGCATTTGCTAAATACCCAGACAGTGAACGAGCAAAGAAGTTAAGACACCCACAAAAATAATGAAAAATGAGCACTTAAAAGGCACAGAAAACCATACGACAATCAAACAAAACAAAGTGTCAAACACCAGACAAACCCATGTCAACTTACTTTGTTGAATCCTGCTATTAGATTAATGGGAACCCAACCCTGGTCATCCATCTTCTGCCGCAAGTATGTATCTTTAATTAAATTCTCGTTGCTGCAACAAACAAATATGATTCAACTTCTATACAAACTTCACTAGAGAAAAATAGCAACAGAATATATATATGTAACTTAGCTATATGCAAAATCATACCTGAAATAGTAATCTATCTGATTAACTATCTTTGTAAGTAAATGAGGATCCTGAGGAGGGAAAAACACTGCATGATGTGGTATTGGAGTAACAAAAGGCACACCTCTGAGAGGCTCTGGATGTGGAGCAGCAACATATATTACTGGGGAACCAAGTTCTAAGAAAGAGTGTGGGAGTTAGAGCAAAATCCACATGACGTAAACATGAACCTAGAAGAAAACACAGCCTACCTGGGAAAGCTATGGCACCGCCAAAGGGCCTCATAGGTGGAGAAGGGATATATGGGACAGTCGTAGGTGGTGGTGGTTGAGGCCTTATATGCCTCGGGCCAACTCTTTGTGGATGCCCATTAAAATTGCGATGAGCATTCCAATCTTGATTTCCACGATCTTGATCACGCCTGACCCCATGATTTTGGTGGTGAGAACCATCACCACGCGGATGAGAACCACCATTACGGCTCCGGAATGAGTTTCGTTGCTGTGGGTAATCGTTACCAGCATGAGATTGAGATGCATATCCACTCCTTCGCGTATGGTCCTTAGGGGAAGGATTATTAGGAGATTCAACTAAAGAACTTGTATGTCCTGAGTGCTGAGAGGGACCACCATTGTATGAATTGCCAGCACTACTATGCTTCATTGATTTTTGGCGTGAAGGTACTGGGTGGTTTGGAATCGAACCGGAACTTGCATGACCGTTACTGAGAACTTGTTTCTGTGAAGAAGAGGATGCGGGCCCAATCCCACGGTATGAATATAGCATGCAGATACAAATAACCTCATAAGTCCACAGAAAGATCAGATTCATAGCAAAAAAAAAAAAAATTCACCCTTCCAATAGAATAACTATGAAAGAAAATACACTTATCCCGTAGCAGATACTTCTGTCTCCAAAGAACACGTATATAAAAGTAGAACAACTCACAGTAGAGTTGGACAAGGAATCAAAATCCTTTTCTACTACATATTGAAGGTGGTTTTCCTGAGAAAACACACTATTGGAAGATTGATCAATAAGTAATCAGCAACTCTTAGTTTATTACCATCAAGAAACTCTAAATGTACTAATAACTTGGAGAAATAATTTTGATACATTCGAGTAAGTAAACCCCTTCTCAGTTATTACACTATCTATTGTCACAAACTACATTTTCCAACAAAATGGTACCATCTAAAAAATGATCTATCAAACATCAAAAAGTTCCTTTCTCTCCTGGTCCATCCTACATCAATCCAGCACGCACTTAATTGTATTCCTAATCCCGCCCCTCCAACATATCTCAGAACCTGAATCCACTGAACGAAAGATTACGCATGTCATGACTGTGAATTTCCAGGGTATATATGAAAAGAAGACTTAGTAAAGAATGTTAGCTTATGCTCGTTGATGGTTTTCTTTTCCGCGTCAAAATGCTCGTTGATAATTTATTCTCGATTTCAAACTCCTAAAAGTGAGCTGTATGTAATTAATAGTTTAGTTCTTCTTAGCTTTCTCATCAATCAAACAGACAAGAACGATAATACAAACTCTTAACGACAGAACCTGCAACTCAGAGCCAGATGATACAGAAGAACTTTTCAGTGACTCCGAAGATGGCTTGGGTGAAGCTTTTGTGGACTCCGATAAAGCGGGCCAGGAAACAGCCCCCATAACAGGCCCAATCTCCGCAGCCCCATTTGACGGCTTGTTCCAGGCAGGCTTCTTGCCTGCATCACGATTCAACCCATTACCGTTAGCCGAACTCTCCCCCACTGGCTCCTCTAAAGCAGAAGGCGAAGAAGAAGATGGAGGAGGAACAACAGGCTCAGCGACAGCAGCCGATGATGCCATGGCGGAAGGGAAAGAGGGAACAGCTCCAAAAGATTCCGATTCTCCGCGGACAACCTGGGTCCACGGAGAAGAAGCTATCCGTGAAGCGCGACGGGATTGAGGGCCATAGATATTGTCCCCAGAATGAGGAGGAGCTTGATTGACGCTTATCGCCGGAGCGGAATTCTTAGTGGTTGTGGCAGTAGTAGCCATAAAAAATTAGGGTTTGTTAGGAGATGGTAGACGAGATGATCGATGAAGAGGGGCAAAAAGATAATAAAGAGATCAAAAATTTAGGGAGAGTTAAACTGAAAATGAGAAACTAAATTAGGTCAAATAATGTAAACGAGGTTCCAAAGATTAGAGCGATCAGATCGCAGAGAGAGAGAGAGAGAGAGAGAGAGAGAGAGAGAGAGAGAGAGACGAAGGTGTGCTACAGAGGAGGGAGAGGGGAGGAGGAGAGGGTGGCTCAGAGTTTCTCTCTCTATTTTCTGTTTGTTTCTCTCTCTATTATTTTTGGTTGCTTAGTACTAGAAACTTTGGAATACCCAGGTTTTTGCTTACGCGTGGAATTACTTGGATACCCTTATGCCACATGTGCGCGTACTTATATGTGCGCGTGTTTACACAACTTACTTGGGTTATGGAGTCCGTTATGGTTCATCTGAAATACCTGTTTTGCCCCGCCCCCTCTTCTCTCATCCCTTTGTACAATATCAGGGGAAGACAGAAAAAAATTATCTTCTATTTGTATAGGATGAAGTTTTAATGAGTTTTTCATAGGTTGATGTTTTAGTATTGATTAAATTAACATGTTAAGATTTTTATCATACTAGTGTCATCATTTTAGCAGAGTTAATATCAAATCATAAAAAAATGCATGAGACAAAAGTATATTGACTAGTGAATAAGATGCCCCATTTTTTATCGGAGAGAATAACAAAAGCCTCTGCCCTTTCGTCCCTTGGTTAGATAAATAAAGAGGAAATGCAAAGCTTTTTCTTTGAGTATTTTAATATTGTAAAAAAGAGTTGAATAATTAACACATCACTTAATCAATCATAATTCGTTCAATAATCACTCTTAATTTTTCTTTTAGATCTTTTTTTATTTTCCACGTTATTGTTAAGAAGATTCTACCATATAGAGCCCACATGTGTCGGAATTTTTACCATAATTTTGAATGAGTGTCCGTTATTTTAAAAATAACGTAAAATTTTTTAAATTATAATACACCGATCAACGAATCAAGCACTTCAACCAACTTTTTAGTTGTCAAGTGGTATGTCAATGTTTCATAAGTTAATGTTTTATCTCATTAAAATAATTTTGCAAATTACCTGTAAACCATTGATACATCAATTGATCACTAAAAACTTGTGAGCTGGCATTATATGACGTAAATAAGACCCATACGACCTTCATTCATTCTTCCTTGATTCTTGCCAAAATTCAAAGACAAGCACCAACTCCTAATGGTTGATGGCACAAGTCAAGCCTTTTAATTTCTACAGATAGAATATCAGCAAATCCAACTCTTCAGTTCAGAAGCATACCCTTCTTTCAAAAGCTCACAACAAATTTAATTTCTTAAATATATAAAAAATGACAAAATGATCAGATAAATTTGAAACGCATACTCAAGCAGATGACAACATTTTATAGAATTTATGCATGCATATTCCCTACTTGATATAATGAAAGATAAGATGCTGCTATGGTTATCACTGTCAAAATATAAAAGCTTCAATGGTCTTCTACGCATTCTATATGAAGCTTCGTTTGTTTATTCACATCGTTTTACATTTATTTCAACCATAAACTTAGAGATTTGTTTCTCATCCATGAATGTTCGACAACCATACACGAATCGCGGTTCCCACCTTCTCTGCCTTCTTCCGTTTATCACCTATTTCACCAACCACAGTATTTTGCTCCTTAATGAGCGAATTTCGGCCAATTGGTTTAGAAACACATTACATAGATTCAGATCCCCAACGAGATTAAAGTACCTTACCTTGACTGGAGGAGAAAGGAACATGTCATAAAGGCAAAAGCATGACAGGACAGGGAATAAACTCAGCGAGAAGGTTTGCATCCACATGCTTGGAATGAATAGCTTCCATACTTAATACTACTAAATCCAGATTGAGGTCATCAGCTACCTCTCCTATTATGGCTGTTGGCTTGTTTCCTTCTCCCAGTCTCTCTAACAGTTTATATTCCTGGAATCCACCTGTTAGCATTTTCTACAGGTTTAGGCACAATTAACTAGCAGCTTAACAAGAAGGAAATAACATTTTCTACGAAAAAATAAGATAATATATAATGAAAGCCACTTTGCAAGTTTTACATGTTCGGCCTTCGCTTCCTTCTACTTCTTTTAAAACTTAAAACAAAAACAATTTTTTACCTGTAAAAGGTATAAATATTACTCAAAAAAAACCACAAGGGCTATAAACAAAAAGATCGGTCAAACCAAAAACAAATTGTAAATGTTTATATAAGGTAAAGTAGTAACAGTATGCTCCTTAATTTAGAAGGCAATATCAAGACTATATGAGAGTGAAAGCATAGTCACGGACACTGCATTTTAAGTTTCAACATCCATCTGAAACTTCAATACTGTGGTTCTGTTAATATTTACCATAATCTAAAAATCATACAATATTTGTCCCGTTTGTGTGGGGAGTGATAGGACTGTATCCAAAATAGTCAAAGTATCTTATATATTTTTTTGGGTAACCATGGGAATGTCCGATGCTCCTGACTAATCACTTAGAAGTTTCCCTACACAATTCAGGGTAAATCGCTGGCTTTAGCACCAGGGCGTTGGCCCCAAGAAATTGCATTCAAGAGGATTCAAACCCAAGATATAGAAGGGAGCAATCCTCTACGTCCAAGGCTTTCACCACTTGGGCTAACTCTCATGTTCTCCTCTCTTAAAAATATCACACACAAACCTTCAGACAGATGCCATCGGATACTGGATAGTTGGGTCTCATGCTCTGGCAATGATTCTTTCTGCTTTTCATCAATCACTGCATAAAACATAAAGCCTTACAATCCTTCAACTATAATCGGCTAAAAAAAGAAGATAAGTTCATGCAAAGCATGAGTCTGGACAACAGAAAATGGAATAAAGCGGAGGTTAGTATGGTTACCCACTACTGTAATGTCAGCCCCATACTTCTTTGCCAAGGCAGCAGTCGTAGCAACAGCCTGTTCAAACATATGTATCAAATGTGATCAGTTAGTCATGTACAGTATCCTGTCAGCTAGGAGAAAGAGCCGGTGATTGATATTGATAGAGTAAGTTCCATATCCAGCCCTTTTGTAGGACATTGTTCTAGAATGTGCATTTCCAAAATGATTAGGAATCCATGTACGTAAATACGAAAGTAATATAACTGACAGAGTATAAGGAGAATAATCTATACAGCTGATAGGTCATCCGTTAAATAGAAACAGATAATTGCAAAACGCATTCTTATTTCTTGCTTAAAGCTAATCTTAAATCACGATTTTCATGTGAAATTTCCATGATAATCGTTAACTAAAGTTAAAGAATCAATGTGAAAGAATTTCAATCATGTTGCTTGCATTGGGCCTAGAAGAAAGTTCACCTGTCTTGTTCCCTCGGAAAGATATTGATTTCGATCTGTGATTGGCAGAAGCAGATGTTTGAAATGAGTAAAGGCATCGGCAGCTAAAGTGGCTTCAGAGTCTTGGGGCTTAGAGTTTGCTGATGCAAATCAACAAATAAGCTACTTTCACTATTCAAACCAGGCTAATAAATTCTTCCAGTTAGTTCTGCAAGCCTAGATAAGAATGCATATAGTTACCAGCATCTTAGTAGTGATAGCCTAAAGCAGGAACTTAATTACAAGGAGTTGTTCTACACACTGAAAGAACTTTAACATCGAAAAATTTCCAATCCACTCTATATATCTAGATAACCAGAAAAGCTCCAAAACAACGGAACGGACACAGGAAGTTTCTTATTGTTTTTCTTTTAGCATACAGCTAATATTGTTTTGTCAAACTGCTGGTAAGTTTAACTAAGGCAACCTTAGACATACTCCATGCTCCAATATGATGAGAAGTTTCAGAAACTTTAGGTCCTCACTTCATCCCATAGTTGTGCGTGCCCCATATGAATTATGGCAGCTCAAGAAAAAAAATTATTACCATACACATACTGAACTGAATTAGAGAAGCTGCTTAAATTATGAATTAAATAATTGCGTTTGATCATGCAATAAAAGTTTTCAGATTTTACTAACCAGTAATTAAAAACTTAATCAATTAGTTCTTGATCACAACAATATCTGCCAGATGAAAAAAATAAAGGAAAATAGGAAAGAAGACGAAGTAATTGCGGGTAGGGGTAAGCAAATGAAGAAACTAGAGAGTGGAAGCATACCTCTGTACAATATCTGGCGGTGTCTGGGAAAGACAGAGAGCTTAGGAGCTCCGAACCATCGGGAAGCAGAAGTGAAAGGTAGGGAAGACTGAAAATCAGTAGGACATGACAAAGAAGGTGAAGAAGACAAGGTGGTAAGCATCGAAGTTTTGAAATGGGCAGAGGTTTCGACTGGAACAGCCAGGAAATTGTTAGCGAAAGCCATAGTTCCCAGTTCAAGTTCACTCTCAGTGAAAAAAAGATGCGGAAGAAGAAGTGGATTGGGGTGTTTCGAGAAAGAGAACGACCGAAAAAAATGAAAATGAAGGCTACAGGGGATAATTGCGTACATGTCAAGTGTGGGAAAGCTGGTATCTGGTGGGCCATTGGAAGTATGGGTCGTTGATTATATCATCAGACGGTTCTCATATAGCTTGGCGTTAGGTTTCTCTCGAATGTGTGTGAGCGGTGAGCCGTGAGCCGGACATAGCCTCGTAGTTGGTACTTCCGCTTAATTTCCGTCGGCAAACTGAAGAGCGGTGGCTGATTATCGGACTACCATCTACAGCGCAGTCTGGTGCAGAGGCAGAACCTGCTGAAATTCATAATCAGCAACCGATATGGAGGGCAGTGCCAGTGACTCGGACGAACCGGCCGATGAACTTATGACAACGATATCGGGTCATAGTTTTGGCGACAACATTACTAATCCGGCTTTCTCCATCTCCATCATCGAGGTCCTCTAAAATTACAAATTCCCTACGAACATGATCTAAATATTGAAATCCTTTAATTTCCTTTAATCTTTGTAACATCGACGTTGCTGATACAGAATATGAAAGAGGACTACGGTCTATTTGTATGGCCCTGCAGTATTGTCCTCGCCGAATATGCTTGGCAACAGAGACGACGCTTTTCTGGAGCTAACGTGGTTGAGGTATCTCCTTCATTATGCCTAATCATCTATGATTAATACAATTTTCGGTTCTTTCCAATTTCCTGGTTGGAACTGTTTTAGCTTGCAGCTTGGTGCTGGAACTTCGTTGCCCGGGCTGGTCGCAGCAAAAGTGGGTGCAAATGTAACTCTAACTGATAATGCTAACAGATTGGAGGTATCTTCTCAATTTGCATCTTGATCAATTACCAGTTACAGATGACCAAAACAGACTTTCATGATCTCATCTGTGAAGTGTAAAACTTTCAGTTCATTGGTTTAAAAAATTTCTTCCTTCAAAGTTTTAATGCTAGCTGGTCCTTAACTCTTGCAATAGAATTATAATGTCCTGTAATCTTCATTCTACAGGTGCTGGACAACATGAGAAGAGTCTGTGACCTAAATGAACTCAACTGTAATGTATATTTATCACTGATACCGTCTCGACTCTATATTGTATGTGTATGGAGGGGAAGTAGAACAAATTTTCAGCTATTGAGTAAACAAGATATAGAACTTTTATTTTTATTTTCAAGGCATTTGGAAGTGTTGTTGACTTAACATTTAGGTTTTGACATAACAAAGCTTTGCACTGTCTTAATCCCTATTTCATGGCCACATCTTTTTCCGGACATTGGGGACGCTGTCTTCGGAGGTAAAGGCTTGCGCCGAGGCCCGTGATGAATCCCCAATAAGATCAGAGTCTTGAATTCCTCCTCCCTTCAGTCCATCCCGGCATGGCGGGTCACCTTTCGAATTCAGATTTCAGCTATTGAGAAAACAAGATATATAATTTCTATTTTTATTTTCAGTATTTGATTCCCTTGATCATGGTTCTATTTTCTATCAGTTTTCCAATTCCATAGGCAATTCAAGATTTTGTCTATAAGTTTGATCTGAAAAACTCACGCATTGTCTCAAATTTATGGATGTTTACCTTTTATTTGCTACAGGTGCTTGGACTGACATGGGGAGTATGGAACATATCAATATTCAATTTACACCCAAATATAATTCTTGGGGCTGATGTGTTGTATGACAATTCAGGTAGGAATGATCTCTGACTCGGTTAATCGTTAATTTTCCTTTGATGAAGTGCAGTTGCAAATACAATTTTTCTGGTTTAATAAATTTGTGCTGAACGAGGACTCATTTGTGTTGCGTAGCTTTTGATGACCTATTTTCTACTGTGACCTTTCTTCTCCAAAATTCTCCTGGATCAGTCTTTATAACAACCTATCACAACCGCAGGTACTTCTGCACTGCGTGATGGACTTTGTTTCCCTGGAAGCATGTTTACTTGTAATATGCTTGTCTACTTGCTCTAATATTATTTCGTTTCCCCTAACAATGTGTAGTGGGCACCATCTCATTGAATTCTTGATGGTAAAATGGAGATTGAAGTGTGTGAAACTTCTTGATGGCTTTTCTTTCATGCCATTCCATAAGGCATCTGCGCTCAGTGGTAATATTCATTTGGCAGAGATTGTTCTGAACAGTGGCTCGTGTAAGGTAATAAATTGTGTGCGTTAGCATGTTTAAAGTCCCGGTGATTCAGCAACTCTCATTTATGCGTTCTTTTCTCTGAACAGGAGACTCCTTCCTCTGTGGTGGATGATTAGTGGACAGTTCTCAGCGACTCATGTATACTACAGATTTTTCTTTTCTTTCCTTTTTTTATGACAAAAATCCATGCCACAGTCTATTGAACACGTATCTTAGCTTTCTTACTAATAGAACTAAATTTTGGGTGACAGGCAGACAGCTGCAACAAATCCAACATTGTAGCTTGGAAACCGTTAGCAAATCCATGTGGTACTGATTGAAATCATTAAATAATTGAGAGCTGGAATTGGATTGCCATTTCAGAGCAAATTTTTACTTTATGACAGTGTCTATTGAATGAGATCATCTCGAGTTACAGTCATGTCCCCAGCTAAGTAGATGTTGAACTCGGCATAGTTATAAATACACAAGCGTGAGACTATTTGATGATACATGTTCCAAGAATACCCAATTTAAAGTTCCTTAGAATTTGCATTGCCAAAACTCCATAGAACTTGTATCTTTCTAACATGGCTTATACTGTGAAGCGAGCTAACCATTTTGACTGCTTTAGCACTTGTAGTTCAAAATAGAAATACTCCAAGTAAAAGACACCAATACAAATATATATATATATATAAGAAACTAGGAGTGTACTGTGATTATGTATCGCCCCTCGTACAGTGATATACAAGAGAGCGAACCATTTTGACCGCTTTAGCACTTGTAGTTTAAAATAGAAAATAGAATTAAGCAGAAGAACAGAGAGCCTTGTTAATTTACCACCCCGCACTTCTTCCTGACCTCCTGCCCACCTGTTATGCTACTCATCTTGATCATGGACTTCACAAATGCCTTGGAGAAGGTTTTTTGTGAGCCTGCAAATTCTGAAACCAAATTTTTTGTCTTAGGAGAGTCGAGCAGAGCTTGGTCAGAAGAAAAGAGAGCCTTCCGTTGGAGAATCAACTTATAGTAAGTATTATCAAATGTTGTTGAAGAAGAATCCATGGTAGCACCAGCATTCTTTGCCTTGTTCTTGATTGGACAAACATTCCTCAGACTTGCTGCAAATGATGGACGAATTACAGGGTCAATGTCATGGGTGGCATTGAAGTTATGGATTCTCTTTTGGAATGATGAACAATGAGAAAATCCGAGAGTGTGACCTCCTGCAGTTGGGTCCAAGACTAAGTAGTCAGGTTTTGTTGAGGTTAAAAACCAAGAACCCAAACCAGAGAGAGAGATAGAAATAGAGAGAGAGAGAGAGAGAGAGAGAGAGAGAGAGAGAGATGGTTACAGAGAGAGAGTGTGTGTGTGTGAGGGAGACATGGTTAGAGAGAGAGAGAGAGAGAGAGAGAGAGAGAGAGAGAGAGAGTTTGGCATCCATCTGTGTTGATTTACCTGAAAGAGCCACTAGGTCATCCATGGACAAACCTCTCTGAGAGAAACTCTGTTGTAGCCGAGAAATGTTGAAGCTTGGAGAAGGCAACTGTGTTGTTTCACTTGCTTTTGATGTTCTTCCATCTTTTCTTCCTTTCGGAACATCCCAAGTTGGACCTCCGGACTGGCAACCATTGCAGACAACATATTAATATGTAAGTTTTGAAGTTACCTTCGATCAATATTATTTAAGAAAATATCAATCTTTGCTGATGGCATCTTACTAGCACAACTGCATCCCTAGCAGATAGAGCCAATATATCAGCACAGGAGACCACACCAGGGCACGATGCCTCTACTTCTTTCTTTGCATTGTCAATTACATAAAACGCATGCAAAGATAGATTAGGTGGCCCATCCTTCTCTGCTTTATTCTTCCCTACTGAATTCAGCAGCACAGAACCATCACAACCCTTCACCAAAACATATTAAAAAAACAAAAAGTTTTAATTATGCTCAGATGTCACTTAAAGAAACAAAATTCAATTCACATTCACGGTTATACCCTTATAAAACAGTCGTGGAAGTGCATACGGAGAAGAGCAGCAGGGACAGTTTTGTCCTTCGCGGTCGCGTCTTTGACAACCTTTGCTATGATCATCTCTGCATCCGGGCATGCTTTGTCGTAGTAATTTAAGCTTAGTGCATTCCCAAGAGAAAATGCTGATAACATGATGACTAGGAGTGAACTCAATAATGTCACAAAGAAAACCATTATAACAGATTTAATTCTCCTTATTATTTGTAATTTAAGGTAAATATAATATATATAGCTCTCTATTGATTCTGATCAAAGAAAGGTTATGTGTATTTATAGTAGGGGAGGGAGAATATTTGTTACCAATAGTCTAATGAGATAGTACTGGCCCCCCCACACAAATAATTTGTTGAGTTAATTACAATGTAAAAATTAATGGAGTAGTAAGATTGAAGCAACCTCAAATTTCATCATTTAGATCAAATCTTGAAACATCCATGATTATGAATCGTTAGTTAGTTTCATTGATTTGTCCTGATCTTTGCATGGTCTCCTAACTTGATTTTGAAGGTATTTATAATGGAAGGGTTTCTCCATCGTTGCGGCAACGACACAAGGGGCAGTGGGTTAAGATCTGACCGTTCAATCAGATTTGATCAGACCAGATCTAGCTTAACTGTTTTTGTATTTAAATATTAATTTTTAAATTTAAATTTTCTTTTTTACTTTTTACTTTTTTTCTTAATAAATCTAGTCCGTTCAGATCTGATTGAACGGACCGGATTCAACATCCCCTCTCCTAGCAATGGTAGAGGATCCTTATCCGTTTATAATGGTGGAATTATAACAGCTCTTGTGCAATGATTATTTATGTTAGAATGAAAAGATTGTACATTTTATTTGTTATATCCATGATGCACGTGTCATTACGTCAAAAATTTGTGATATATTTACTAGTCTCTGCATGAATCTAGTTTTTCATCATTTGCATCTTTTGCTTTACGAAAAAAGTCCATGTGAAATTGTTTCAGGTTGGTGGAAAAGAGCCATCAGAATCGTTATTTTTTATAAACCTTGTTTTTTAAGTGACAATGTTGCTAATATGTATGTCTTGTATATTTTTAAAGTTATCGAATCTTTTAGTTAAGAATATGAATTATGTGTTTTGGGTAAGGGTGTGAAAAAAACCGATGAACCGATTAAATCGTTCAAACCAACCCAAGTCATAATTGATTGGACGACTTAAATAGTAAAAATGGTTTGGTTTCCTATCATTTTTCAAGAAACCATTAAATTTGGTTTGAGTCCGGTTTCTTCTTAAAACCACCCAACTCAAACCATATCAGCTGCTTAGACATAAAGGTAAACCTAATCTCATCTCAACCTAGCTCAATCATCATGCAGAACATGACATCAACTTAAAGAAATATTTTATTAACTAAATTATCTAATAAAATATGTTTCATTTTATTAAGATGAGTTATTTTCCTGCATTGATTTTTTTAACTTTAAATACAAAGAAAACGAAACCGCCAACTCAACTCGGACCAAACGAATAATTAAGGGTTTGGTTTGGATTGATTTATATGTTTGATTGGTTTAATTTAATTTACTCATTTATCAAATCGATTATATTTGGTTAGTTATAAAATTGATCTAAAACCAAATCAAACCGCCTAATTCCATTAGTATATTTTGAATATATAAAAAATAACCTTATCTTCTTCGCTCCTTTTCGCACGCTTGGCTTGTGGATGGTTTTTCCCCCTAAGAAAGCATAATAAACTCTCTAAATATAGGACATATAATGAAATCATTTTCTCAAATGTGATAGCAAAACATCAACTAAAATCCTAAGCTATTCCACTAATTCAACTGGTTGTGGAAGTCTCTCCCTCGTGTTGTTTTCCATCACATGTGCCTAAATCAAATGAGGGGGAGTGGAACTGAAGAGTACTAAATAAGTGAATTCACATAATGATGTCATAAAGCAATCATAATTTACCTTGATGTAAATTATTTGATCATAACCTGGTTAAACATATCTTCTAGTTAACAATCTAATTAGCTGAAACATAACGTGACAAATTGAGTTAGACTAAAGTTGTTATCAACTCAAGTTTAGCTGGATTTTAAGGACGATGCCATGAACATACTTGATGACTCTCAACCATGTAGCTAAAACACACCTTGATGAATTGGGAAATGCTAAAAATGTTGTCTGCTTAAGATTATTTGGGCCTTAAGAGCGTTCTAGTGAACATACTGTAAATGTGATATACAACATGACGAATTAAGTGATATTGAAGTTATTGCCAATTTAAGGTTAAATGGTCTTTAAGGACATTGTCATAGACATATTGATGGTACCCAACCAAATAGCTGACATACATAAACTGTTAGGTTTTTTGTCAATTAAGGAACATGTCTAAAGTTCACTTCTTACTTAATCATCACACTACTTAGTTTAGCTTCATGGGTCATAGTATGTGCATGATCACATGACTAAACATATAATTCATGAACATATAATGTATACTATTATATTAAAACGTAATTTGACATACTTAACTAAACAAAACATGATAATATAAAATTGTCATACTCACAACATAATGTGTGTAAAATAATTACATATATGATCACGGTATCAAAGGCAATACACAGTCTCAAAGAAATTCAAACTCACCTTCAAGGTGCAAGTCCACTACCAGTAGAAAAGAACTAACAATTAGTTATTGACCTGAAATTTAAATATTTATCATCACTTGATTGTTCCATAATAGTCACTAATAAATATACATAAGTACATTTACAAAACCATATAAACATAATATCCCAGAAGGCTCTATTTGTGTAAACTAATATCAATAAGTCTTAAGGGGCACTATGAATGATTTATACGTAATTTAAAGACGTTACACGCTCTTTTAAAGATTTATGTTTAAGTGTTTGTTCTATATTTTTTAATTTTAACGAGGGATCGTGCTTTTTTTTTAAACCTATGAAATATTTGTATCTTTCAGTGAAATGGATTGTTTGTATATTTCTCATTTTAAATATAATTTATGAAATTCAGTGAGGCCATTAAACAAAATCAAAATATGAACTCATAGAAGCTCCAAATTCAACTCACTAAAACTCAAAGTCAATATAATCTTACTTTGTTTGGCGCTTACAATATATAATCTTATTTAAAACTTAAAAGCTTATGAATGGGGTATTCTTAACCTTAGGGCCGTTTTGTATGAGATAACAGCAAATGATTTCTGAAATTATATATTATCAAAATATGATTGTGAAAAATCAAAATGTGTGAAAAGATGATATCACATTGTTTGACAACCCAAGTTTATTATGATAATTTATAGGTGTACAGTGATTGATGAGCCGTCATTCATTATCTCAATAAGCAGTAAGCAGTAATGGACGATAGAAAAGTAAAGGAGTCGCACGTGTAACAAATGGGTCAAAGAAATTCTGGATGCGTGGCAGCTAGGATAGCAAGAAGGAAACATATGCTCGGTCAAAACTGCAACCGCGACGACCTCGTCCCTCTTATCACTAAGAATCTAATTTGTTTAGATATAGATTTTATTTCGCAAAATGGTTAGTTTGCACTTTGCAAAGACCTATAAATACACTCCACAGCAATATAAATGACTTTGAGGGGCGTTTGTTATGATGATATCAGACAATATATCTAAAAAATGATGGTAAGTATGAGATTGTTTTGTTTGGTTTAAATTTTTTAGATGCTTTAATATTCCTAGAATTTAAAGATACCTTCAATGGAGGGTATCTTGATACCCTTCTAAATTGAGGGATAGATCCATTCTGGGTGTTCTGTTCGCGTTTGCCTCTCCCTTTCTCTCTCACTCACGAGCAGCGACCCATGTAAGCTCTCTCACGAGGGTTTCTCGTTCTGTTCGCATCTGCCTTCTCCTTCTCCCTCTCCCTCTCACTCACGAGCAGCGACCCATGGTAAGCTCCCTCTGTGTGTGTGTGTGTGTGTGTGTGTGTGTGTGTGTGTGTGTGTGTGCGCGCGCGCGCGCCCTTCTGCGATCTGCCCTTCTCCCTCTTCTCCATTTTTTGTACAGGCCAAAAACTCGAAGCGAGTTTTTGCAGAGCTTCGTGAGAAGCGTTCTTCTTCTCCTCTCTATTTTTTTCTATTTAGACCTAGTTAGTTTCTGAAATTAGAATTGATTTCTAATAGATCTAGGGCTGCAACTGGGTGGCTTTCGAAAAGGAGTAAAATTGTCCTCAATGAAAAAGATAGAGGAGAGAGCTCTGGTTCTGTTGATGTAAGGTTTGATTTTTTCATTCCAGATGAATAAACTCGATCTTGAGGATTGATCAATAATTTCGTATTGACAGTCGGAAGAAGTTTCTCTTTTAGGTGTTGGAGCTCTAGGAAGATTCTGTATATATTTTGTTTCATATCAAATTGCTATAAGTTGGTTGAAGATGTTGCTATATTATAGAAGCTGTAGCTCGATTTGATGAATATGATTTATTTTTGCTGTGATAATATATGTGTGTGTATGCTTATTGCTTTCATATGCTATGGTTTCATGCCATATATGAACCTTCCAAAGTTTATGTGCAAACTAAGGGAAAGGGAGATGGACTGAGCTAAGGAAGAGGGAGAGGGGCTGAGATGAGGGAGAGGTAAAGGTGAGAGGGACTGACTTCTAAGGGAGAGGGACTGAGCTGAGGGAGAGGGAAAGGGAGATGCGAGAGGCAGTTTGAGCTGAGGAAAGGGAGAGGCTAGAGGAGGATGGAATGAGCTGAGGGAGAGAGATAGAGACTGAGCTGAGGGAGAGGGACTGACTACTGATGGAGAAGGACTGAGCTGAGGGAGAGGGAGAGGAGAGAGGAGAGAGGAGGATGGACTGAGCTGGGGGAGAGGGAGAGGCGAGAGGAGGATGAACTAAGTTGAGGGAGAGGGAGAGGCGAGAGGAGGATGGACTGAGTTGAGGGAAAAGGAGAGGCGATAGGAGGAGGGATTGAGCTGAGGGAGAAGTAGAGGTGAGAGGAGGATGGACTGAGCTGAGGGAGAGGGAGAGGCGAGAGAAGGATGGACTAAGCTGGGGGAGAGGATGATGGACTGAGCTGAGGGAGAGGCGATAGAAGGATGTACTGAGCTGAGGGAGAGAGAGAGGGTCTCATCTGAGGGAGAGGACTAGGGCGAGGGAGAGGGAGAGGCGAGACATATTGAACACACCTAATTATTTGTTAGAGACCAAACATCATATGAAGTTTGTTATCTGTTAGAGACCAAACATCAATGGATGTGATTAATACATTATTCACATATTTATCATCTGATCAAAGATGTTAATTTCTCTGTTGTATATGTAGGCGTAAGGTATAGCCCCGTTGTTATCTTCTAATCTTACTAGAGAGCTCAAGCTAGCTTCTGGGTTGATTTTGTTGACAAGAAGGTATAACTCTTTTTTTTATTCTCTCACTGCTTTCATTTCTATTTTACGTTTCAATATTATATTGATTTCATGGCTTTATCTAGAACAAATGGGTTTAAGGTACCCCCAAGGTAATTGTTAACATTAGCAAGAGAATTGACCTGTTTTATTTTTTTAATTGTATATGACCCCAATCAGTTGTCCCGATAATATGATATTACTACTTATGTGATACTGGATATACCAATGGTGAAGGTTTCTTGGAACCATACAAAGGGCAACGATACCATTTGAATGATTGGAGGGAAGGACATCAACCAACTACTCCTGAATAGTTCTTCAACATGAGGCATTCCTCGACAAGAAATGTTATTGAAAGGGTTTTTGGGTTTTTAAAGGATTGTTGGGCAATACTTAGAGGAAAATCTTATTACCCCGTTAAAATTCAACGTAGGACCATTACGACATATTGCCTTCTTCATAATTTTATTTTACGTGAAATGTCTACGGATCCTTTTGAGTTACTAAATGACTATGTTGATGAACAATTTGTTGAGAGCCAACATGTAACCTACGTGGAACCGTCAAATGTATGATGTGCACAAACGTAAATATTTTGTTGTTGCATTTATGATAAGTACAGGAGTGTTTTGTCCATATCTTTTGACAAATCACATGTAAATACAGTCAACATATGTGTATGAAAATGTAGTAATTACATTGAGAATCCATCTTTTGCATATTTTATAAAATATATTATGTTTACATGCTTTGATATTAGACTAACTATAAATTGAATTTTACTTATTATCATGATTAAAATTTGATAGAAATTTATTTTAGTACTATAATATTGATTATTGATTTGAAAATCATGGGTGATTTTCTTATAAGAATTATTATCTTATATTATAAATTTTATACCACATTAATACACTTGGAAAGGTATAGATTCAATTGTATGGACAATATTTGATGAAAATCTACACAAGGTATCATAATATAATGGTTTGATTGAAAAATTAATAAGTATATATGAAAAAATCTATGGGTAAAATCTTTATTTTTGTTATTACTTACGTTGGTCATCTTATTATAAATTAAGTAATTATTATTCATAAGCATATTTTAGTTCAAGGGTAAAATTATAATTTGACAATAATGTCTAAAACATCCACTTGCTTATTCCATCAAAACAAAAAAGTAATCTTAACTTTTTAGGTATATACATTTCTACAATCATATTCCAGCAATCTTATTTCAGAAATCTTATTCCGAAAATTATTTACTCACAATCTTATATCAAATGACCGTTGAGTGCTTTCATTACTTGCATCTTATATTCTTAGTTATCTTAGAATTTCGGAAAAATAATTCTTTTACAGTAGGCAATGGAATAAATATGTTTGTAACATTCTCCTATTATCGTTGCACTTAAATATGTTGATTGTCGATTGTTTATGAAAGAATAAGAATAATTTTGGTAAAAGCAGGTTATGAGGATTGTTAGAATACAAACACCCTCACTGTGAGGGGTTTCAATGCCCTCAAAATGACGTATTTTTAGATTACATGAATAATTTTTCCCTAAATTTCAATACGAAACAAGGACAATTACTTATTTTCAAGGGATTTGGCCAAGGATACCCTTCCCTTGCCTCAAACTCCTCCTTAGTTAAGTCATCTTATCACTGTGTAACCATAAAAGATTAGAAAAATCAAAACCAAATTAAAATCCCCACAGTTGCTCTCATAGATTAAATTTTTTTGTAGGAAATATTCTTCTGACATCTCATATAGTTTGCTTAAATGACACATATACCACCTCTAATATGAAAATAACACATAAGTCCCTTATGTTAAAACTGTGTTAGTTTTTTATTAGTACTAAGTCTTTGGAACGTAGATTCTCCAACTATCCCGCAAGTGCACTACAAATCAAAGGATATCCATAGGTGGATGATCAAGAGATAGCATGATCACTAATTTGAACTTGCGACTTGGGGAGCAAACCCCAAAGGCTACAATGACAATTTGTACTACACCTCAAAATGTATTATTTTTTGTCTGAAAAGAAAATATTATCTCTATAACTGACCCAATCAAACAATTTTTTCTAACCCGAACAAAATCTAAACGAACCCGAGTGTTTTTTAACCCACTATAAATTGTGCTCGACCCGAAGCACTGACTCAGAATCAATTACAACGCACCCATTGGTCTTCCTCCCTAATGAAAAAACGGTCGTTTGGTTCAATGTTTCTAATATTACCTTGTAAGAATGTGATTATTAGGCATATGATTAGCGAGAATTATATTAGTGAGAGTACATTATTACTATATTTGGTATTATAATAGAATCTTATACTAGATTAATAGGAATGTAAGATTACTGTGTTTGGTGTATAAAAACTTTTACAGATGAGATACAGAAGATTATAGTTATTGATAAAAATTTTCCCTTCAAATATTCTCAATAACTTACCATATTTAGTCAAATCATTACAAAAATTATAGAAAACCTTAATACTCACCCACAAAAAATATACTAAAATTCATTTGTTAAAAAATTAAAGAGAATAAAATCAGAATTAATAATAAAAACAAAACAAAATCCAATTCAAAACGAGGCAACTGCAAATATGGCCCCATTTAAGAAACTAACTGCAAATATGACCCTAAACAACTTGTTTCTGCAAAAGCCCAATTAACATGTCAGTAACTAAAAGATTAGAAATTCTAAAACTATCCTTGAAAATGCACATCTATATCACTGGCCCACAAAATCAAATCAACCAATGCAATAATCTCTTTTTACTTCTCAATGCACCTATCAAATCATTCAAATTTGACAGTTAACATCTTCTCCATTTTTGGTCTCTTGTATATTCATCTTTTGTTTTCTTTGATCTTGCTTATTCTCTCTTCTTCAACAAAGCATGCTGCCTGAGTCGTGTTTCTTCTTCTTCTTCTTCTTCTTCTTCTTCTTCTTCTTCTTCTTCTTCTTCTTCTTCTTCTTCAACGAGACGCACTCGGGTACCCATCCTTCTCTTTTTTTAACGTAGAAAAAGGCTCAAGTAATTACCTTTGTTACTTAGTGGAAGAATAAAAACAACTATTTGAAGGGTTCAAGTAGTCATAAATAAATTACTTGAACTCTTCAAGTAGTCATCTGGTGCTAGGTTACTGTTTGACAGAAAAAATAACTACTTGAAGGATTCAAGTAGTCATTAAAAAGTACTTGAATCCTTCAATTAGTCACTTGGTCTCTCATTTACTGATTAGTAGAATAAAAAAAATAACTTGAAGGGTTCAAGTAGTCATAAATAATTACTGTTGGTGCTGAAAATTAATATCTTTATTAACATACCGTTTATCATAAAAATTTAATACACATTAATTCGATAATCATATGTAGATCGGCCTAAATCTTGAGTAGTCAGGAACTTCTATGCATGTCTATTGAATCTTTTGATTCACTCGTTAAGGTCTGTTTGTTAATCAGGCTAGTGACTTTTATTTTAAAGATTCAGTGATGATGATGACTGAGGATATGATCTTACAAGATTTGAAATCTAAGCTTTCCTTACGGATCATACATTGATTTTCTTAAATATTAATTCTGAAACTGAATGGTTATTGAGCTCAAATTTAAAATAAGATTATAAATTAGCCATTCACACGTGGATTAATGATATTTAAGGATCAAGAGGTAATTAGAAGGGTAAAATGATAATTTTGACCAATTCTAATTTATGAACAAATAATTGGAGGACATAACTATATGAAATGATTATGTCAGTAGATTACATGAGAATGCTCTGTAAATATATTTTATAATATCTAAGAGTGCAATTCCATATTTATAATGAAGATTATTTAATTAAAGAGTTTAATTAATACTATAGTTTATTGAAGTTCAGGATTATAGGTCTATGATCCTCAAGTCACCTCTATACTACACTTTCTAGGGTGTGAATATTTCAGAACATGAGAAAATGACTGACTTGCAAAAAAAAAAATTTATTATAGGGCAAGCACATAATTATGAGATAATTATATGTGATTAATTAATTAAATTATTTATATATTTAAATATTTTTTTAGAANTCTAATTTATAAAATTAGATAGTTAAACTATTATTAGATAATAATTTAAATCAACTAAATCTGTTATTTGTGAAATAACATATAATATTGATAATTAGATATATTAATTTTGAATTAACTGATATCTTTATAATTATCTGATTAAAATAAATATTTCATTCACAGTAATTATCACGTGTCAATCACTAATAGGGTATCAGAAACTCACATGGACTACTGTGGTGCCACATGACACTACAATAGCGAGTTGTGGCACTACAGTAGTGAGTGAGCAATATTGTAGTGTCGTGTGACACTACAGTTGTGCACAGTTGCAGTATGTCCCTCTGTAATTGATAATTTTACAATTAAATATTATTTCAGTTTATCTCTAAAAATCTGATACGCTATTATCTATAATATATACATATTTTATTCTAATGGCTTTAGTTGTTGAAAGAAGAGGAGAAAATCAGTTGATTAGATCATCAGTTCGCCAATCAAGAGTTGAGTTGAGAATACGATTGGTGTCAAAGAGATTTTCTTCTATGATTAAACGTTAATCAAATCTCTAAAAGAATAATATATCTATAATATATACATATATTATTCTAATGGCATTGGTTGTTGAAAGAAGAGGAGAAAATCAGTTGATTAGATCATTAGTTCGTTAATCAAGAGTTGATTTGAGAATACGATTGATGTCAAAGAAACTCAATCATCGAAGAGGATTGTGAGGTGAGAAAATGAGTGAAAATTGAGAGTGAGAAAATAAGTATGAAACAACTTATGTAAAAGGACCGACGTGACAAGAAAATAAATACAAAATGACATATGTGAGAGACAAGAAATGTAAAATGACAAGAGAGACAATGTAAAAGTACAAAGAGGGTAATGATATGAGAGGACAAAGAGAGTAACGATGTGTGAGGGAGAGAGAAAGAAAGAAATAATATAAACACACAAATACCAAAAAAAGAAATGTGAATGAAAGATTAAAAGAGAGAATATATGGTAGAAGAGACGAAAACATATTTTACCAAATTTGATAAAATATGGTGGAATTAGGGTAGTTGAAATATTAAATATTAAATGATGGTTGAAAAAGAGAAAAGAAGGTTACGAAAATCGAGAAGAGATTATTTAAAATAAGGGTAAAAAAGTAAAGAAATAAAATTGAAAAGCTTACAAAGTAAAATGAGGCAATTATTGTAGTTTAAATTTCTTGTTGGGTCATTTTCTGCGGCTTAAACCCAAAGGGGAATTTTCAGACGACTTCCAATTAATAAAAATTATATTTTAAAAGACGTTTTTAGTGTAGAAGTTGTCATATGTATATAAAAATTATCAACAATCTAATTTGTATACAAAAATTATTCATCTTGCAGAATATTTTATGATTTTACCTCACATTCTCAATTAACAACATATATTTTTAATAAATTTTATGACTTTACATTTTATGTTATTCTAAAAAAATCCAAATATAAAAAATATAAATCAATCACGTTCCACACGGTGGTCGTCTTCTCATTCTTCTTGGGCGTCTTTTATTTGTTTGTAATTAAATTACTTGTGATGATAAACATTCATCCATAATAGCTACTACACTTTCTTCCTCTACAATAAGCGGCGAGTCTTTCTCCACAATATGTGGACCTTCATCCACAATAAGAGCATCATCCACAATAGGAGCATCTTCCACAATATGCGAGTTTCGGGCACGTCTTCTACCTCCTCCTCTAGGAGCACCAACTCGTCCTCCTCTATGCCGTTGAGGTTAATGAAACGGTTCAGAAGTGGAACCAACCGCTGACTTACCTCCAAATGTATAAAAGACCGACGGTGTGTATGGCTATTGTTGAGACATAAATGGTTCATCTTGAGGCATGTATGATTCTTGTTGACTTCTTTGAGATGACTTGTGCACTCCATGCCTTTGGGACAAAGGAACTTGATAAGCTACATTCGCTTGTCTTATTACTTGTGCGGTTGTCTCACACACATTACGGATTTGAGACATTATCCAAGACGTTTCAGTATCATCAAGTGTCAAATTGTTAATATTGTCCAGACTCTCCATCTGCATAGATAAAAAAATATTATATAAGTTACTTATTAAATGACCATATAAGCCTATTAATTACATAAATTAATAAAAAAAATTATCATTAAATCATATAACGCTCTTTATTGAGTTATGTATCACCGTGTGATTCTCTGCTACCATAACATATATGAGCTGTCATATTCATGTTCATCCACGTACCACTCAGCAATGTGTGTCCTATGCTCATCCCATCTCTCAATATATGCCTGATATTGGATGTCCCAATTTAGTTCATTTCTCTCCCTTAAGTCGATGTCATGCAACCGTCTTTCGGTATCAGATGACTCGGGCACACATTGAATCATACCGAATTATCTTAGAACACGATTTGGCCGATGTCATTCCACTATATGAAAGTAAATGAGGGGAGAGAAAGACCGCCATATATCTCCGTGCATGATGCTATATTGAGGAAGTGTATGAATAATATCATTATAAGGTTATTATATAACCTATAAAAACCATATTATAAATAATATGACAAAACCCGAGTATTACCTATGTTATAAATAAAAAGTATATTATTGCATGATATGAAGTTTGTCTGTCTAATGCAAATCGATACACTTCAAGAACATGTGTGGAGCTCTCTGTCAGACTAAAAACATCTCTTCATCTATGAGATAAATTGCACAGTTAAATACATGAAAATGATAACATACATATATAATAATCAAACGAGTTAACTTACCATATACCCAAAGGAGGAGGTGGCATTGGAAGTCCATCTTCCCCAACATTATCACGTCTCGCCCGTTGCAACCTCACTGGTGCCAAATGTGGAAATCGGCCTCATGCCCATAATTGCAGTAATACTAGTGGGTCAACAATATCATAAGCATTGTTATGGCTGGCTTTGCACATCTCCCTATACAACCATGCAAGACATGCACTACTCCAACTATACTGACCAGCCTTAGTAAAATCTTCTAGTAAATGCAAGAATATCAAATGCACCTTAATGTTTGACTTATCACAAAAAGGGTACCTCCGATAAGTTGTAGAATATACCCACATGCATAACGTTGCACATAAAGCTCATCATCATCATCAAATAATGAGTGGAAATGAGCAGTCAAACACGTCATAAGTAAACGTGATCCTTGTAAATCACGTGGGTCTGGTCGAAATCCTAACAGATCTTCACATATCCTTGGTCAATCTCGAGGTGCATTACTCGTTACCGCCATCCCATCAAATGAAAGTCCTAGCTGTATTTGCACATCCTGTAGAGTAATAGTACACTCATCGCATGCCATGTGAAATGTGTGTGTTTTAGGATGTCATCTCTCGACAAAAGATATGATCAAGTGCCAGCCGAGTTCTTATATTTGTCATTAAAGTTACTCGTAACATGCCTCAAACAATGCCGATCGTGGCCTAATGGTTCTGACCACCCAATTTGCGTGGAGGGCTAGATGAGTTCACATAAACGACATGAGCATCTACATCTTCATGAGACAAATAACTACTACTAGATATATTTTCTTGCACTGTATGATACATGTCATTGTCATGGAATGGAGAATAAATTGTTGCACTATCGTGTACCTCAACTCCACCACACACATTGTCATTATATAAGTTTATGCTAGGACCTCCTACATCTCTAGCATTTTTGGTTAAATATAAGTCAATTGTATTTGGCGGAGGAATTTGAAGCACAATAATAAACATCACATGAGTATCGTTATCATTCCGTATCAAAAATTCACAAAGTTGAATGACCCAGCACCAAGAGTAAGTGGATATCGATAAAATATGTCCAAGTTTCAATGTAATCGGTCAATTGACAAGGCTTCACATAAAGAATTATATAGCTCGTTAAAAGTAATCTTCTTATGAATTTACAATTCCCCTCATTGAAGGTTGATCATAAGAAGCTCCATTTGCACCGATTACGACATTACCATTCATGTAACATAAAACTATCATAGGTCTTTCTCCCATTTGTCAACCTACTAAGCAATACACAACAATTTTAGAACTAGATCTAGAAATTCTACAAATTAATCTACAAATTCAAAGTTAATAACTACAATTTCATAATATATCAACCCATTCATAAATAAAATTTTACAAATTAAGAGTTTAAACATCACATAATTGAGAAAATGCATCTAAAATTTGAGAACCCAAAACACATGAAAATCTAGGGTTGAGAGAGATTAAAGAGAGATATTACAAAATTGATGAAATATATCCATACAACATTCATAAAAAAATGAACAATTTCAAGATTTAAAGAATAAATTTAAGAGATTAAAAGAGTTAGAAATATACCTAGGGTTTGAAGAGTTCTTGCTAGTGATTTGAGAGATTGAGAGTGAGATAAGAGTGAGAGGGTATAATGCTGGTGAAATGGCAATAAACTCCAGCCACAATCGACGGTGAACGGCGGCGGGGAAGGGTGTTGGTGGGCTGATGAGCTTTTTGTTCACAAGCTTTTTGTTTACGAAATGGCAGTAAACTCTGCTTTCTGTATTGTGATTTTTAAAGGTAGCGTAGAAGACGTCTTTATAAAAGACGCATTTAAAAAAAATTTCTTTTCAAAAAGGTTGATTACTATCATCCCTTGATATTACTCTGGATAAGAATATATTCTTATACCAATTAAAATCACTTAATGTTGGACACCTAAGATTTGTTAATTGATCATGTATACGCGAAGTAATATTACTTGGCGTACTAATAAAGTGTTCAATTATTATATAAATGAGCGTATTTATACCATCAGGTATTATGTCCTGATTTTCTCCAATAATTGGGTTTCCCTTAGCATAAATCTTAACTGCTAAAAGAATGACAATTTTAGATTCTTGTGTAAGATATTTTTCCCACCAGGAATGAAACATTCATGTGAATCCTGTGACTAGAAGATTTATTACTTCTTCATGAAGTAAATTGTGAGAGGTAATGTAGCTATTAGCTACCATTGCCATATGTAATAATCTATTGAGGACTTCCTATTCAGAAAGACAATCAATATTCCATTCATATAATTTTTCTGCAGAAACAAAAAATTGATTAACAAGAGAAGATTCAGTAATTTGAATATCAAGAGGCATTGGCTTCTTCTTATGCCATTTTCTTTCTAATTTATTAATTTCTAAATTCTTAAATGTTTTTTCAATATTGTTAATATTTGAAAATTCATCTATTGTGGATGATTCGTAGGCTGATTCTGACTTATTACTATCTGAATCAGTATTATCATCTTGGTTAATTACTTTCAACTCTTAAAATACTTCATCAATTTTTTCAGACTTAGAATCTGAACTACTATCTTGGTTAACAACCTTAACATAGGAAGATGACTCAGTGGATTTATTCTTTAATTCCTGAATCATTTTATCAATTTTTTTATTAATTGGAATAATTTTTAAACTGATTTTGTCTGAAAGATTTATTAAAGATTTTTCTTTCAGAGTTTCACTAGGCCTAGGTTCATTGAGGACATCAACCTTTATTTCGATTTTATCTAATTGTTTACCTATTGTAATTAGACTCTGGTTAGTATAACTGAGTTGTTCAACTACTTTTTTATTTGGTTCTTCTTCCTTTGTAATTTTGAAAGAAGAAGCAGTGATTAAGAATTTTTTATAATTAATCATGATTTTCTCAGGAGGAGGATGAGTGGTAGATACTACACTAGAGTCTTCCTTAACCCATTTATATTTTGAAATTACTTCGATATTTCTTTCGTAAATATCTTCAACATAGTCTAGGAAAAATATATCAAATTTAAATTCTTGCATGAATGCCTTCCATTCAGCAAGTATGACTTTTCTTTGATTCATATCATATGAATCATTGAACCTATTACGTCTATCTAGATTGTTTGGGTCATTATTGTATTGGGTTAGACCTTCCCAATCTGGATCATATTCTTGACTCAAGGTTCCTATATTCAGAACTAAGAGTTGAAGATTGATAGAATCAAGGCTTCCTTGGAAATCCGATCCAGTGGGTGCTTCAGTTTCATCAGATTGTTCAGACTTATTATCAAATACTAGCTGACTAACTTGAGAACTTGTGACTATGCCTTTAAGTTTTAAATTTTAAATTTTAAATTTCTTTAATTCTTGTTCTAAATGTTGAATCCTAAAACTTTGATCATTACCAATTAATGATCCAGAAAAGGAATTCTTAGGGGTACTAGACTGGCTATACTCCCTAATTTATGGACTAGAAGATGATTGAAAGTTAATTTTTACAGTACCATCCATGTACTGCTGGATGTAATCTATATCTTCATTTGGTCTTTGAATTTGGGTAGGTTGACTTTCATTAGTTAAAAGTCAATTTGTTGGTAAATTAATATCAGAGCACCTAATTGTTTTGGGAACTCTGATATTGGCATTATTGACTAAATTGTATCAATAGGGTTTGATTCTTTGGACTCCTATTGATGACTTGGAAGTTCATATTTGTTTTGGTTACTTTGTAATGAATTCTAAAGATTAAAGCTAGAGGTTGAGTGCCTTCTAGAACTTGATAACCACTAGTTTTACTATTTAAGGTTAATGATTTTAAAATATGGGGATCTGCTAAACTAATAGACAGATCAAGAAAACAATCAAAATGTATTGGACCATTACAAAGTGAAGATTCAATTAGTCCTAAAATACTATCATTAAAATTTGTAAATCTTGCATCTCACAAGGCTAATAAGACATAGGTATTTAGGCCTCTTCTTGTGAGTGATTTTGCTCTAATCTGGACAAAACTAAAATGAAGGAAATTATATCCTTCTTGAATGTGATGCTTTATTGCATTAGAGGAGAGTAATTGGCATGTTTCATGCTCTTTTCCAAGAGCATATATTTTTTCAATTATTTTTACATGATGCTGAGACTTGAAAGAAGCAACAGACCATGTTGATTTATAAATATTTTTAATTTTAGATATATTCCATACCCTATGATCTACTTGATCATCTGTTAATTCAATATATTTATCATTTATTATGTCAGGTATTGAGGTTATTGTTGACCTATTACTACTAGAAGAATTACTCCTAAATAATCTACTCATTGCTCAACTAACTAAATCATTATTATTATTGAGTATTTCATATTGTATTTTTTTGTTACTAATCTTGTGGTGACTTCTACAACCTCCTATTAGGCTTCACTCTTTTCCCTTTCGCCTCTACAACCACCCTACCCTCGGGATTTACGTATCTAAGAGGTCTTACCTAGGTTCCTGAAGCTAACTAAATAGAAGCTGATACGTCAGCCTCTGATAAATAGATTCACGGACTAGGCAAACAAATAATACAGAGAAATAATCAATTATAAGAATAACCAGCCACTTGGGCGGAGAGTAAGATTAGATATAAGCAATTCTTCATGTAAGTAAATAAGTAAATAATATTATCAATAACCAGCCATAATAGGCGGCAAACAGTATGAACTGTTAATGAATAAACAGTATGCAGATTATGGAAGTAGAAACAGTTAATGAATAGTATTATCCCCACCTGGTTTGACTCTAATACCAAAAGACGCGGAATTGAACAGTATTTAGGAGGGGGTATTAAAAAGTAAGAAGATAAACAGTAAAAACTGTATTAATAAATAGTAAAAATAGTTACTGTATTAAGGTGTCAGATTAAAAACTTACACAAACATAGTTTATTGGCAACAATAAATTAGTGCTCCCGCTCACTAATTTACGTTGAAGAAAAAAAAAGATTTACAAAAGAGGAGTAGAAGAAGAAAGCTTTGTTTTACAAAACATGTTTTAGCTCTCAAAAAGTAAGAGTTGTAAAACGAGTTCTGATTCACAAATGGGAGAGACTACCTATTTATAGTTATGGAAAGTGGAGTTCACCGGGAATCCATCACTTACCTGAACTATTCTATTCTACAAAAGTAAAAATATTTTACATTTCTACTTTTGTCTACTTTTGACTAAGAATAGTAAAAAGTACAATGATTACAATAAAACAAATTACAAAGAATCTTTGGTAGGTGAAGTCCTTTGTCGTCATGATTGGTTAACTGTTGGTGGATAATTATTTTCCTAAACTTGTGCTTTGATGTTATCATGATCTCTTATTGGTATTTTGCCAACAATGAATTTATTCATCTTCATCTTCACTGAGGTTCACATCTTCAAAAGGGTCTTAGAATCTTGGAAGGGATCATGGGTCCATCGGGGAAGAGACCGAACATGAGGTTTTCCCTTTGATTTTTGAGATGGAGATTGACTTTTTTGTTCTTGATTGGGTGACTCGATTCTACTGAGGATTTAGAGTTAGAACTCGTATTTTCAAGGAGAAGGAAAATTTTTTGTATTAACTCCTGCTTTTGTTTGGATTTTTAGACTTGTTTTTACCTTTTGAAGAAGGTCTTGTGGTGGATTTTGAATTTTGGGAGGAATTTGAAGATTGGTTAATTTGCAGAGCCTGATGATCTGGTTCCTTAATTTTTAAGGAGGCCACTGAAGGGTTGAGAGATTTTATCTGAGGGTGAGATTTTGCTAATTCTTCATGTATGGAGGCAGATATTTTTAATGTACTGAATCTGTCCCACCATATTACAAAGTATTGTCTGGTGAGGATTTCTCCTTTAATGGCGTATTGCCATTTAAGGATCCAAGGAATTTTGAATTTATTTACAAAATAAATTATTGGAGAAAAAAGGCCTCAACTGTTGAGGGTTTAAATAATTTTAAAAATAAATTGTAACTCTGTTGTAATTCAATTGAAAAAATTTCAAAGACAGGACCATGGATTGTCCACCATCTTAAAAATCATTTTGGTAAATTGTTTTTCAAATTTTTGTCAAAATTTAAAACCAAGAATGGGTAAATTCACTTTTTTGGTGCAAGAAAATTGTTTGTCATGCATCAATATAGTCAAAATAATTATATTATTTTTTATTTAAAAGGGGTTTTAACCCTGAGGGATGGATTTTCCATTCCTCTAAAGTTATTATCCTGAGGATATAGAAGGAATGGTAAATGATTTTTCCTTCTGCACTGTTTATAGGTTTGATATTTATTGATTTTGTTTCTAGGAGAATATCTCTGTAGAAACTGAGAGTTTTGTCCTTGGGTCTAGGGACGAAATGAGAATGAGGAAGGTAATGAGCTTTTACTATTTCTAATGGATTTTTAAAATGGGTGAATGGATGTACAATATAGAATATATTTTTACTGGGGGTTTTGCTATGATAAGGAGAAGATTTTTTTTATAATTGGTGAGTGGTTGGTTGATGACCAATTGTAGGTCAAAAGGTTTAGAATCTGTAAATGGATCAAATTGATTGACCAAAGTACTTTAGTAATTAGGCCTAGTAGACCCAAGAATCATTAATTGGGTATTTCTTGGAGTAGAAGACTCCTATTTGATTTGGGTTTTAAGGGCCAATTGATGTGTGGAGGATTCTCCTTTGGCCATTTTCCCGGAAGCTTGGGGCTTAGACCCCATCCTTTTATTGCCCCTACAGGAATTCACGTGTTAAAAAGTCAGGGACTGAATTATTAACTCCTTTAATAAATTCAATATTGAAATAAAAAATACTAAGCATAAACTACCATCTAGCAATGATCTATTTGGAGGCTATATTTTTAACATCCTTTTTTAGAACATGCTTAGTAGATTTACAATCAATTTTTAACAAGAATTTTTTATTTAACAAGTCATCTTGGAATTTTTGTATGTATAATACAACAGATAAAATTTCTTTCTTAATAGTACTGGAAGTGTCTTAAAATGAGTTTTAATTCTTTTGATTAAATCAGTATGGACAGTTGTCCAAGGAGGGAGATTCTTTTTAAGCCTGTCAAAGAGATGCTTACAATCAATTCTCATTTTATTGTAGAAATAAGATATGTAATTTAAAGATCCTAGAAATCTTTGCAATTTTGTTCTATCTAGAATTTCATTAGGAGAATTTATCAGCAAATTGTATTACCCTGTCAATTGGCTTGATTATAGAATGGTGTATCTGGAATCCTAAGAATCTTATCTTAGATTGAAATAATTTAATTTTACTTGCAGAGATAACTAGACCATTTTGTTTTATTATTCTAACAAATGATTCAAGGTGTCTCCAATGTTGCTCTATTGTTTTTGAGAAAATAAGTACATTATCAATGTAAACAATTGAGAAATCAGTAAATTGATTAAAGATTTCATTCATTATATTTTGAAATTCACTAGGAGCATTTTTAAAGCCAAAAGGCATTACATTCCACTCATAATGACCAAATGGAGTTACAAATGATGTTTTATATTTATCACTTTCATTTATCTGGACCTGCCAAAATCCAGATTTCATATCAAATTTAGAGAATACTACTGCATCTCCAAGTCTATGTATTAAATCCTTTTTGTTTGGTATTGAATATCTTATCCACTCTAAAACATTATTAAGGGGCTTATAATTGATCACTAAACGAGGAACTCCTCGTTCGATTTCACTGGCCTTCTGGACATAAAAGCCGAGCATGACCAAAAAGATTTGCGTTTTCTAATAATATTATTATTGAGAAGTTTCGTAATATCCTTTTTATAGAACTCAAGCATTTCTGAATTTATCTGAATTGGTCTTGCCTTTGTTGGGATATTCTTCTCATCAAATCCCTTAATATAGGGAAGACTGACAGTATGTTGCTTTCTGTGCCAGAAAGCATTGGAAATATCAGAACATAATTCTTTACAGATTTTTTGTTCAAATATTTTAATTTTGTTTTGAAGAATAGAACTCTGAAGCTGTTCTTCAATTCTGTTAAATTTTAATTCATCTTGTAAAAAGAATAATTGTTTTTCTTTACAAGAAATGAGATTAATTGAATTGGAGATAGATTTTTCTTTTAGAGTTTTTAATTTTTCATTACTGGGAAAAGAGAGGAATTTAAATTTTATTGGTTTATTCATGACATTGGTAATTATTCCACCATACTCTGTTGAAAATGGATATAGTAGAGCAATGAATGGTAAACCTAGGATAATTTTGTCAATCATATTTTTTACTAAGACAAATGATGTTTTAAAACATACATTGTCTTGGCAAATATGGACTGTGGATATTTCATAATTAATATGCATACGAGTACCATTAGCAGATGAAAAAGATTCTTTTGTCTTCTTAAAGTACTTGGTTGGAACTAGTCCTTCCTGCATACAATTCAAATCTGCTCCTGAATCTACAAGAGCCATTGTTGTGAAATCAAAATCTTGAATGATTATTCTAACCATTATGTGCCATTTTTTTTATTTTTATGTGACTGAGGATTTGGATGAAATGTTTATCATTGTCTTGACAGTTTATGGGTTCATCAATCTCATTATCAGAAATTAGTAATTTACTAGGTTCACCTATTTCTTGTTTATTAATTAGATTGTCTATTTTTAAAAGATTTAATTCTTCTTTTATTTCAGTGTTTGAATTATTCAAATCTTTTATTTCAATCTTAATATCTTTAATTTCCTTTTGAAGTTCCTGTAAGGTAACTTCCTTTTCTTTCCCTTTCATCTTATTGAATTTTTTAAGAGTTTGTGAAAGACTTGCAATATTATTATTATTAGACTTAGTATTTTCTTTCTTTAGAATTATCTTCTTAAGTCTTTCAAGGTATTCTTGTTTTAATTCAGGATTTTCAATTTTGCAAAATAAATCTAACAAGAGGGTTTCTTGTTCTTCATTTTTATTTAGGACATTGATTTTTTTACAATAACTATTTCTACACTGATGTTAGGAGAATCACTGTTAGAACTTGATGATTCATGGGTTTCATATTCTCCTAAATCTTCACTATTACTGTCATAGTAATCTATTGTTTCTAAGATTCGAAACAATTCCTGTTTATCTTCTTCAGAAATTTTTAATTGATTAATTTTATTCTTGACTTGACAAGTATTAGAAAGGTGGCCTTTTTACCACATTTAAAGAACGTAATATTAGTTTTATCAAATTTTTTTATTAAACCTTTTTTGGAATAATTTTTATTCCTAGAGAAGTTTTTTTTTTAGAAAAGTTTTGATCAAAATTTTTATTTTTATGTTTGTGTAAGTTTTTAATCTTACACCTTAATACAATAACTATTTTTACTGTTTACTAATACAGTTTTTACTGTTTGTCTTCTTGTTTCTTAATAGCCCCTCCTAAATACTGTTTAATTCCGCGCCTTTTGAGGTTGTAGATTATATTGAAGATATAATCTACAACCTCAAGTTAATCAGCCAATCTTTTTAATCTTACACCTTAATACAGTAAACTATTTTTACTATTTATTAATACAATTTTTACTGTTTATCTTCTTGCTTCTTAATACCCCCTCCTAAATACTTTTCAATCCGCGCCTTTTGGTATCAGAGCCAAACCTGGTGGGGATATAACTATTCATTAACTGTTTCTACTTAATTTCTGCTTAATTAAACTGTTCACCGTCTATTATGGCTGATTTAATTATTGATATTGTTTGCTTATTTGCTTACATGGATAATTACTTATATTTAATCCCACTCTCCGCCCAATTAGCTGGTTATTCTTATGATTGATTATTTTTCTATATTATTTGTTTACCTAATCTGTGAATCTGTTCATCGGAGGGTGCGTACCAGCTTCTAATTGGTTAAGCTTCAGGGACCTAGGTAAGACCTCTTAGATTCGTAAATCCCGAGCGTAGGGTGATTGTAGAGGAAAAAGGAAGAAGAGTGAAGCCTAATAAGAAGTTGTAGATGTCACCACAATGTTAGTAACAAAAATACAGTATGAAATTTTCAATAATAAGAATAATTTAGTTATTTTGAGCAACGAGTAGGTTATCTAGAAGTAGTTCTTCTAGTAGCATTAGGTCTATAATATATTCAATATCCAACATAGTGGATGATGAATGTTTTGAATTTGTAGATGATCAAGTAGATCATAAATATTTTAAATACCCATCAGATGATCAGAATGATCATTTCGAATACCTTTCAGATGATAAAAAAAATCACTCTGAAAACTCTAATCAAGTAAATGATAAGGTATGAAACATACCCAATAAAATTCTAAATTATCCTTTAAGATTCAAATAGAGCAAAAATTAAAAAATTAAAAAATTAAAGGTCTAGAACCTAAAGGAATAAGTTTCCAAGAAACTCAGACAAACCTTAATAATAAAAAGTCTAATAAAATTAATTACCAATAATTTGATTCTAAAGTTAGGGAGTATAACCAGTCTAGTACCCCTAAGAGTTCCTTTTCTGGATCATCTATTAATAATGATCAAGATTTTAGGATTAAATAATCAAAACAAACAATAAAAGATTATAAAAATTCAAATACAAATTTTAATGATAGTATTTTAAGACTAATTGAATCTTCACTTTGTAATGGTCCAATACATTTTGATTGTTTTCCTGATCTGTCTGTTAGTTTAACAGATCCCCATATTTTAAAAACATTAACCTTAAATATTAATAGGCGGCAAACAGTATGAACTATGCAAATTAATATGATTTTGGTATCAAAGCCAAATATTCTGCAGCAAGAATACAAACCAGATTGGGTAAGTCTAAATAAACACAATGATGACCCAACCAATCTTAATAGACGTAATATGTTCAAAGATTCATATAATATGGATCAAAGAAAAGTCATACTTGCTGAATGGAAGGAATTCATGCAAAAATATAAAGTTAACTTATTTTTCCTTGATTATATTGAAGATATTTATGAAACTATTAAAATAAATCCCAAATCTAAATGGGTCAAGGAAGACTTTAGTGTGGTAACTGTCAGTCATCCACCACCTGAAAAAATTCTAATTAATCATAAAACTTCTCAACCTAATAAAGATTTCATTAAACCTCTCCAACTTCATTATGTTGAAACTCTTGATGAAGAAATACTTAGAAGGTTAAAATTTTTAAGAGACAATGTCTCAGAATCAGATAACCATAGGTTAGAATCAACCTATGAGCCATCCATAATTCATAATTCTTCAAAACATAAAATTAAAAAATCTTGTAGGTCAGAATCCTATGAACCTTCAAATAGTATTGAGGAACCATCCAAAAATTAAGAAATTAAATCATCTGTCAATATTAGTAACCATGACAGTATCTTTGAATTAGGAATTTATAGGCTAGAACCCACCTATGAATATTCCATAATTAATGAATCTTCAAATATTAAGAAAACATTAAAGAATTTAAAAACTAATGAATCATCTTATTCTAGTATGATTGATAATCAAAATAATTGTTCAAAATTTAAAAACCTTACTAATAATAAACAAGAATTAGATGACAGTAGTTCAAAATTAGAAAATCATAGGTTAGAATCAACCTATAAATCTTTCACAATTAATGAATCTTCAAACGTTAACAAAGTTGAAGAAACATTAAAATGTTTTGAAACTAAAAAATCATCCTCTAATGATATTAGCCATAGAAATTCTTTAATCACTGTTTCTCCTTTCAAGATTTCAAAGGAAGAAGAATCAAATAAAAAATTAGTTAAACAACTCAATTACACCAATCAGAGTCTAATTATAATAGGTAAGCAATTTAGACAAAATTAAAAATAAAGTTGATGATTCATAAACCTAAATCTAGTGAAACTCTGGAAGAAAAATCTTTAATAAATCTTTCAGACAAAACCACTCCAAATATGGTTCCCCTCAATAAACATATTGATTAAATACTTCATGAATTAAAACTAATCAATCAAGATAATAGTTTAGATCCAAAAAGTTATGAGTCAGAGTCCACCTATGATTCATCTACGATAAGTGAATCTTCAAACATTAATAATATTGAAGAATCAATTAAAAATTTAGAATCATCTGAAATTAAATCTGAAAAGATTAATAATAATATACCTCATGAATTAAAGGTAATTAATCAACACAATAATTTAGATTTAGAAAATCATAGGTCAGAATCCACCTATGAATCATCCACGATAAGTGAATCTTCAAACATTCATAATATTGAAGAATCACATAAAAATTTAGAAATTAATATATTAGAAAGGAAATGGCCTAAAAAGTCTATTCCTTTTGATATTCAAATTTTTAAAAATTCTTTAGTTAACCAAATTTTCTGTTTCTACAAATAAATTACACAAATAGAATATTAATGGACTTTCTAAGTAGGAAGTTCTCAATAAATTTTAACACATGACAATGATAGCTAACAATTATATTACCACACACAATTTACTTCACAATGAGGTAATCAATCTTTTAGTCACATGATTCACAGGAATGCTACGTTCCTGGTGGAAAAATTATCTCACAAAAGAATCTAAAAATACCATCCTTTCAGCAATAAAGATTAATACTGAATGAACACTAAATATTGAAAAACAACAGGAAATAATACCTGATGCCACCAATACACTTCTCTATACAATAGTTAAATACTTCATTGGAATGTCAAGTAATATTACTTCACATATCCATAATCAATATACCAATTTAGGTGTCCAACCCTAAGTAAAATCCACTGGTAAAAAAACATATTTTTGTCCAAAATAATGTCAAGGGATGATAACAATCAATTCTCTTAGAAAGAAAAATTTATTAATAAATTACCCATTTTATACACACACAAAATAAGAATAGTCCTAAGTAATAACCTAGGAAACATAGACTATGATAGTCTTACCTATGGTACGATTATTACTACAATACAAAAGGAAGATTTTGGAATATGCACTGATATGAAAAATAAAACTATAGAATATGAATTAGGCAATTCTTGTGAGCAATATGATTTATCCCTTATTAAGAAAAATTCCCATTCAAAACCTAGAAGGTCTCACAAGCCTGATAGGAGAAAATACCATAAGAATAAGCATAATAATTTTAACCAATATTTTTCAAAGAATAAAAATTTTGACAAACGTTTTTCCAAGAATAAAATTTATTCTAGAAGAAAAAACTATAAATATTCTTTTGATAAAAATAAACTTAAGTATTTTAAATATGGCCAGAATGGTCATTCTTCTAAAACTTGTCAAGTTAAAGACAAAATTAATCAATTAAAAATCTTTAAGGAGGAAAAACAAGAATTGTTTATAATCGTAGAGTCAATAGAACACTATGAGAGTGATAGTGATGATTTAAGAGAATTTGAATATCCTGGATCCTCAAAATCAAACTCTTCCAGTTATGACAGTAATTCCCGTAACATCTCTATGGGTTGTAGGGATCGTTGTTGTCAAAAACTTAATGTTCTAAATAAAGTACAAGAAGAAAATCTCTTGTTGGATTTAATTAGTAAAATAAAAAATCCAGAATGCCTAGAAAGACTTAGGAAAGTAATTTTAAAAATATTAAAATAAAAGAAGAATTAAATCTTTTAATAAAAAGTTTAATTAAAATTCATGAATCATGTAAACTAGGAGAACCTTAGTATATTCCCAATTTCAATTAATAAGGTCGAAGAACCTATTATCAACAATCAAAATAATGATAATTTCATCCAAATACTTAATCATATCAAAATCAAGAAATTGTGTATAATGGTCAAAATAATAATTCAAGATTTTGATTTTACAACAATGACTCTTGTTGATTCAGGAGTAGATTTGAATTGTATGCAGAAAGGACTAGCTCCTCTCAAGTACTTCAAGAATACAAAATAATCTCTCTTCTGCCAATGGTACTCATATACATATCAAATATGAAATACCCAAAGTTCATATTTGTCAAGACAATGTATGTTTTAAAACATCGTTTGCCTTAGTAAAAAATATGACTGATAAAATAATTATAGTTTTACCATTCATTTCTTTGTTGTATCCTCTTACAATAGAGTATGATGAGATAATTACTCATCCTATGGATGGACCTGTTAAATTAAAATTTCTTTCTTTTTCTGTTTTTAAATCCAAAAGGAATGACGAACAGCTTCAAGATACTGTTCTTCAAAGAATTCTTCGTTTAGTAATCAATTGCAAGCCCCTTAACGATGTTTTGGAATGGATAAAATATCCAATAACAACCAAAATGGACTTAATCAACAGATTTAGAGAAGCTGTTGCATTCTTTAGATTTGACATAAAATCTGGATTTTGGCAAATCCGGATAAATAAGATTGATAAATACAAAATTATATTTGTTCATTATAAATGGAAAATAATACTATTTGATCTTAAAATTGTTCCAAGTAAATTTCAGAATATAATGATAGAATTTTTTAATCAATTCTTAATTGATTGCATTCTTAGTAAACAATACTGGTTGGATTTCTTGATTGTTTACATTAATAACATTTCCTTTAAATATGACAAACAATACTGAAAATACTTTAAATTATTTGCCAAGATAATAAAACAAAACATTTTAGTTATCTTTGCAAAAAGAATCAAATTATTTCAATCAAATAGATTTCTAGAATTTAAAATTTATCTCATACAATTTGCCATATTAAATTAAAAATTTATTTTAATTAGTTATGAATCTGCAAAACATGTTTCGAGATTCCTTTTCAAACAAAGTTTTGCTAGGTAACAATCTATTTATAGCAATTTTGATTTCAATATTTAATTTATATAATGTATTAATAATTAAATTCATGATCCCCTTACTTGCAATCTTTTGCAGGAAATCATACTAGGATTCTGCAATAGTGCAATTTGAGAAACCTGACCTACTAGAATATGAGAAGGTAAAGGCGAGAATATTTAATCAAAATTTTTTTAAAATCAAGAAGCTCAATGACAAGACAATAGCTTTTTGTCCAACACTCTCATCCATTATGGTCATAATGGATTTGAATATCCAAAAAAGGATGGATTGAAGAATTGGATGAAATTTTAGAACATCTTGGGTTGAAGTATGACTTCAATACAACATTATTTCAATGGTATAAGAAAATTATGAAAATAGATTTTTGCAAAAATAATGAACTCTATTATAATGGAATTTTAATTAAAAATCTATTGAGACAAGTAAATTCTAAAATAGAATTTCAAATAAAACAATAAAAGAATTCTTGGTACTAAAATGAACTTTTTTCATCATGCCTAATGAATTTCAAAAATGTCATAAGCATGCTGTGAAATTTTCGATAAAAGGAATCAATTTCACTTTAAGAAAATATATGATAAATGTTTCAAAAATAGAAGAGTTTTCGACTCAACAATTGACCCTTAAAGCCCAAATCAAAGAGGAGCGTTCTATTCTTAATCAAGTCCAATTAACAATACTTGGGTCCATCAGACCCAATTACCAATTAACTCTGGTCAAACAATTTGACCCCTTCTCAAATACTCAATCTTTTAGTGCTCGTCACTTGACCAACCAATCTATCATAATCTCTTTCATATTAAGCCTTCATTTGCTCATCTGAAAGATCCAGCACAAATTGCTAAAACCCATTTTATTCTTAAATTTCATTATCTTCCTAGCCACAATAACAAAAATCTCAGTTTCTACAAAGATATCCTCTTAGAAACAAAATCCATAAAAATTAGCCCAATAAAAAATTCTGAGGAAAGAATCATTTACCATTCTTTCTCGATCCTCAGGACCATAACTATGGAGGTTTGGAAAATCCATTCTTTAAGTTTCAAAATATTTTTAAATTAAAACAATACTTATTTTGACTATATTGATGCATGACGTGAGATTTTCTTGCATCAAAATAGTGACTTTTCTCACTTTCGATTTTTAAATTTTGATTTCAAAATTAATTTTTCAAATAGATTCTCAAAATGGTGGTCCATTTAAGGTCTTACCTTAAAACATTTTTCAATTTGTTTACAAAAATGGTTCAATTTATTTTCAGAGATTTATAAGCCCTCACCAATTGAGATTTCCTTTCCCCAGATACTTTGTTTTACAAATAAATATAAAATACCTTGGATTTTGAAATGGCAACACTCGATTGAAAATAAAATCCTCACCAGACCATATTATACTAAATGGTGGGATAAATTGAATACCCATAAAATTATTGCATCCATCAACCATGAATTTGCAAATATCCAACCCAATATGGGATTAGCAAATCCCTTTATCCAAGCTCCACTAAAAATTGATGAACTCATTGTCCTAGCCCCACAAATAAAACTATTCAGTCGAAATTCTTCTAAAACCAAATCAAATCTTGAGTCCAAACCCTATTCGAAGGGTAAATCAAAGACCACCAAGCCTAAACTCAAATTAGAGGAAGAATTAATTCTACTTTTCCTTTTAGAAGACAATAATGAGTCAGACTTTGAATCGCCTACAGTGTCAAGTCACCAAACTAAATAAAAAATCTAAAAAGATCTATCATCCAGAAAAGTTACCCCTCATCAATTGAAGGCCCTATTCAAAAATATTGATCCTAGTGATAATGAACAAATCTGAATTAATCAGTAGACAAACGGATTTGTCTTTGGCAAAATGCCAGTGTTAGAATAAGATCCAAGAATCAATTGATCATAATGACAACTCAGCGCAATGATCATAATGATCTTCAAGAGAAGCAAACAATGGCAATGGTCACAATAAACTTTCCAGGCAGTAATTATGATTTCTCGAACAAACAAAAAAAGACACAAGAATCCAAGATAGCAATTATCAAGGGATCCAATGTGCAACAGTCTCAATGACATTTCAACCACAAGTAATCATGATAGAGTAATTATGAAGACACGAAGACCGAGATAATAATTATCGAGGAATCTTTACATTTTTGTCTTATTCTGTAATTATTGTACTAAGTTGTCAAATAATTAGACAACTATTCATGCTTTTTACTATTCTTAGTCAAAAGTAGACAAAAGTAGAAATGTAAAATGTTTTTACTTTTGTAGAATAGAATAGTTCAGGTCAGTGATGAGTTCCTGGTGAACTCCACTTTCCTCAGCTATAAATAAGCAGTCTCTCCCATTTGTGAAGCAGAACTCGTTTTACAACTCTTACTATTTGAGAACTAAAACCTGTTTTGTGAAACAAAGCTTTCTTCTTCTACTCCTCTTTTGTAAATCTTTTCTTCTTTCTTTTTCTTCAACGTAAATTAGTGAGCGGGAGCACTAATTTATTATTGCCAATAGGCTCTGTTTGTGTAAGTTTTTAATCTTACACCTTAATACAGTAACTGTTTTTACTATTTATTAATACAATTTTTACTGTTTATCTTCTTGCTTCTTAATACCCCCTCATAAATACTGTTCAATTCCGCGCCTTTTGGTATCAAAGCCAAACCTGTTCACTTATTTCACCAAAGAATATTATGTTAGATGGTGGGATAAGTTGAATATCCAGAAAATTATTGCATCCATCAATTATGAATTTGCAAGTATCCATCCCAATATGAGACTAGCAAATCCTTTCATCCAAGCTCTATTAAAAATTAATGAGCCCATTGACCTAGCTCTACAAATAAAAATATCTAATCCAAATTCTTCCAAACCCAAATCAAAGTCCAAATACAAACCCTTTCCAAAGGATAAATCAAGGGGCACAACTCCAAAGTCTAAATTAAAGAAAAAATTACTTCAAGAAATACTTCTCATTTTGAAGAAAAATACTGAATCCGACTCTGAATCACTTTCAGAATCAAGTTACTAAACAAAATGAATCTAGGAAAGCCACTCTTCAGCAATTGAAGGACCCATCCAATAATGATGATCTCAGTAATAATTCAGATGAAATGAGTAAAGAATTTGTCTTTGGCAAAATACCAATGTTTGAATAAAAGTATTCGATGAATCATGATGACACCTTGACCCAACGCAACGGTCATGGTGATCTCTAAGAAAGGACAATTATCAATAATCATAAACACAAGAGTCAAAAATAACAATTGTCAAGGACCCAAGCATACAGTATCGATGACTTTCAAAAGCAGCAATAATGAATTCCAAGGATGAAGGCACAAAAACCGAGATAGCAATTATCAAGGAATCTTTACATTTTTGTCTTATTCTGTAATGATTGTACTAAGTTGTCAAATAATTAGGCAACTATTCATGCTTTTTACTATTCCTAGTCAAAAGTAGACAAAAGTAGAAATGTAAAATGTTTTTACTTTTGTAGAATAGAATAGTTCAGGTCAGTGATAGGTTTTCGGTAAACTCCACTTTCCTCAGCTATAAATAGGTATTCTCTCCCATTTGTGAATCAGAACTCGTTTTACAACTCTTACTATTTGAGAACTAAAACCTGTTTTGTGAAACAAAGCTTTCTTCTTCTACTTCTCTTTTGTAAATTTTTTCTTCTTTCTTTTTCTTCAACGTAAATTAGTGAGCAGGAGCACTAATTTATTGTTGTTAATAAACTCTGTTTGTATAAATTTTTAATCCTACACCTTAATACAGTAACTGTTTTTACTATTTATTAATACAGTTTTTACTGTTTATCTTCTTGCTTCTTAATATCCCCTCCTAAATACTATTCAATTCCGCGCCTTTTGGTATCAGAGCCAAACCTAGTGAGGATAATACTGTTCATTAACTGTTTCTACTTTCATAATCTGCATAGTTCATACTGTTCAATTCTGCGTCTTTTGGTATCAAAGCCAAACCTGGTGGTATCAAAGCCAAACCTGCATAGTTCATACTGTTAGATTTGGGATTTATTTTAATAGTTTTCTCATAAATATTTTTAATATAATCCAGGAAAAATATGTTAACTTTATATTTTTGCATGAATGCCTTCCATTTAGCAAGTATGATTTTTCTTTGATCCATATTATATGAATCCTTGAACCTATTAACGTCCATTAAGATTGACTGGGTCATCATTGTGTTTATTTAGACTTGCTCAATTTGGTTTGTATTCTTGCTGCAGAATATTTGGCTTTGATACCAAAATCATATTAATCTGCATAGCTCATACTGTTTGCCGCCTAATGATATTTAAGGTTAATGATTTTAAAATATGAGGATTTGCTAAACTAACAGACAGATCAAGAAAACAATCAAAATGTATTGGACCATTATAAAGTGAAGATTCAATTAGTCCTAAAATACTATCATTAAAATTTGTAAATCTTGCATCTCGCAAGGCTAATAAGACAGATGTATTTAGGCCTCTTCTTGTGAGTGGTTTTACTCCAATCTGCATTAAATCAAAATGAAAGAAATTATATCCTTCTTGAATGTGATGTTTTATTGCATCAGAGGAGAGTATAAGACGCATTCTACTATTAATGAATGCGTCTTTTATAAAGACACCTTCTACTTTTATGAATGCATCTTTACAAAAAACGCTTTCTACGTGGCCTCATTTGTGGCCATGCCACCACGAAGGCGTCTTTTGCAAAGACGTCTTCGTCTCAGCTGTACCATTCCCCCTTACTTTTGGAATTAGTTTCAAAAATATTGTATTTTAATTATTTTTTCCAAAAATACTATAGAATACTAAAAAATCCACTCAAAAGTGGGTCCTTATAATTTTTGAAGAGAGTTGGGAAAACGCCAATAATATCACTTTTAGGAAAAAAATATAAAATAGTTAAAATTAAAACAAAAATAAAAAATAGTCTCCTTAATTCTCAAAAAACAAATTGGCGCCAGAATTGTTCCACACATGCATCAACCAATGACTATATATGGTTTTTTACACTTGTGGTCATGTTTGATGAATTTTTAAACATAGCTTATTGATGAACATTAATGAAGAAAGTTTGCTCACAACTGATCAATTTTTGGGTTTAAAGCCCAAAGTCCATTAAAAATTAAGAGCTGAAAATATTGAGAAAAAAAACTCATCTCACTCTGCCAGGGGAAAAGAGAAAGGGAAAGAGAAGGTCCGAGAATAGAATCTCCCCTCAAATACCGTTAAACAATCATGGAGATCTGAAATATTCTCATTGGTCTTACATTCTTACCGTTAAACGATGAGACATCTATACAGAAAGGAGATGATATGTCAGACTTCCGCTTGAAGTTTTTTATTTTGACAGTCGGGGTTTCATGGAGTTGGAGAATCAAAGACTCCACAGTTGTTTATGATGACATTTTCAATTGCTTTTCTATATCTATGGAGGCTGCGTTTGAGTTTCTCTGTCTAGCTACATGACCAAATTTCTCTCCCAATTTGTTGTCAAATCATGAATGCCCATTATGGTGGATTATATCTTATTCCATAATTGATGTAGAATAAGACATTTCACGTTTATTCTAGCCGTTGGTGTAGAATATAACATTCCACTTTTATTGTAGCAGTTGGTGTAGAGTATATCCTTCCTATTTTGGTTCCTCACAACATGATATATATTTGTAAAGTGTGTTTATGTAATTCAGGTGTGAAATATTATACTAAGACATTTTAATTTCTTTTAATGTCCACCCTCTTTATGGAATTATGCCAGTTGTGAGATCATTTTTCATGGCCAGGCAAGAACCATCCATCACCATCCAATCTTTTCATCAATTTGCAAGCTTGGTATCTATCAAACTCAACTACTCTTAACACTTTTTGTTATGGCGTTCTCAAGTCGTACCTCTTGTTAGAAGTCTAGGAGTGTTACCTCATGGAGGATAACAAATCATTGGAGAACATTGAAGATGCAGATGGAGAATTACAACTAAACACACAATTTACTGTTTGGGTCACCAACGATGGGCTCCTAATTTCATGGTTGCTGAGACTCATGACAGAAGAACTTTTAGGGATGACAATCGGAATGGAAGCAACACATCAAGTATGGGTATCTCATGAGGAACAATTGCTACCCATGACAAAAGAGAAGGAAAGATCTGTTACAAACAATCTTTTTAAATTAAAGAAAGGTATTGGTCTCTTGAAGAGTAGTACCATAGGAAATTTAAAGGAATTTTTTTTATAGTTTGACAGCAATAAAGAAGCCACTGAATGATGAGGACAATGTGTTTAAATTTGCTATGAATTGGAACAAAAAATACAAGGATTTTGGGATTGTCATGCTCTCCAAAGCACCATATCCATCATTCAATCAATTTGTCATGGGTGTAAGAACATGAGCAAATGTTAAATAGTGAAGAAGAGGAAGAAGAGAGAAAAAGTCAAGTTAATCATACGCAAGTCTTTCTAAGTCAGCAAGACAGAGGAAGGATCCATGGTGGTCTATTTAACTCGAAAGGGCATCGTTTCACTCCCACTGGAAGATTTGCTTTGAATGACACTAGTGGGCAAAACCAAAGACCAAATAATGGCACTAATCAGTCGTGGGAAATTAATCAAAATAGGCAGCAGGATATAAGGAAGCAACAACCTTCAAAATCTGGAGGTATGATTGTCTGTCAATTTTATAGTAAGGCTAACCACTCTACTATTAATTGCTAGAACGGGTATGATTACGCTTACCAATTTTAGGAAATTTCAAAGCGTTGGCTGCAATAGCTTTAAATGATGAAGCAAGTGATCCTACATTTTACACAGACTCCGCATCAATAACACGCATGACCAATGATCCAGGTAAGTTGTCTAAAATTAAACCATATCGAGAAATGATGTTGTTTATGTCGGTTATGGTGAAAGCTTAGGAATCTCACATGTTTGGGAAGCAAAGCTAAACTGATCATTGTAGCTTAAAACTTGAATTCTCATCTCATGGTTTTGCTGTCTACAACAACAAATTCTAGCCAAAGCACATAAAAAGGGAAGCCTTTACGCTTTGAAGGAAGATGTACACCAAGCTTTAGCTGCTATTAGAATGAATAAAGCACATCACAACAAATGTCATGTCCAAGGACTCCAGAGTAAAATGGACTAGCAGAAACGAAACACCGACATATTGTGGAGATGAGATTGACAGTGTTATTTCATGCTAATATGCCTCTCAATCTTTGGGTTAAGCTATATATTTGATCAATCGTCTACCATCTTCAACTCTAAAAATAGAGAGTATTTTTCATAAGTTGTATAAATGCATCCAGAATATAATCGTCTGAGAAGTTTTGTGTTAGTCTTTCCATATCTACAGGAGTATGATAAGGGAAAATTCTCTAAAAAAACACATTCTTGCGTTTTTATTAATTATAGTCCTTTACATAAAGGACATCATTGTCTTGATCCACAAACTAATAGAGTTTATATATCTCGACATGTTTTTTATGAAAATATATTCCCTTATACTAACAAATATGTTAGTCCCACATTGCAGACACTAATTGAAATTGTTACTTTTCCTAAATTTGAGGCTTGGACTGATAAATCTCATTTTACTTTTGGTAAGGGTTTTCTATTGCAACTCTATATCCTCCTTCTCAATGTGATTAATGTCAGTGAGCTAAAAATTTTAATGACAAGGAGCATTAGAATGAAGCATTACAACATGAGCAAGTTATAAATTAAACAGAACAATATGATATTGCAAGTCAAAATCCCAATATTGAGGCATCATCATGATGCGAACAACAAGATCGGACTCACATTGCAAGTCAAAATTCCAATATTGAGGCTTCATCATAATGCAAACATCAAGATCCCCCTCCTACCGACGACAAAGAAATTGTTGTCCATGACTAAAGTAGGATTGGTATAATTTATTTATTGACTTATCTATTCCTAAATAAATTATTACTAACAATTTGCCAGTCGTAGAATCTAGCACAAATCAACATCAGATGATTACACTACATAAGCTAAAGAACAACCTAAAATTGCCATCCAAAATGGCACTTGCTACTACATCAAGTTCTCAATTTTTAAAACTAAAGTCATACAAAACTACCTTAAAGATCCCGCACTGGTATGATGCTATGAAAGAGGAAACCTAGGCTTTGAATGGAAATTACACCTGGACATTAATCCAAGATCTGCAAACACTAATGGTGTGGGATCAAAGTGGGTGTTTAGAACAAAATTTAAGCAAGATGGCAAAGTTGACAGGTTTTTTACTGGACTTGTTGCATAAGGTTTTACTCAAGTCCAAAGGTTGGATTTTAATGAAACTTTTAGCCCCCTAATCAAGCCAACTACAATATCCTTGGTCTTAGCTATCGTTGATTCTTCAAAATGGAGTGAGACGACTTGGTGTGAAAAATGCTCTTCTACATGGCTTCCTAAAAGAGACTATATATATGGATGGGTTTATTAATAAAAAATTTCTTAATCACATTTATTGCCTCAATAGATCTCTCTATGGTTCAAAATAAGCTTCACGGGCTTGGTTTGATAAATTATCTCAATTTTTACTCAACCTTCAATTTATATGCAGTACAATTATTGATCCCTCTTGATTTGTTATGCATAAGATAATGTCATTGTGCTTAAATACTTGTTTATGTTGATGATGTGGTAATCACAGGCAATATCACAAGATTCATTGAACAAATTATTTCCAAGTTGAGAAGTGAATTTGCGTTAAAGGATTTGAGAGAGCTTCACTACTTCTTAGGCTTGGAAATTAAGATCTTTGCTGGTGGAATCCTCTTTATAAATGATTTTTTGGGTATGAAAAATCATCTACGAATAAATAATAAAGATAATAATTTAGAGAGAGGATGAGAGGATAAAGACACCATGATTTACGTGAAAAACTCTTAAAAGGAAGAAAAATCACTAAAAGATTTATGATGTTCTATACTCTATTTTCGTTCGTACATCATCGTATCGGTCTTAACCCCCCTCCGTCGTTATATATGCCTCTATTTATAGGCTTTTATAGAATCTGATAACATATATTTTAATAACAAAATTATCCGTAAATATATGGAGAATATCTAGGGATGTCAATGAGGCGGGGCGGCTTCCCCCATCCCCACTTTAATATGTCAACCCCATCCCCGCCTCATCCTCCATTTATAGAGATATGGGTCGGGGATGAGAAATCCCCATTAGGATTGGGTTATCCACGGGTTTTTTTATCTTTCTTTAAGCTTAATATTTATGTATAGAACTTCTCGACAATGTCCTTAGATAGTGATAGACAAAAAGATGACGATGATGGATATTAGTGACAAAAGAAGCAATGAACATAATTTATGAGTAAAATAATATATAAAATCATCGTATGTAATATTTAAAATAGCTAGTGTAGTGGAGATTGATAAAAATAGTATTAGGTTGTGTTGTGACATAGAGTTATTGTTTTAATATGATACATTTTTATAAGAAAAATATATGTAAAAAATAAATGGGGCTGGTGACGGGGTGGGGACTATTATATCCATCCTCACCTCATACCCACGTGAGTTTATTTATGATTACCCTATACCCTCTCTGTTACCCATTTATTTACCAACACCCCAACCTATTAGGGACGGGTCCCCGCGGGTTTGGGGTTCCACGGGTGATTTAGACATCTCTAAGAATATCCTCGTATCTATGAAATTATCGCTAGATATTGGGAGGATATTCCCGTATTTGGGGAGATATAGCTTCATATATGGGATAGCTGAATATCCCCTAAAATCATGTATATTAGCTTTAATTATCATATTAAATATGTGTGTTGGATCGTGTCTATGGTGTTGATTAGCTTCTCCTTGGATTGTCACGTTGACAAGCCATGTGCTTTCATCTGATTAGGCTCATCTTCATAACTCCCTAATTGATCATACAGTTCTTGCTCTGTCTTCGTTTCGATGGAGTTTTCGATCTAGATCTTGTCACGTGTCATATGAGATTTTGATTGTTCACTCTTATCACAAGCAAATTCAAATGATAATCAACATGTTGATGCCAGCTGTATCTAAACTAGGAGGAACAACACATGCTATTGCATTAATCTTGACGCAAACTACGTATCATGGTCCTCGAAGAGACAACAAACTATCCCAAGTCCAGTGCTAAAGTAGAGTATCAGTTTTTGGCTCCCGTAACTGTTGAAATTACTTGGGTAACCTCTGCTTTGTGATAATTTAAATGCTTTGCATATGACAGCTAACCCAGGTTTTCATGCTCGGTCTAATCATATTGTATTGGATTATCACTTTGTTAGAGAAAAGGTGGTCGTTGGTGCTCTTGTGACCTAGCTACGTGCCTTCCGAACTTCGAATTGCAGATGTTCTTACTAAAGCACTTCCTAAACAACCATTCTATGAATTTAGAAAAAAAAACTTGGGTTAACAGACTCTCAACCATCAGTTTGAAGGGGATCCCATACAATTACAAGGAATCTCCACGATCAGATCTTCTCCCAAATTATTGCCAAGTCATGAATGCCCATAATGGTGAATTTTATATTCATTTCATTTTTATTCTAGCAGTAGTTGGTGTAGGATAAAACATTACATATTTATTCTAGTAGTTGGTGTAAAATAGTACATTATACCATATATTTCTTGTAGATGTAGAGTATATTCTTCCTATTTTGGTTCCACGCTTCATGTGTATATATGTGCAAAGTGTTGGTGTAATTCAAAATTTAATATTATACTAAGACATTTTAATTTCTCTTAATTATTCGCCTCTTCAGTTTTAGTGAGGGTTTTGGGGAAAGGAAGGAGTGCAAGGTGGAGATTCTTCTTGTTCAGTGGCTTAGTATATGAAAATCACGGTAAGAGTATAGAAATTTTTAAATATTTTTCATTTCTTTCATTTTTATGTAAAATGGAGTACTTTGTTCTTCCAGACCTCTGATTTTATTCTCCGGCCATATTCTTTCTTCTTTTTTTATTTAGGCGACTAGCCTGGAATAAAAATAGCGACTAGTCTTGAATTGAATCTGAGTAAAAGAAACCGAAGAGTTTATATGTTTCCGGCTTGCATATGAAAAAATTTGATTTAATGTTATAGTAATAGGAAAAAATGAGGGGTAAGTTTAATATTATATATTATTCGAATGATATTTAGTTTGAAATTTAACGGTTTTAGTTTATTTTTCACTTAAATTTAATATGAACGAATGTTTGAATTATTTTTTAAATTTTAGAAGATGTGTTTATGTCATTTAAGTGAGTTATCAAGAGTGTCAGAAGAATTCTCTTTTTTATTGTACAAATTAAATTTGACAATAAAATAGTCAATGTAAGATATTTTAACATAACATAACCTAAGTTTTTCTAACAAATAATGCTAGTTTTAGAATTTCCAACGAGTATTGAGCTACTTTAATGCATGATCTTTTAATCTCAAGGGCTAACCTAATTGGTTAAAGCCTTAGATTTGGAGGTTTTCTCCATTTGGACAGTCCAAGGTTGAAATTCTTTTAGATACAGTCAAATCTATAGGGAAAATGAGGGGTTTAATCTAATTTTAAGTTTTAATTTTATATAATATTATTTTTTTTGTTATTTTGCACCTATGGTTGAAATGAACAAGAGAAAAATCAGGTAATTAAGATTATCTCTATTATTTTACTTTTATACCATTATTTTAATTGATTTGTATTTTATATTTTTTTTCTTCTTCACGTCTTTCCTTCTTCTTCAGTCGTGTCTCAGGTTTGTTGTTGCTCTTCGCGAAAATACTCTAGGGTTTCATCTTCATCACAAGTCTCTTATTGCTGTGATCGTCGAGCATAGCTCTACCGTCCTCCACGACCAAATTTGGTCGCGGCCTCCTTCACCTTCACCGCGACCAGCTCTGGTCACAGCCTCCCTGGCCGCCGTGGACCGCGGTTCCCTTGCCGATGCCAGTCACTTTTTTTTATGTAACAATTCTCTTTCTCCCTCTATTTCTGGTTTTCGAGCGAGAGGGATGGAGAAGAAGAAGGAGGGGCCGGGCTTGAGTGTGAGAAGTGATATGGCACTGAATGATATATAAAAGTATATTAATAGTATAAAAAATATTATAGATATACTATGATATATTGATGGCATATAAAAGTAAACTACATATATACTATGATATATTGATACTATATTAAAATATACTATGGTAAATATACATAACATAGTATATTATTATATCATATAGAGTATATATCTGGCATATTAAAATATAATATGGTAAATTTACATAACACAATATATTATTATATCACATAGAGTATATATATAAGCTACGTAACATTTTGCACTGAGATTGTTACGCGAATAACATTTTACGTTGGGTTGTTACACATCTTAATGACAACGCATTCTCGTATTAGGCTCAACTCAACAACACACACTTCTGGTTGCGTGTTGACTTTGATACCAATTTGTAATGAACCATCCCACTAATGAGATATTGATCACTTTACGCCAACCTAGCCTAATTTGTATGTCTCCCCTCATAGTTTTACCTTTAGGCTTTTAAACTCAAAACGCTTCTTACCAATCGAAGAGAGGTCCCTTCTATAAACAATCACCACCCTCTCCTCCGTAAGCAATGAGAGATGAGTGGTCTTACCATAGATTTAAAAAAAACTCTAGTCTTCAATCGGACAAAGTACTTAACTCACCTTCCATAGTTCTTGGGGTACATTTGGCATCCCATACTAGAAAACAAGACATAAATGTTCTCTTTAATATAAGACGCACGTGGTTCTCACATAAACATTTTCTAATTTTAATTAGTAAGTCAATGATTTGTGCATTTAGGTGTCGACCATTCGACAGCTACAAGTTATAGCATCATAAAACTAAAATCTTGTTGACTTTAACAACAGATGGATAAGAAGATCGAGCAAACACTTCAGAAAAACTAGACTACAACAATACATGGACATTTTATGACACCTGGAAGAAATTCCCGGCATCCATGCTGGGCTTTTGTGGCTCTTAGATTGCATTTGGAGCAATCTGGGTCACACAAAGTCCAGCAGGTAGCAGTTTTTTTTAAGTTTTATTTTTGGTTCACCAAATACGTAGTGAGGTTCACCAATTACGTATGAGGTTCATCAATTACGTAGTGGGGTTCACCAAATACAAGAATAATTCTTGGAGGGGTTCACCAATTACATAGTGGGTACCCCAAATACGTAGTGGGGTTCACTAAATACGTACAAAAGAATAATTCTTGGAGGGATTCACCAATTACGTAGTGGAGTTCACCAAATATGTAGTGGGGTTCACCAATTGCATAATGAGGTTCACCAAATACGTACAAAAAAATAATTCTTGGAAGGATTCACCAATTACGTACAAAAAAATAATTCTTAGAGGGATTCACCAATTACGTACTTGGGTTCACCAATTCGTAGTGGGGTTCACCAATTACGTACTGGGGTTCACCAATTACGTACAAAAGAATAATTCTTGGAGGGTTTCACCAATTATGTACTGAGGTTCACCAATTACGTAGTGGGGTTCACCAAATACGTACAAAAAAATAATTCTTGGAGGGGTTCACCAATTACGTACTAGGGTTCACCAATAAGAATTGTTGATTCTGTACGTGAAATATTTTGATGAACCTCTCCAAAAATTATTAATTGTGTACGTGATATATTTTGGTGAACCCCTCCAAGAATAATTGATTTTGGATGTGAAATATTTTGGTAAACCCTTCCAAGAATGATTGATTTTGTACGTGAATATTTTGGTGAACCCCACCAAGAATGATTGATTTTGTACATGAATAAGCAGTATTTTTGGACCCAAAATTTGTCAAGCACGTAGATCTTTGAATAAACTTCAATTTGATATCTAACGAGCCACGTGGCTTCACCCGAGTCAAAAGTTATGTCCTCCAGAAGTTGACATGCGCCAGTATACTCCAAACGCCGCCAACATGCCCCAAACGCCGCCCAGCATGCCCCAAACGCCGCCCAACATGCCCCAAACGCCACCCAGCATGCCCCAAACGCCACCCAGCATGCCCCAAACTCCATTCAACATGCCCCAAACTCCATCCAACATGCCCCAAATGCTAGCCAGCATGCCCTAAACGCCACTCGCATGCCCCAAACACCAGACACACTGGCTTTTGGCCCGTGTCACTAGGACATAAGTCAAACACCGTTGTAGCTGGTGTTTGGGCCCTAAATGCCAGTCTTGAATGACGACTTTCCATGTAGTGATGGCGTTTAGGTCCCCATTATGGCGTTTGACTTTTAATAATTTTCATACACACTTAGCTATATTCACACACTTGGACATTTTACATAGTTAACAATTTTCTTACACTTAGTCATTTTCACAAATTTGCTTATTTTCACACATTTAGTCATTTCAAATACTTAACCATTTTCACAACTTAGCCTTTTTTGCAACTTAATCATTCAACACACTATGTGTGTGAAAATGACCAAGTGTATGAAAATTGTGATTTTCATGGGCTTAGTCATTATCACACACTTAGCAATTTTTACAACTTAGCCAATTTCACACATTTAAACATTTTCATACACTTACTTATTTTCACACACTTAGTCATTTTCACACATTTGGTCATTTCATACACTTAGACATTTTCGCATACTTTATCATAGTTGATAAATTATATATTTACACATTTGATCATTTTCACACATTTTCATATACTTGTCATTCTGAAGGTGTCCATCGCCATTGTCGAAGTGAACCGCCAATTTATTGCCTCCAATCGTCTGTTTTAGTCTCCAAACGCCATGTTGAAATAGGCGATCGCTAGTCTACCTCCCAATTGTCGCTTTTTTGCTCCTAATCGCCCTTTATATGGCTTTAATCGCCATTCTTCACAATTTTCTTTTAAACTTATATTTTTGTAATTATTTACCATACACCGGGAAAATCATCGATAAAAATAGAAAAAAGTCATTATTTCAATGCAAACATTCATGATATTCACTTTATATGTGAAATTAGATTGGATTAATTAAGGATTCTCTATACAATTGAATATTTATTCATAAACTCGTTAAAAGTTGTTATTGATAATGTTGTTGTGCTTTTGTGACAAGTCCATATACCTCTTACATAAAAGTTCATTTTATTTTTTATTGTTCCTAAGTCCATAGGCTTGCCAATTACCTAAGACAATTTAAATGGGGGCATACAGAGTAGAAAAGCTTTAATGAGAGAATGAAATGTATCCTACAAAATGAAAGCCACTAAAGCCAATTCTAAACTTTGAGCAGATATATATGCAAGTAATATACCTCTTACATAAAAATGAGGAAAAATTACAATGCTAGACCTAAAATTAAGCGCCTCAAAGCTATAAAAAAATGAAAGATTTTCTACACTCACTGAAGATGCTAATAAAGAGTTACTTTATTGTCCATGCTAATATCAAAATAAATAAATAAAAACTAGATAATATATAGAATTGAAGCAGCTTTGAACCAAGAAATTTCTATTGAGCAATATTCAACTGAATAAAGAATAGATCCTTAATGAACTTGTAAAAACCTTCTGCTGTGAATGAAGCTTCACTATAACATTTGTACGACGAATGTCTATGACCCGACAAAGGTAGACATTTAGTGGACCTACACGGATTCTCAGGGTTTGACCAATGGAGAACATTCCATCTTTTATCCCCTCGGTTGACTAGATCAAAAGTTATAGATTAGAAGGAATAGAGAAACATTATTAATCTACAACTCACAATTTATAAGAAAGACCACATCTATACATACACTCGAGTTTAGTTTCCCTCATTTGGCATGGTTGTTTAGGTGACAAGGGTGACTTGGGAGATGATGGAAAATCTTGAAAAAGTGAGGGTAAAGAGAGACTTACAACCTTATCCCTGGAAGTATCATAAGAAACCTTAATTTTCTCACACATCTGAGATTTGCAGCAGAAATAGCCACCATTTTGCTTATCATTTTTATCATATATGAAAATGGTGTGCCTATAAATATATTTCACAATCTCTTGCCTATCCTGTATTTGAGATAGACTCAATCAGATAAGACTAATTTTATAACATCTAATTTCCTAAAATATTAATTAAACAAGAAAAAAGTAATATTTTACTCACTTGGCATGAGATGTTATCTTTTTCAGATAAACTAATAATAACAAATTAGTCTATTTAAGAAAAATTGTTGACATTCTCTCAGACAAATCGAAGTCCATATCATCATTAACAATATATTATTACCTAAATATTAAAGGAAGTACACAAGTTCATATGACTTTAAACAACAGACAAAGAAGTAAGTCAATGTGTTTTGACTTATAAAATGACTTGGAAAGTGTTAAAGCAAATCTACAACCTTATACAAACATAAAACGTTCTAGATTTAATGTTAAATTGCATATACCAAGCGGCAAAAGCATGACAATAAAAAAGAATGTAAACAAATAAATGAGTTAACCATACCATCTCGGATGAGTCACTTCCCCCTCAAAGTAAAAACATGTCATCTCATCGTGCACTAGCTGTTGTATACCTAGAAGATAAGGTTAATCATTTTTTACTTCGATGTCAAAAGTTGGAACGTAAAAGTAAGTTCATTTTTTGTAGTTGTAAACAAAAATTAAGAACTCACATTCTAGCAGGTCTATCACCTTCTAGATTCAGCCTCTACCAAATATATGGATTTTGAGTAGTATCCAAGACCCGAGCATTAGACATAAATCTTTTTCCTGATAAAGAATGCAGCATTTACATCATAAGATATTTGAGACAAATGATCAATTGAAAAAATCTTATAGCAATGTAAAAATTTGATTCTGGACGAATTATTCATAAAAATGTAACATCTAGCATTGTATATCTAAAGTAAATTTGCACATTACAATACTCAAGGGGATCATGATAAAATAAAGGACTTTGCTATTATTCTCTTTTCATTTTTTTCACTATACGAAAATACTAGTTATATCCTAATTCATTCAGAGAACCCTTGCCACAGCAAAATTGCGAAAATAAATAAATAAGATAGAACTAAATGATCACGTCTCTACCATCGTTGCCACTCACATTAACTAGATATCTTTGAGCAACCAAGTCCATTACATGGCCATAGTGAGGTCCAGGTCCCTATTCTTACTCTACATTCACATTTAAAAAAGAGTTAAAATAGGCTTTCTTATACTAAAATTCAAGATCATGGTCAAACTAAGCTTACTTATGCCACTTGTTGTCGCCACACCAGTTGGCTTCACAGTTCTTTTCACCATTTTCAGTATATGATGAACTAGTAGTGGAAATCATTTTCAAATTTTGGGGCTTCCCTGCAATGATTTTGCTATGTTGAGCTGTGTGCAACCTGAATCTCCCACATTTGTTTCGCTTGATTGGACTAATGAATTATCCATCTTAGTTCACCGATATAGTCGAATGAAATACAGTCAAATAATAAAATAAAAGGTCAACTATAATACGTAAAACTTTAACAATGAAGTTCATGGGAAAAAAAGAGGTAGAACAAAAAAAATAATGAACTTTTTATGTTTTCATTCATCCATCTTTACACTGAAGACTTGAAGAGGTTCTGAGTGAGTTCAAACCGCTGAACCATTAATTCTTTACTTTTTTCCTATTTTTTCTCAGCGAGGTTATTGGGAGGTACCCGCTGGAAACTACAGCTAAAGCCACTTACCAAGCACAAAATGTATAACAAACTGACGCTTTCAAAACCCGAAACACAGTCCTTTCATGAGAAAGATTGTACACACGGATAGATCTAATCCAGAATGCAGCTTCATTCGCTAACATCCATGCAATTCTGACGATCTAAGAGATAAAAAAGAAAAACCAAAAAGGAAGGACGTCAAACGTTACGAACTCTAAGACTAAAGCCTTCAGAATGCCATAGATCTAAGGAAGCAACAAACCAGAGCTTGAAATATAACTGAACCAACGCTGAAACTGAAAATGAGAAGTACTACTCGGGTTTTGATACTTGGCAGAGTAAGTCTCGGAAGTTTTACAGCGTGGAAACAAACAAAAAAATCCAATGCCAGAGAGAGAGCAAGAGAGAGAGAGGGAGGTAGAGAGAGAGAGGGAGGGTGGGGGAGAGAGAGACAGATGGGGAGAGGGAGAGAGAGAGAGAGCTGAACGATGGAGAGAGAGGTGGAGGACGGACTGGACGATGCTGGAGACAGAGAGTAGAGAGAGAGAGAGAGCCTGAGTTTGGTGAAGAAGAAGAAGAAGAAATATTGCTTGCTTTTGTGTGGAGATGGAGGAGAAATCGTAAGTTTTAGCAGTAGAGATTGGAGGAGAAATTGATTTTGGGTGCCCTATGTTTTGGCTGTAGTCGAAGAAGAAGAAAAGGGGAAATGGAGAGATGAAGGAGGAGAGGAAACTTAATCTACCGGTTTGTAAAGAAAATCAAATTAAAAACTATTTAATGGCTGGGATTAATCTAGCCATATCCGACAGCTAGGATTAATCCCAACATCAATACTGGAAAAAAATTCCCAACATTAAAGAGAGACCCCAACAATACAACTCTATATTGATATAAAATATTTGCTTAGCTTTTTTTTCTTGTCATTGCTACTTTAGTTTACAAGTGTTTATTGAAATGTTAAAGAATAATTTATTTTGTCTTTTAGCATATATCGAGATTAGATTTTGTTGAGATACTAGGCTAACCCAAATCCGAGTAACAAGTACTTATTAGTATTGCCATGTGTTTGGCATTATAATGAGTTCGGAAGCTAGTAACATCCTGCAGTTTAGATCAGACTAGATAATAGTATGAGATAATAAAAAATAAGTCAAAAAAATTGATAATAATTAAAATAAATAAAACAAAATGATTTAGATGATATAATTTTAAAAGATATAATAAAGTCAAACTAGAGTTTGAGAAAACATTATAATTGTTAATGGTTGTAGTTAATTAATAATTTAAAAAATATTTAAATAACTATATTTTATGGCTGTATATAAAATGGTGAAATAGGAAAGATATTATCTTTTTAGTTGTAGTCAGAGATTAATAAAACTTATTGGATGTCTTTTTTTATTTTAGAAGATAAAATATTGAAGATTAATAACTAGAAGTACAGTACATTATTTATGAACGAGTAGAAAAATATGTGTTTTGCATGTGTTAAAGTAATTTAAAAATATACTTTAAAATTAGTATTAACATTGAAATAAATAGATTAGATTTGAAAATTATTATAAATTTAAAATAAAAGTAAATGGTAATGGTAAAAATGTTAATTTGTCATATATAAAATTAAATTATTATGGATAAAATGGACATTGATAAGTCATGCGTCATTTAGAAATGATAAATTGCATACAAAATTAAAGAATATATAACCCTAGTAGTTACGTATTATTTAATGGAAATTGAATATTCAGTTAGTATAAAATCAAAATTGAAAAACGTAACATTACTCAAGTGAATTCATTGTATACCGACAAAAAAGTTCATGCATATTGATAATATAACTCATCATTATTAACTAAATTTTTTTTGTATACAGATTTTTAAGTTCATCTATAGGACCTTCAAGTTCCAAATAAGTAATAGCATAATAGTATAAACTATTGTATAAAATATTAATGTTAAAAATATTAGTGAATAAAAGTATAAATGAAAAATAAATAAGAAAAACTCAATCTTACTATATTTAGTGGAGTTTTATTAATATACAAATTATTAGCGAATAAAAAACCAATGTTACTATATTTAGTAGGGTTTAAAGGGTAACCTTTAAATTAAAAGTTCACCCCTTTAAGTCATTTTTAAGTATAACTAGTTCATTTGACGTGCGATGCACTTGTGATTTGAACAATTTTCTAATAAAGATGTTAAAATATGATATGATATAATCGTTGAAATAATATTTTTAAGGCAATGATTTTTAATAAATGTGTTATACTCTATAAACAAAATAGTATGTTATATAAATGTTGTTGACGGCTAAATCTTAGGGATGAGATCAGGCCAACAATTTATGTACTCCACATTTCTCTCCACACCTGTAATGAGGGAATGTAAATTAAGAGACCCATGAAGAAGGGGGTGGTCTCCTTATTACCCCTCTGACGCTTAAGACAGTAAGGGATGAAGGAGAGAAAAGTAGAGAAATAGTTGGAAGTTGTTGTGTACCTGTGGAAGTGCATTTACTAGGGTATTTATAGTGTGAAGCAGGCCTTGAGACTGGGTTGGTCTCCGTACAGTAGAAGGCCTCTCCTCTAATGGGGTACCTCCTCGGACCAACCCCTGGCTTCAGGCTTCTCTAATTGGCTTTGTGGGGTATGAGGTATCATGTAATGACCTCGGGTGTCAGGACAGTCTGTCCTCGTATCCTAGAATGTTCTTCCTAGGTCTTTATTGGACCGGCCGTAATAAATGCTTATGATGACACTCTGCTTAGTGTAGGTTGACTGACTCTTTGGGTAGTGGACTTCATGCTTTGTCTCATACTTCATCCTTGATTGGTCGAGATATAGTAAATGTATACGATGACACCCTGCAAGCTGCTACCTCGGCCAAGGTGCCCTATTTGAATGAAGGCGGGAGATTTCCCGCCCCGTGAGTTCCTCTTCAAGTACGACCTCTCTCCATTGAAACTTAGTCAAAATACAAGTTGATTTACACGAACACCATCTACGATCCTCGAGGGGTGGCCTCGGGGTGCCCTTTAAGGGTGGCCTCAGAGTTATCCTCGGGGGATTGGCCTCGTGGTGCCCACGAGGGGTATCCTTGGGCAGCCCATGAGGGGTGGCGTTGGGTTCCACTGATGGGTGTCCTTGGGTTCCCCTGATGGGTGTCTTGGGGGTGCCCTGAGGGGTGGCCTCGAGACTGCTTGAGGGGTTCGGCCTCAGGTTCAGGGTACTCGTGGCGCCTGGTCTTGAGATTGTTTCAATATCCAAAAAATGGGAATAACAGTTTCCCACAACTCCTCGATGTCCATAATATTTCTAGAGTGGACTCGGGGAGTTTAGCTAATTTTTTCATGTTGATATGACACGACTGTCCTAGCCTATCGGCCTATCCATAGGCTAAGTGAAAGGACATGTACTTTGTTGTAGGGGTCATAATGGCCGCGTTACTTGAAGCGATCTAAGTTCCACTCAGGGGTCCTTCGGCTGGCTAGGATAAACCTTGGATCTTTATAAATAGGTGGCTATTCACTTCCTCATTTCCACTCTTCTTTTTCTCCTCAACTTGGTACAAGGTACTCCTCCTTCTCCTTTCTTTTCCTTTTGTCTTGTTGTTTATTTTCCTTAGAGTAGAGCTAGGAGGAGTAAGGGGTGGTTGGAGGTCAGGACCTCCAGTTCCTCGAGGTTGGTGCCTCGATCATACCCGAGACCTCATCCTCGGGTAATCTCGAGATTTCATCCTCGGGCATCCGTGAGATCAGGATCTTAGGTGTCCCCGTGGTCTCGGTGGCTTGCGCGATCGCGTCTTTAGGGTTAGGCCCTTATTACCCTCTCTATTTGGTATTGTTATGTCTTTTTATATCTACATTACATGACCGTTGTTTGTCATGGTTTTTAGGTCATAGTCATCTTCACGTCCATTGCTTAATCATGTCTTCTGTCTCTGATTCGCTAAATGACTCTTTTGGTGAGTTGGGTTCACTTTAGGCATAATTTTCTGGGTCCCCCTCATTGGACATTGGAGGCCACGAGGGTGGTGAATCACAAGCAGCTATTAGTCACGGCTCAGACAGGGCTGATCTCGAGGTTGGTTCAGATGGATGGGGTGAGGAAAGTGACCATGAGTAGGGTGAGGATGGGGGAGCACGAGAGAGACTTATACGATTGACGTTGCTCCGAGGACCATGCCTCAACAACATCTAGACGATCTTAGAGAGAAGTACTCCATTCCTGAGTCAATCACACTAGGACTTCCTCGTCCTTATGAACTAGCTAGCACCCCTCCCAACGGTGAGATTGCTTTTTGTCAACCACACTTTGAGGCTGGGCTCCGGCTCCCCCTTCCTGATATAGCGAGGCTAGCTCTTAGGAGGGTACACTGTGCCCCATGTCAGCTTCTTTCTAACTCTTGGAGGAACATCTTAGGAGTATACGTGATATGGACAACAATTCTTAAGGCTCCCCTTGGTTTCAAGGTACTACATGATCTATTTCAGCTCAAGCGTGGAGGAGTGAGGCTATTTTACTTGAGCCTTCGTGGGAGGAGGGGGGTCTCGCACACCCGTGCTTAATTTGTCATCTAACAATAGAAAAACCAAGGACCGTTGGTATTTTTTTGGTGGCGAGTGGGCCAAACGGGCAAGGTACTCTCTTGATGGGTCATGGGAGGTTCTTGCAAGTTTACTCCCACGGATCTTATGCTTACTCCTAGTGGGAGCCCACTTTCTTCCAACCTAACATATTTATACATGTATACAAATATGCACTTAGTGACTATTGGAATTATTCCTTATGTTTTGATGATCTCAACGTTGAAAGGCTACCACCCTAAGTTAAATGGCGCGATGTTGAAGCAAATCGTGTTGGTCGTCAAGGCGCATGCGTGGCGGAAGCGTGTGGCACGTGCCCATTTTAAAAATTAAACTTTTAATAAAAATTGAAACTTTTAATAAAACAAAAATTACGCAACCCCACGATAACAAAAAAACTTTTTATTGAAAACTCTTTTCAATCAGTCAAGATCCATTATATATATAATCTACAACATACCAGGTTAGGAATCATATACCTCTTCTAGTCTTAATTAAATGTCCTTGCAAAATCGATCAATCCTACATCCCACGAAACTGTTCAATGATCAGTTGACTCCGAGATTCACACTAAGACCTTTCAAGTCAATCCTCAAAACACTAGGTCGTGTGTGGGTACATAGAATATTACAAGACACTCTTTTTGTCTTTAGATATTCTCAACACATGAGATCTAGAAATTTACTAAGAAGGATTTTTGTGAGACGATTCTCTAAAAGAGCGTAATGATTATTATTTTAGAGATTTAATTAACTATTAATCGTAGAGAAAAATCATTCTGAGCAATTGTGTTCACAACTCAATTCTCTTATTTACCAATTGGTAATCTGATTAACTCAGACCATTCGAGTAAAATCTATATCTTATTTTAGATAATGACATATAAAATATTTATGGATAATTAAAAATTAATATTTAATTTCAAATTACCCAATACAGTAGGTTCCACTGTATAATGGTGCATAACTGCAATGCCACACAACATAGCAGTTGGTGTGAAGCAACACAGTGCCTCCCGACACTGTGTGTCACGCCACACTGCAGTGCCTTGTGGTACTGCAGTGTTACACGCATATTGTTGTAGTTCCACGTGGCACTACAGCAGTCCATGATGATCTATGATTCTCAAACATTGATCGACAAGTGACAATTACTGTAAATTAAATATGTATTTTAATTAAATAAATATATAGATATTGGTTAATTCAAAATTAGCATATATGATTATTCCTATCAACTAATTTATCTGTTATTTCACAAATAACATATTTTGTTGATTTAAAATATTATCTAATAATAAATTCATTATCTAATTTCACAAATTAGATTATCTGTCTCACTTATCGATAAATATTTATATATATAAAATTTCCAAAAATTATATATATATATATATATATATATATATATAATTTAATTAATTCATCACACATAATTATGTACTTGCCCCAAAATAAAAATTCATTTGCAAGTCAGTCCTTTTCTCATGTCTTGAAATCACACCCTAAACTGCGTAGTAGAGAGGTGATTTGGAAACCATGTACCTATAATCATAAGCTCCAATAATTTAAATTATTAATTAAACTCTTTAATTAAATAATCTTATTTATTAGTTCCATTATTACTCCACTATAAATATAGAATTGAACTCTTAGTGATTATAAAATGTGTTTACAGAGTATTCTCACGTAGTCCCTTATTTAATCAATTCATATAGTTCAGTCTTCCAATTATTGATTCGTAAATTAGATCTGATCAAAATTACCATTTTACCCTTCTAATTATTTCTTGATCCTTAAGTACCATTAATTCACTAGTGAATGACTAATTTATAATTTTATTATAAATTTGAGTTCAATAACTATTCAGTTACGGAATTAACACGTAAGGGAACCAATATAAGATCTGTTAGGAAAGCTTAGATTTCAAATCTTGTAAGATCATGTCCTCAGTCATCCACATCACTGAATCTCCAAAATAAAAGTCACTAGCCTGATTAACAAACAAACCATAATGAGTTGGCTACTCAAGATTCAAACTGATCTATATATGATCATTGAATTGGTGTATATTAAATCTTTATGATAAACAGTACGTTAATTAAGATATTAATTCATATCGGTACTGTAATATATAATATTATTATATAAAGTACTTTCACTAAGATGTATATCCACATCAATGATCCGGATCTAGATCACACACATTTATAATGCCTTAGTGAACCGTACTAGCAATCATTCATTAAAGATTTCATACTTTAATATGTTGTTGATAATTTTATTCATTATCTATGATCTTAATTCTCTCGTACTAATACAAGATTATAGTCTCATTAATGAATATAAAATTTTCAAATATTTATATAAATTATTCAACAATAATTTAAAAGAACAATTATAAGAAAAATGTAATCCTCTTCAAATTTTATATCAAAATGCCAATACATATGCTTTGAGGGTCCCAACAATCTCTCGCTTTCCCTAAAGAAAATGTGGTATCTCTCTTAATCATATGTTACGGACGTGACCTTAAATGACTTCGTAGGAAGTGTCTTTGTAAAAGGATCACCTAGATTATGTTCCGACGTTATTTTCATAAAAGACACATCCCCTCAATGCAGGATCTCTCTTACAAGATGATATTTCCTCTCTATGTGCTTACCCCTCTATGACTCCTCCGTTCCTTGAAATTTGCTACCGCCCCATCGTTATCACAATACATGATGAATGGTTTGTCCATATCTGAAACTACTTCCATATCAGTATAGAACTTTCTAAGCCATACCGCTTCTTTCACGGCCTCACAAGCCGTTATATATTCAGCTTCCATAGTGGGGTCTGCAATGCTGGATTGTTTAATGCTTCTCCAGACTATAACTCCCCCATTTAGGGTGAATATTGATCCATACATTGACTTTTGACTATCTCTATCTGATTAAAAATCAGAATCAGTATATCTAGTGGGGTTTAGGTCTCTACCTGAATAAACAAGCATATAGTCTCTCGTTCTCCTAAGATACTTGAGAATGTGCTTTACTACAATCTAGTGTTCCAAACCTGGATTCAATTGATAACGACTGACAATTCTCACTGCATAACAGATGTCTGGTCTCGTATACAACATGACATACATGAGACTTCCAACCGCTGAAACATAAAGAACATTTCTTATATCCTCTTCTTCCTAAGGTGTCTTAGGACATTGTTCTTTGGAGATGACAATTTCATGACGGGTTGGTAGTTGACCTTTCTTAGAATTCTCCATAGAGAATCTCTCCAGCACCTTATCAATATATCATGCCTGAGAAAGTGTCAAGAGCTTGTTCTTTCTATCACTTAGGATTTGGATGCCTAGAACATAGCTCACATCTCCCAAATATTTTATTTGGAATTTCTCAGTCAACCACTTCTTTACCTTTGACAAAGTTTTTTACATCATTTTCAATTAGTAGAATATCATCAACATAAGGAACTAAGAAAATCACTATCTTATCTTTGATATATTTATAAACACAAACTTCATCAACATTTTACTTGAAGCCCTAAGACTTTTATAATCTCATCAAATGTAAGATTTCAAGATCTAGATGTTTGCTTTAATCCATAATTAGATTTAAGTAAGTTGCATACTTTTTTATCTTGCCCCTTTTATACGAACCTTCTAGTTGCATCATATAGATGCTTTCTTCAAGAGAGTCATTCAGAAAAGATGTCTTGACATGCATTTGTCATATCTCATAGTTAAAACTAGCGGCTATGGATAAAAGGATGCGACTGGATTTTAGCATGGCCACATAAGAGAATGTCTCTTAATAATCGACTATCTCCCTTTGTGTATAGCCCTTTGCTACTAACCGTGCCTTGAATAGTTTCTACTTTCTCATATAAACCTCTTTTCTTCTTGAAGATCCATTTACATCCAATGGGACTGACATCTTCAGGTGGATCTACAAGTTCTCAAACAGAATTGAAATAATAGATTTCATTTCCTGGTTAATGGCATCTTGCCATTTCTCCTTTTCAGGATCATCCATTGCTTCTTCATATGATAATGGATCATCCTTATCATGTCTACTCTAGGACATGTGCTTCTAGTTCATAGTGAACTGGTTATCTCACGACCTTCCCACTACGACGCTGCACCGGGGTTTCCTTTGCAGGAAATGTGATTTCTCTGCTTTGTTGTTTATCAGAAGAAATTGAAGGTGGTTTGATCTCACCAGCCATTGATTCCTCGAGAATCACTTTGCTTAAGGTTTGTTGTTTTGCATAGAGTCATGCTCAAGGAAGGCTGCAGTTGTCGACACAAACACCTTTTGATCGTTATGACTATAAAACTATCCACATCTAGTCTCTGGAGCATAGCTAACGAATATGCATACTTCAGACCTTAAGTCTAACTTTCTAGTCTTGGATCTAAGAACGTGAGCTAGAAACCCCCATATACAGAAATGTCACAAACTGACTTTAGAGCCATTCCATAACTCTAAAGGTGTCTTGTGTACAGACTTAGAAGATACTACATTCAAAATATAAGTTGTCGTGTGTAGTGCATATCCCCAAAATGTAAGTGACAGTGATGAGTAGCTTAACAACGACCTAACCATATCTAATAAGGTTTGGTTTCTCCTCTTTGCAACACCATTTTGTTATGGTGTTGCAGGTGCTGTGAGTTGAGATAGGATTCCACAATCCAGCAAATAATCCTTGGATTCTAAATCCAAGTATTCACCATCTCGATCGAATTGAAGGGCTTTCAATGATTTATCTAATTGCTTTCCAGCTTCATCTTTGCAGTCTTTAAACTTTTCAAAAGTTTCAAACTTTCTTTGCATTAGGTAAGTATAACCATATCTTGAGTAATTGTCAATAAAACTGATGAAATACTCATACTCACCTATTGCTTGTACATTGATCGTTCCAGAGACATCACTATGTACTAGTTCAAGTAGTTTTTTTTTGCTCTTTGGCCCTTTCCTGAGAAAGGTCTCTTGGTCATTTTACCCTCTAGACAAGATTCTTAAACAAGAATAGTTTGAACTTTTAGTTCTCTCAAAACACCATGCTTTTTTAACCTGTTTAACCTATTTAGATTAATATGTCTCAACCTAAGATGCCAAATATATGTGTTATCATCACCATGAGAAACTTTTTATCATTTGTTACTTTTAGGTTTTGTTACTTTAAATTACTCAGAATTATTTAATGCGCGTTCAGTTGGTTTAAGCATATACACTCCGTTTATAACTTTTGCATGAAAAATATCTAATCCATTCTTAGAAATAATAAACTCTTTATTAGTAAAAGAAACTTTGAATAACTGTTCTTGCAAAAATGAAAGAGAAATCAATTTTCTAAAAAATTCAAGAATATAATAAACATCGTTCAAAACCAAATAATTATATCCAAGAAGTAAACGGATTGTCCCTCATGTTTTAGTTGACACAAGCGCACCATTGTCAACTCTCAAAATGAGTCATACATGGTTAGTGGCTCCTGAATCAAGTATCCAGGATGACAAATCATTTTCCACTAATCAAGCTTCAAGTACAAGTAAATCAATGTAACTTTCTTTTTCAGCTTGGATAGATACTTGTTACAGTTTCTCTTCCAATGACTTTCATCACTACAGTGGAAACATTTTCCCTTGGGATTGTTGTCTTTCTTATTCTTCTTGGCTTTTGACGATGTCTTGGTTTTCTTCCTTTTCTTGTTCTTACCTTTGCCCTTACCATTGATCTTCTTCCTCTTGTTACTTTTAACAGTGGAAGAAGGTGTTTGCTCGACAACAATTGTCTCGCCCTCTTTGTTCATTCTAAGGTTGAGTGACTCAAAAGTTTACAGTTCATTCAACAATTGAGTCATGTTGAATTGTAACTTGTTCATAACACAGTTGGCCGTGAATGCAGAAAAAGCTGGTGTAAGCGACTCAAGTATAATGCTAACTTGAGTCTGTTCATCAATGGTCGCTCCATGTACTTCTGCCTCGTGCATTATATTGATCATGTTCAAAACATGTTCTCGCACAAAAGTCCCATTTCTCATCTTAGTCGTCATATAGCTCTTAGTGGCCTCATGATGACTTTGATCAGACTGCTACCTAGACATCGCCTGTAGAGTTCTCATAGGTAGTCTCCATGCTTGCATGTGTAGTTCTCAAAACATCATTCATGTTCACAAGCATGTAGCACTTCACCTTGTTGTTTGATATGGTTCAAGCATCATAATTGCATTCTTAGGGACATTAGCAGCGGGATCCTCAGGACATTCTTTATTAAGAATGAACTTATGGCACAAATCAACATTAAGTTCATATTTGATTTCCAATGTATGAAATTCTCACTATTCAATTTCTCAAGAGCGAGTAAAACAGTAACAAGATTGCCCGTGGTAGAGATAATAATGATAACTGAAATTTAAAACATACATGATTCAATATAATTAATAAATATTGAAAAGTATTTTCAATCAATCAGGAGTCATTATATATTTTATATTAAATCTACAACATAAAAGGCTAGGAATCATATACCTCTTGTAGTCTTAATCAAACTTCCTTACAAAACCGATCGATTCTCCGTCCATAAAATCTTTCCAACGATATGTTGACTCCGATATCCACATTAAGATCTTCCAAGTCAATGCTCAACGCACTAGGACGTGTGTGGGTACTTAGAATATTGCAAAACACTTTTTCTGTCTCTAGATGTTCTCAACACATGAGATATAGAGATTTACTAAGAAGGACTTTTGTGAGACGATTCTTTAAAAGAACGTAATGATTATTCTTTAAGAGATTTGATTAACTATTAATCGTAGAGGAAATTCACTCTGAGCAATTGTGTTCACAACTCAATTCTTTGATTCATCAACTGATGATCTGATCAACTCATTCATTAACTCAAGCCATTCGTATAAAATCTGAATTTTACTCTAGATAATGACGTATCAAATATTTAGGAATAATTAAAAATTAATATTCAATTCAAATTTCCCAATAGAGTGGGACCTGCGGTATAATGGTCCACAACTCCAATGACATACATCACTGCAGTTGGCGTGAAGCAACACAGTGCCTCGTGAAACTGTGGCACTCCATATTGTAGTGTCGTGTGGCACTGGAGCGTTACACCACTACTTGTAAATTAAATACTAATTTTAATCAGATAAATATCTAGATATTAGTTAATTCAAAATTAAAATATCTGATTATCCCTATCAACTAACTTATTTTTTTATTTGTTATTTGTTATTCACAAATAACACATTTAGTTGACTCAAATTATTATCTAATAATAATTTAATTATCTAACTTCACAAATTAGAAATTCTGTCCCACTTATCGATAATTTAAAAATAATAATCGATAATTATTTATATATAAAATTTCTGAAAATTATATACCCAGAATAATTTTTTTTGCAAGTCAGTCATTTTCTTATGTCCTGAAATATTCACACTCTAGACTGCGTAGTATAGTGGTGACTTGGGGACCATGGACTAGAATTTTAAGCTCCAATAAACCATATTATTAATTAAAATATTTAGTTAAATAATTTTAGTTATTAATTCTATTATTACTCTACTACAAATATGAAATTGAACTCTTAGTGATTATAGAATGTTACAGAGTATTCTCATATAGTCAACTGATATATTCAATTCATGTAGTTTTATCCTCCAATTATTGGTTCGTAAATTAGAACTGGTTAAAATTATCGTTTTACCTTTCTAATTGCCTCTTGATCCTTTAATACCATTAATCTACTAGTAAATGACTAATTTATAATCTTATTATAAATTTGAGCTCAACACTTAAGGGAACCAATATATGACCTGTTAGAAAGGCTTGGATTCAAACTATTGTAAGATCATGTTCACAATCATCCATATCACTGAATCTCCAAAACAAAAGTCACTAGCCTGTTTTACAAACAAACCTTAACGAGTGAATCAAAAAATCCACTAGACATGTATGAGATTTCATGACTACTCAGGATTCAGACTGATCTACATATGATCATTTAATTTATGTGTATTAAATCTTTATTATAAATGGCACGTTGATAATATATTAATTCACATTAGTTCAGTCATATAGAATGTTATTATATAAAGTACATTCACTAGTGAATGGCTAATTTATAATCTTATTATAAATTTGAGTTTAATAATCATTCAGTTACAGAACTAACACTTAAAGGAACCAATATACGATCCTTTAGGAAATCTTAGATTTCAAATCTTGTAAGATCATGTTCTCAACCATCCACATCACTAAATCTTCAAAATAAAAGTCACTAGCTTGATTAACAAACAGACATTTAGGAGTGAATCAAAAGATCCAGTAGGCATGCATAGGAGTTCATGACTACTCAAAATTTAGACTGATCTACATATGATCATCGAATTGACGTGTATTAAATCTTTATGATAAATGGCGCGTTAATAAAGATATTAATTCACATCGGTACTGTCATATATAATCTTATTATATAAAGTACCTTCATTCAGATGTCTATCCAGATCAATGATCCAGATCTAGATCACACACATTCATAATACTTTGTAAACCGTACTTGCAATCATTCATTAAAGATTCCATACTTTAATATGTTGCTGACAATTTTATTCATTATCTATGATCTTAATTCTCTCGTACTAATACAAGATCATAGTCTCATTAATGAATATGAAATTTTCAGATATTTATATAAATTATTCAACAATAATTTAAAAGAACAATTATAAGAAAAATGTAATCCTCATTAAATTTCATATCAAAATGTTAATACACATGCTTTAAGGGCATAACCCTTAACAGATCAAATTGGCATTCCAGATTCCACCATAGAGGCGAAAGTATTCAAACCTTCTGAATGAGCGTAACCTAGTAAAATCGAAGTTGTCACTCACCATTGCTCTATGCATGCCTCGGGGGTATACTTTTAACACTTAGTAGATAACTTGTTTATTCATGGTTTTCTTTTTTGTTATGTCTTTGCAGATGGCTTTTTAGTAAGCAACTTATGTATGTGTTCCTTTCCTTAAGTGGATCTAAGGCCAAGAACTAGGTGAATGTATCTAAGAAGAGGAAAAGGGAAAAAGTTAGGGATCCTTCCCCTGTGTCAAAAAGTGGAGGCCTTTCTAAAGACTCATCTCATGCCCCCTAGCTAGAGGTGGTAAGTGGACAGGTTTAGCCCATGAAACTGGCTGAATCATCCTGTTAAAGCACGGACCAGCCCAGCCCGTGTATGAACAGTACTGGGCCGGTTCAGACTTGCGAGCCAAGTTTGGGCCCTCACGGGCCTCACATTTTAGGCCTAGAGCCCGGCCCGGACCGGACCACGTTTTAAGCCCGACCTGTAAGGCCAGGCGGGCCTAAACCGGCCCGGCCAGCAGAAATTCTCTCTTTTTCTAAACATTTAAAAAAAATTTGTATGTATTAGAGTTTGAACCATTGACTTTTTCCTTACAAACCACACTCACCATTAGACCAAAATAACTCTTAATGAAATATCGTGTATCCTAATACACATGAATATATTATAAATGAGAGTTAAATAAAAGATTACTAGGTTTTGATGATGTGATTACCCTCACACAGGTAATGTGATTTTCAATATATTATGAGTGTATTGCGTGAACATAGTATTTCTAATAGAATTTTCAGTATCACTGTTGATAATGCTAGTGCAAACAATAGTGCTATTCATTTATTCAAAGATAATTTTATGAGTATAAGGCTAGTACTCTTTTTCCTTTTCTGAGTTTTCCCCAAAGAGTTTTTTTCAGTAAATTCAATAAATAAAAAATAATAAATTTATTATACTTAGAGCCTCCATGATTATTATAACTTTTTGTTTGAATGAATATTTTATTGGGATGTAAGTAATTTATTAGGATGTACTTAATTTACAGTGATACAACTATTTAATTTAATGAATAAAATAATTATTTTATTTAGTATGACAAGTTTTTCTATTGAGATTTTAAAGTAAGAAAGGAAAATAATTAAAAGAAAAGTAACATGATTCTCATATAACTTAGTGGTAATCCCTACACTTTATCTATTTTCCATCAAGGTTCAACTCCCCCATCTACATTTTTTTAGAACTACATCACATTAAAAGGAGGGAAAGTGGACTGGTTTGGTTATATAATCAGGACTGGCCCATGAACCGACCCGGCCCAGACCGTCACAGGCCCGACCCGTGAGTACACGGGCCATTTCAGAGGTTCATTTCAGGCCTCCCTAAAATTCTAGCGGCACTGCCCCAAACCGACCTTTGAACCGCCCGGGCCAGCTCGGTTGCCACCCCTACTCTCAACAGACCAACAACACCCCTGATGGCACTGGCTGCCCATCTCACGCCCCTTAGCAAGTCAACAACACTCCTTATGGCCTTGGTGGGTAACCCCTAGCCTCTCAATCAGTTGTTATAGGTTTAGCATCTTTGCAAGACCTTCACATGGCTTTTCTTCACCTCTTCAAATCACCCACAGGGAGTATATTGAGCCTTTACCAAATTTTTGCCCAAAGAAGGTAAGGGTAGAGGGAGATGACATGGCTCAACTTAGATACCTCGAGAATGACCTAACATCTCCTTCTGAGAATGAGGGTGACATTGTCCTGCAGGATAGCGAGGAAGAGCTACTTGATACTATTACGGGCCCCAATGTCAGCACGGTTCATCCCGAGGTTATTCCTAGTGTCCTATTATCCCATGACAAGATTGCCATTGATGGTGGGGTCACTTTTGATTCAGGGGTTCCTGGTGCTATAGGGGTGTAATGTTCAGGTGGAAGTTATGGTGTTAGTGGGGTCGACCCAGCCCTCGGGGGTCTCCCTGATGTTGGTGGGGGTTACTAGGGGTGTTTATTGGCACTTGCACTCTTATTTGTGATCTCAGAGACTTTGGGGAGTCTGTAGGAGATCTTATATTTGATGAGAATGGCAGTCCCTCAGGGAGTAAGGAACTCCCTGAGGTGATCATTGCTGGTAGCGATGAAGACAATGACGACAGAAGCCATGCGTTCTTCATTAGGATGAGGGTTGATATTAAGACTTTTTTGGAAAGGCACAGGGAGCGATTCACGGTTGACGGGGCCTTGGGGCTATTAGAGTTGGGGGACCAAGGTCTCTCTTTCATTAGTTACTGCTTCCATACAGGTTGATCTCTATATTCTTTCTTTTTCTTTATTTTAATTTGTCTTAAGTAAGGTTTGCTGACTGATCCCTATCTCAGGTATCTATGGCTTGCGCTCTGTTGGAGCATCGTGAGGATCAACTCGAGGCTGACCTTGATGCTTCCCATGTATCGACCAAGCGAGATGATGAAGATATGTCATTTGTCATCAAAGAAAATGAGTTGCTCAAGTCTCAAATTAGGGACCTCACCAATGAGTTGGGGGGNGGGGGGGGGGGGGGTAACGGCATAGGGACATTTGATAAGATCGCCCGTTTGGAGACAGAGTTGGAGGTGGTCTGCTGTGAGCATGCAGAGGAGTTAGGGGCTACACGACATCTGCATATCGAGGCCATTGTGCTCTTGACTAGGGAGTTAGAGGCCATGCAATTTCTACCTGCCCATATGGCTCAAAAGCTCGAGGATTGTTGCATTATGCGTGATGCATATAGTGGAGGCTTGAGTTCTGCCCTAGTTGAGGCTGAGGCCCTTCACTTACAGGGTCGAGAGAAAGATATGAATCTTCAGAAAGCTACTGCTGAGGTCAAAACGTAGAAAGTAGAAATGACTAAGCTCAAGAACACTATCCAAAACCTACGGTATGAGATCCTCCCTATTAGGCATCCACTTATAGAGGCCAGGGCTAAACAAGCATTGGTAGAAGACAATCTAGCCAAGGCAGAAGATATTTTAGCCAAGGCCCAAGATGATATTAAAGGGTCAAAAAGAGGAGCTTGCTCGGGTGCAGGTTGAGTTATCATAGGCTAGGTCTAAGGTTAAATCTGCTCAGAGGGGTGCCGAGGTAGCGAAACAGAATCTGACTTTGTTTCGATCGACCATGTTTGATGATTTATTTGAAAAATTTGGTGCCGGCGTAGCCACGACGCGGAGATTGGATTTGGAGCATTACCCCTCTTTGGATCTCAGTTTCCTCCCGATAGTGTCTATCATCTCTCCTGCTTAACCCCCCCCCCCCNCCCCCCCCCCCCCGGCGACTTGATCTTCAACGAGCAGTTGTTTGGTTTTTCTTTGTAATATGTAATGGTAATGGAATATATGAGAATATATAAATGAACATATGATGTTTGCAGACTTTTATGAGTATCAATTGTAATTTTGTTTCTTTTGCTGGTCGTCGCGGCGGAAGCGTAGAGGCGCGTGACATTTTTAAAAAATTAAACTTTTAATAAAAAATGATTTTTTTAATAAAAAAAAACTTATGCAAAGTCACGATAATCAAATAAAAGCTTTTATTGGAAACTCATTTCTATCAGTCAGGATCCATTATATATTTATAAGTTAAATCTATAACATACAAGGTTAGGAATTATATACCTCATGTAATCTATATCAAGTGTCTTTGCAAAAATCAATCGATCATCCGTTCCCACATAATCGTTCCAACGATCAATAGACTTCGAGATCCACACCAAGATATTCCAAGTCAATTCCCAACGCACAAAGACGTGTGTCGGCACGTAGAATATTATAAGACATTTTTTTGTCTCTAGATGTTCTCAACACATGAGATTTAGAGATTTACTTAAAAGGACTTTAGTGTGACCATTTTCTAAAAGAATGTGATTATTATTCTTTTAGAGATTTAAAGTTTAATTATAGAAGAAAGTCTCTTGGACACCAATCGTGTTCTCAATTCAACTCTTGATTGACGAATTGATCATCTGATCCATTTGTTCTCTCTTCTTCTTTCAACAACCAAGGCCATAAGAATAATATATGTATATATTCTAGATCATGGCGTATCATATTTTTAGGGATAAACTGAAATAATATTTACTTGTAAAATTACCAATTGTAGTGGGACCCACTCTAATTGTGCAGTGCCATATGGCAATGTAGTGTGCCATGAGCCAGCACAGTACTTCACAGCACTGTGTCTCACGGCACTACAGTGCTGCACACTCACTACTGTAATCCCACATGGCACCTTAATAGTCCTTGTCCATTTCCGATACCTTATCAGTGATGGACATGTAACAATTATTACGAATTAAATATCTATTTTAATCAGATAATTATCTAGATATCAGTTAATTCAAAATCAACATATCTGATTATCTCAATCAACTAATTTATCTGTTATTTCACAAATAACAGATTTAGTTGATTTAAATTATTATTTAATAATAATTTAATTATTTAATACAAATTAGATATTCTGTCTCACTTATNGAGGTGACTTGGAAACCATGAAGTTATAATCCTAAGTTCCAATAAACCAAATTATTAATTAAATTCTTTAATTAAATAATATTAATTATTAATTTCATTAATACTCCACTCTAAATATGAAATTGCACTCTAAGAGATTATAGAACGTACTTACAGAGTATTCTCATGTAGTCCACTGACATAATGATTTCATGTAATTCTGTCGTCCAATTATTGGTTCGTAAATTAGACTTGGTCAAAATTATCATTTTACCCTTCTAATTACCTCTTGATCTTTAAGTATAATTAATCCACTAGTGAATGGCTAATTTATAATCTTATTATAAATTTGAGTTCAATAAACATTCAGTTTCACAATTAACACTTAAGGGAACCAATATACGATCCATTAGGAAAGCTTAAATTATAAATCTTGTAAGATCATGTCCCAGCCATCCACATCGCTGAATCTCCAAAATAAAAGTCACTGGCCTGATTAACAAACAAACCTTAACGAGTGAATCAAAAGATCCACTAGACATGCATAGGATTAATCAGAATCAGTATTTGTCTGGTTGAAAATCAGAATCAGTATCTCCAATGGGGATCAGGTATACACCTGAATAAACAAGCATATAGTTTTTCGTTCTCCTAAGATACTTAAGAATGTGCTTGATTACAATCCAGTGCTCCAAATCTGGATTCGATTGATAATGACTGACAATTCTTAGTGCATAATAGATGTTTGGTCTTGTACACAACATGGCATACACGAGACTTCCAACTGATGACAATTCCATGTATGGTCAGTTGTTGGCCTTTCTTAGAATTCTCCGTAGAGAATCTATCCAGCACCTTATCAATATAAGATACATGAGAAAGTGCCAAGAACTTGTTCTTTCTATCCTTTAGGATTTGGATGCCTAGAACATAGCCTGCTTCTCCCAAATCTTTCATTTGAAACTTCCCAGCTAATTTCTTCTTTACCTTTGACAAAGTTTCTACATCATTTCCAATGAGTAGAATATTATCAACATAAATAGCTAAGAAAACCACTATCTTATCTTTGGTGTATTTATAAACATATGTTTCGTCAACATTTTGCTCAAAGTTATAAGACTTTGTAATCTTATCAAATGTAAGATTCCAAGATCTTGATGCTTGCTTTAATTCATAAATGAATTTAAGAATCTTGCATAATTTCTTATCTTGCCCCTTTTGTATGAACTCTTTTGATTGCATCATATAGATATTTTCTTAAAGAGAGTCATTCAGAAAAAAAATCTTGATGTGCATTTACCATATCTCACAGTCAAAACTAGTGTATGACACTATGTGTATAGCCCTTGGCTACACACTCCCTTTGTGTATAGCCCTTGGCTATTAACCGTGCCTTGAAAGTCTCTACTTTCCCATCTGCACCTCTTTTCTTTTTGAAGATTCATTTATATCCAATGGGCCTAACATCATCTGCTGGATCTACAAGTTCCGAGACGGAATTGGAATACATAGATTCCATTTCCTGGTTCATGGCATCTTGCCATTTCTCATTTTCAAGATCATCTATTGCTTCTTCATAAGATAATGGATCATCTTTTTAGTGTCTGACACCATGATAAGTGCTTCTAGTTCATAGTGAACTGATTGTCTCACAACCCTCCCACTATGACGTTACACCAGGATTTCCTTTGCAGGAACTGTGGTTTCTCTGGTTTGTCATTTATCAGTAGAAATTGAAGGTGGTCTGATCTCATAGTAACTAATTCCTCGAGAACTACTTTGCTATGGGGTTTATAGTTTTGCATATAGTCATGCTCAAGAAAGGTTGCATTTCTCAACACAAACATTTTTTGATCATTGTGACCATAAAAGTACCCACCTCTAGTATCTAGAGAATAGACAAAGAATATGCATACCTGAGGCATTGAATCTAACTTTCCGGTCTTGGGTTTAAAAATATGAATTCTAAATCCAAGTATTCACTACCTCGATCGGATTGAAGGGTTTTCAATGATTTACCTAATTGTTTTTCAGCTTCAACCTTGAAGTCTTTAAACTTTCCAAAAGTTTCAAACTTTCAATGCATTAGGTAACTATATCCATATCTTGAGTAGTCGTCAATGAATATGATAAAATACTCATACTCATACTCTAGTTTGTACATTGATCGGTCAACATACATCACTATGTACTACCTGAAGTGGTTCCTCGGCTCTTTGGCCCTTTCCTGTGAAAGGTCTCTTGGTCATTTTATTCTCTAGACTGGATTCACAAACATGAATAGTTCCAACTTTTAGCTCTCTCAAAGCACCATATTTTTTTAACCTGTTTAACCTATCTAGATTAATATGTCCCAACCAAAGATGCCATAAATATGTGTTATCGTCATGAGAAACTCTTTTTTGTTTGTTATTTTTTGGTTTTTCTACATTAAATAATTTAGAATTATTTAACTCGCGTTCAATCGGTTTAAGCATATACAGCCCGTTTATAATTTTAGCATGACAGATACCGAATCGATTCTTAGAAATAATACAGTCTTTATTAATGGAAGAAACTTTGAATATTTGTTCTTGCAAAAATGAAAGAGAAATCAAATTCCTCGAAAAACCATGAATATAATAAACAACATTCAAACCTACGTAATTGTATCCAAAAAGTAAATGGACAATCCCTAATGATTTAACTGACACGGGCGCATCACTGCCAACTCTCAAAATGACGTCGCCATCATCCAGCTCTCTCGACGAATCAAGCATCTGCAAAGAAGAACATACATGGTTAATGACTTATGAATCAAGTATACATGATGACAAATTATATTCCACTAAAAAAGCTTGGACTACAAGTAAATCATATTTACCTTTCTTTTTCAGCTCAGAGAGATACATGTTACAGTTTCTCTTCCAATGACCTTCAACCCCACAGTGGAAACAATTTCCTTTGGGTTTGCTGTCTTTCTTGTTCTTCTTGGCTTTCAGCAATATCTTGGCTTTCTTTACTCTTTTGTTCTTACTCTTGTCCTTACCATTGTTCTTCTTCATTTTCTTGTTCTTAACAATATTGGAAGAAGGTTTTTGCTCGATAACATTTGCCTCACCCTCTTTGGTCATTCTAAGGTTGAGTGACTCAAAAGTCTGCAATTCATTCAACAATTGGGTCATGTTGAATTGCAACTTGTTCATGACATAGTTGGTCGTAAACGTAGAAAACGATGGTGTGAGTGACTCTAGTATGATGTTAACTTGAGTCCACTCATCCATGTACTTCTTCCTTGTGCATTATGTTGATCATGTTCAAAATATGTTCTCGAATAGAAGTACCCTTCCTCATCTTAGCTGTCATATAACTCCTAGTGGCCTCACGACGACTTTGATCAGACTGCTGCCCAAACATTGCCTATAAAGATTCCATAATCTCATAGGCAGTCTCCATGCTTGGTTCTCACATCATTCATGCTCACAAGCATGTAGCACTTCGTCTTGTTGTTTGATATGATCCAAGCATCATATTTGTCCCTAACATTCTTAGGGGCGTTAGCAGCGGGCTCCTCAGGACATTCCTTAGTAAGAACAAACTTATGGTTCTTACAAATCAGCATTAAGTTATTATTTGATTTTAAACGTACAAAATTATCACTATTCAATTTTTCAAGAGCGAGTAAAGTAGTAACAGGGTTGCCCATTGTAGACATAATATGGATAACTGAAATTTAAAACATACATGATTCCATATAATTGATAAAAATCTAGAATTCAAAAAGTAAACGTGATGCATGAATGCAATCATAATAAACACATAAATTTAGCATTTACTAATCACGATAAAACAACCCAATGGTTTATGTGCAACCTTAGGGTCAGTCAGATTAACCTCAAACTGTCTATGAGACATTCTCATTCTTATTAATTAAAAATTAAAATATCTCATATATTCTCTTTTAACAATAAGGTATCGCTTGTTTGGTCAAGTCACAACTATCTACATGAAAGCTTAATTGTGACTTTGTGAGTATGACCCATCATTTCAGATTTCATGACTTCATTTTGAATATGCCGCCTTAGGGTCGGTCAAAACTAAACTACATCACTTCCTCCTATCTTCTTAAGAAGTCCAACCTTGGTATTGGTACAGCTCGAAACCTTCCTTAGGAGGATGAAAACAAAGACATCTCGAGGCCCTCCCTGCACCTCACAGTGTTGTACTAATGATGGAGACCATAGGTTATATTGACATGTCAACCTTCTCCCACTCGCTATTTTAGGATAATGTGTTTCTATTTTAACTAATCAATAATTTTAAATTAATTACTAGTTAAAATAATAACACTATGAATATTTAATTATCAGTTAATCTAGTCTCATTGGTCTAAATTCATTTAACTTCTTGAAGCGCCTAAGTCATAATTAGGTGAACTTATATTAACTAATTAATTATATTCATCAAATTTTAATAAAACTCTTTTACTAAAGTCGGTTATCCTAAATGTTACTATAGCCTTTAGTGTGGTGTGGTTACCAAGTTTTGATTGGTTAAAAACCTAGCAGTTTACATCCAATTGATTTCATAAAATAATATATACAAACATATTAAGACAATCCTAATAAATCATATTTCTACAGATGGGATGCATGATAAAATAAAACTGTATGGGATTTTCATGTATGGCATGTGATCGACTAATACATGGACATGTTATCAAACATAACAATTAAAAAATTATTTAACAATTAAATAAAATAATAATGGACCGAGTGACTATTGGGTATTTTAAAATTACAACCCTTGAAATAAAGAAATAAAATTATAAAGAGAACTTCAAGAATACATATTTTTCAAATATTGTCTTCTCCTCCTGATGTCCATCTTCATAATATTCAAGCTTTGAACAAAACTGTTTTTAATTAGAAAAACTATTTTTCTTAATTAAAACAATTTTAATAATTATGCCTTTTAATATAGTTGACTTTGACTTAGTCAAATAAATACTTTATTTGATTTGTTCGAACTTAGGTCAAATCCAATATAATTTATAATTTTCATAAAATTAAAAATTAAAAATTAATTTTAAAATTACATTAATTTCAAAATTTAAATGGATTATTAAAAGAGTTTGGGTTTTAATGAAACACTTAGGTGATAGAGTTGGTTGCAAGGTTTGTTGTAAACTTTCCTAAAATGTGACAACAGTTGTCACAGACGATATGACTCTCCGATCGTCGCCCATCACCACCGCTACCCATCTCACTGCTGGCAGCCATCTACCGCGCCGGACATCCACTGTTCACCCCTGGCACTGTTCACCTCCGCAGAGTTGTAAATTTTCGTTGTGAACAATGTTTTCACGGATGAACGGTGTTTTCACGTAAATAGTAAATTTTTGTCGTTCATCTCATGCGTTCTTCGTCTATTCATATTTGAAATAATTACAATAATATTCAAAATAAAATTATAAAAATTCTTACGCCTCAATTCGTCTTACACAAAATCTAGGAAAAATCAAAATAAAGCCTAACCCAATAATCATCAAACAATTAATGATCCATTATTTTCCATACATTCAAAAAACATAATCATCCATCATCTTACATATCTCCTATTATATGAATAATACAAAAAAACTCACATGGCATTTAACATATAAATATATAAAGATCACTCTCATACCACCTGCTGGTAATCACGGCACGTGCGCTGCGGAAGTGTGGAAGAGCGTGGCCTTTTTAAAAAATTAAACTTTTAATAAAAATGATCTTTTAATAAAACAAAACTTGTGCAACGCCACGATAACTAAATAAATTTTTTTATTGAAAACTTTTTTTCAATAAGTCAATCCATTATATTTATATAAGTTAAATCTACAACATACAAGGTTAAAAATCATATACATCTTATAGTCTATATCAAGTTTCCTTGTAAAAGCCAATCGATCCTCTGTTCCCACGAAGTCGTTCTAACGATCAGTAGACTCCGAGATCCACACCAAAACTTCCAAGTCAATTGTCAACGCACTAGGACGTGTGTGGACATGTTGAATATACAAGACATTTTTCTGTTCTAGATGTTCTCAACACATGAGATCTAGAAATTTACTGAGAATGACTTTAGTGAGAGAACGTGATGATTATTTTTTTAGAGATTTGATTAACGTTTAATCACAGAAGAAAATTTCTCTAATACCAATTGTGTTCTCAATTCAACTCTTGATTGGCGAACTGATCATCTGATCTACTGATTCTCTCCTCTTCTTTTTACAACCAAGGCCATTAGAATAATATATGTATATATTCTAGATGATGGCGTATCATATTTTTAGGGATAAACTGAAATAATATTTAATTATAAAATTATCAACTGCAGTAGGGCCCACTACAATTGTGCACAACTGCGAATTAAATATTTATTTTAATCAGATAATTATCTAGATATCAATTAATTCAAAATTAACATATTTGATTATCCCTATCAACTAACTTATATGTTATTTCACAAATAACAGATTTAGTTGAATTAAATTATTATCTAATAATAATTTAATTTTCTAATTTCAAAAATTAGAGTCTCACTTACCGATAATAAAAAAGTTTGATAATTATTTATATATGTAATTTCCAAATATTATATTTAAATGTATAAATAATTCAATTAATTAATCACGCATAATTATCTCATAATTATGTACTTACCCCAGAATAAAAATTTAATTTGCAAGTCAGTCCTTTTTCATGTCCGGAAATATTCACACCCTAGACAGCGTAGTATAGAGTTGACTTGTGGACCATGGACCTATAATCCTAAGCTCCAATAAACTAAATTATTAATTAAACTCTTTAATTAAATCATTCTTATTTATTAATTTTATTATTACTCCACTATAAATATGAAATACACTATTAGAGATTATAAAATATATTTACAGAGTATTCTCATGTAGTTCACTGACATAATCATTTTCATATTGTTTTGTCCTTCAAACTTACTGATTTACCCTTCTGATTATTTGTTGATTCTTAAGTACCATTAATTCACTAGTGAATGACTAATTTATAATCTTATTATAGATCTGAGCTCAATAACCATTCAGTTTCAGAATTAACACTTAGGGGATACGATCCGTTAGGAAAGCTTAGATTCTAAATCTTGTAAGATCATGTCATCAGCCATCCACATCACTGAATCTCCAAAATAAAAGTCACTAACCTGATTAACAAACAGACCTCAATGAGTGAATCAAAAGATCCAGTAGACATGCATAGGAGTTCATGACTACTCAGTATTCAGACTAATCTACATATGATCATCGAATTGATGCGTAATAAATCTTTATGATAAACGATACGTTAATAAGATATTAATTCACATCGGTCCTGTCATATATAATTTTATTTTATAAAGTACCTTCATTAAAATGTCTATCCACATCAATGATCCGGATCTAGATCACACGCATTCATAATGCTTAGTGAACCATATTAGCAACCATTCATTAAAGATTACATATTTTAATATGTTGCGATAATTTTATTCATTATCTTAATTCTCCCGTACTAATACAAGATCATAGTCTCATTAATGAATTTGGAATTTTCAGATATTTATATAAATTATTCAACAATAATTTAAAAGAACAATTATAAGAAAAATGTAATCCTCTTCAAATTTCATATCAAAATGTCAATACACATGCTTTGAGGGAATAACCCCCAACAATCTCCCACTTGCCCTAAAGTAAAGTGGCATCTCTCTTAATCACATGTGACGCATGTGACCCTTAAATGACTTCGCAGGAAGTGTCTTTGTCAGCCAAGTTATGTTCTGATGCTATCTTCATAACAGTCACATCCCCTCGATGCACGATCTCTCTTATAAGATGATATTTCCTCTCTATGTGCTTGCCCCTCTTGTGACTCCTTGGTTCCTTAGAATTTGCTACCGCCTCACTATTATCACGGTACAGGACAATGGCTTCTCCATATCTGAAACTACTTCCGGATCTGAATAGAACTTTCTAAGTCATACTCCCTCTCTCGCAACTTCACAAGCCGTTATATTTTCAGTTTCCATAGTAGAATCTGCTATGCTAGATTGTTTAATACTTCTCCAAACTACAGCTCCTCCACCTAGGGTGAATAATGATCCAGATGTCAACTTTTGACTCTCTCTATCTGATTGAAATCAGAATCAGTATATCTTATGGGGCTCAGGTCTCCACCTGAATAAACAAGGATATAGTTTTTTTTCTCCTAATATACTTGAGAATGTGCTTTACCCCATCCCTTGACCGTGGGGTTCGACCTAAGTGTTTAAGAATTATCATGACCATGAGGTACGATTTATTGGCCCTCGGGTTCACTTCTATTTTGAAGAGCCTGGGGGTCTTAGTTACCTTGACCGTGGGGTTCGGCCTAAGCGTTGGAGAATTATCACAGATACTAAAAAAATTTTCCATACTTAGGGTATTTTCATTCATATTTTATCCATACATTCATGTCTTGAGATTATACATCTACTTAAGGGTATACACTTTCAAGCGTTCTGCATTCCATTGGTGTTTAAGTATGTTCTCCCAGTATTCTTCTAACTTGTAGATTCCTGGCCCAAGTGCTCATACTATGAAAAGTAAAGTTTGGACCTCATCGTTTCAAGGGACCTCTTGGCCCCAACTGAGAGGGACCTTGAACGACCTTACCTTCACTCGTGAGTTATAATGGTGGGTCACCCTCTTCTTATATGTTAATCCCTTAGCTGAGCTTATTCCTAATGTTCTTTGATTAGGTCGAGTTGGAATCTGGAGGCTTCTTCATTCACCTCCTCATCATATGAGCACTTCCTTTTCGTGGGTAGCCCAATTTCTACAGGGACCATTGCTTCCATCCCAAAGGAAAGAGAGAAAGGGGTCTCTCATGTTGACCCGCGAGCTGTTGTTCGATAAGACCACAAGACTCCAGCAAGTTCTTCAAGCCATGCTCCTTTCAAGTCTTGGAGCCTCACCTTCAGGTTGTGCTTGATAATCTTATTGACGCCCTCCACTTGTCCATTAGCCTGAGGATGAGTCATGGAAGATATGATGTGCTTGATGCTAAAGCCATCACAAAATTCATGAAACCTTGCATTATCAAACTGTTTCCCATTATCCGTCAATGGTATGAGGAATTCCAAATCTGCATAAAATATTTTTCCACACAAAAGCTCGTCTTTTATTCTATAATTATCACCAATAGCTCAGCCTCAGCCCACTTGGTGAAATAGTCCACAACTACTATGACAAATTTCACTTGCCTTTGCCCATTGGGAGGACCCTATGAGGTTGATCCCCCATTGTGAAAAAGGCCACAGATTAATCTCGGACGTAAGCTTCTGTGGGGGCTGTTGAAGGTAAGGGGTAAATTTCTGGCAGTCATCACATCTTCTTACGAGTTCCTTTGCATCTCTTTTTTCATAGTATGTCAGTAATAGCCCTTCCTAATTAGTTTGTGTGCTAGAGCTTGCCCTCCTCTGCATGTGCCCTCATACACCTCTTTCGTGACATAGTCAGCCTCCACCTTTCTCAAGCACCTTAGGTATGGTAGTGAAATACCCCTTCGGTATAGCATTCCCTCTAGTAGCGTATAACGGGCTGAGGCATACCGAACTTGGCTTACTTCAGTTTTATCTTCTGGGAGTTCCCCTGGACTAAGATAGCGAATGATGGGATTCATCCACTCGACCTAGGTGAGGTCTAGTTCCATAGACTCCAACACCTCAATGATTGGGTGGGCGAGGTGTCCCACCAGGATAGTCCTGCCTAGCTCATGCTTGGATGCTGAGGCTAGCCTTGCTAGGGAATCCACATTACTGTTCTGGGACCTCAGGATGTGGCGATTTGATGGCTACCAAGTCTTAAGAGGAGAGTCTTGACATGAGTAAGGTATTGTTCCATGCGTCCCTCTTTCACTTGGTAGTCCCTCTTCACTTGTCCCACTACAAGTTGTGGGTCACTGTATATTATAGGATTCTTCACCCCCACGGCCACAGCCAACCTCAGACCTGCTAACAGCACATCATAATCTGCTTCATTATTTATGGTTGAAAACCTGAACTTGAGGGCATACTCGAGCTTTATCCGATCAGGAGTGATGAGGACAAGACTCGGTCCACTGCTAGCTGCTTTGCTGGATCCATTCTCATAAAGTTCCCATACCGTTTCTTCATCTTGGACCGAGGTTGGGGCTAACTCCACCAAGAAATCAGTGATGGCTTGAACATTGATTACAATCCTTGGTTCAAACTTTATTTCAAACTCCGATAACTCAATAGTCCATTTAGCTATCCTTCTAGACACTTCGGGTTTCATTAACACCTGCTTCAGCGGATACTCGGTCCTGATGATGATTGGGTGTGCCTGAAAATAAGGTATTAGTCTTTGGGCTGAGTTAACAAGCGTATAAACTGGTTTTCCAAGTCTAAGTATCGTGACTCAACTTCAGTGAGAGCTTGGTTGGTGTAATGCACATGCCTTTGAATTTTCTCTTCTTCCCTGACTAGGACCGAACTAACTGTCAATGGAGTGGCAGCCAGATAGACGAAGAGAACCTCCCCTGGGACAGGCTTGCTTAAAAATGGTGGCTTCCCTAAATACTCATTCAGCTGCTCAAAGGCCTTGTTCCATCCATCTGTTCATTGACAATCATTTCCCTTTTTTAGTGCTAAAAAAGGGCAGGCACTTGTCTATAGCTCGGGACATTAAATGATTCAGGGAAGCTACTCGTCCATTCAACTGCTGCACTTCTTTTACGTTCGGGGTGGTTGGATCTACACAAGGGCTTGGATCTTATCTGGGTTTGCTTCAATCCCCCTTTGGTTTACTATGAACCCAAGAAACTTCCCTGCTCTTATTTTGAGAACACACTTAGCTGGGTTAAGCCTCATGTTGTACTCTCTTAGAGTTGAAAAGGTTTCGGCTAAGTCTATAAAAAAGGAGGTAATGGTGGTGCTCTTAACAAGCATGTCCTCAACGACTACTTCCATGTTCCTCCCTATTTTCTTTGCAAACATCTTGTTGACAAAGCGCTGATATGTGGTCCCATCGTTCTTTAGCCCAAAGGCCATGGCTCTATAATAATACAAACTCGTTTCTAAGGTGAATGCAGTCTTTTCTTCATCCGAGTGATACATTCTTATCTGATTGTAGCCCGAGTACGCATCCATGAAACATAAAATGTCACACCCGGATGTGGCATCCACTAGCTGGTCTATCCTTGGAAGTGGGAAGTTATCCTTAGGGCAGGCCTTGTTGAGGTCAGTGAAGTCAACACACATTATCTACACTTCCCATTAGGCTTATTCACCATCACTACATTTGCTAGCCACTGGGGGTAGTGGACTTCTCTAATGACTTGGGGCTCTACGAGCTTGTCTAGTTCTTCGTTCATGGCCTTGGTCCTTGCTTTGTCAAACTGTCACCTTTTTTTCCTGACTGGTTTAGCATAGTCTGCGTTCTATGACCTTTGGGTCTATCTATAAATTATTCATTTAAATACAAAATATTAATTTTTATTTAATTAGATACGTTTATCTCAAAAATATATTATTTGAAATTTCGATAAAATGTGTTAAAAACAATAATAATATATTTAACAAAGGTTGTCTTGATCTATTGGTAAAAAGTGTGATTTATAAGGGAGATGTCAAAAGTTCAAACTTCATTACATACGTAATTGTTCAATTTTTTAGACAAAAAAATTGGATTCACAGGCATGCCCGGTTCAGGCCCGTCAGGCCTAGCATCCGGGACGGGCCATGGGCCTTGAAAACAAGGCCTGCGATGACCCGGAATGGGCCTGCGGGCCTTAATCGACCTGGTACTGTTCAAGACCAAGTCGGGCCGGGCTGGATTTTAGCAGGCCGGGTAGACCAGTTTCGCAGGCCGAACTGGCCCGGTTTCCACCTCTACCCCTGACCATGTTTTCTACAATTTTCGTTGATAAGCATGTTGACGGCAACCTTATAGCATGCTTTTAATCAATAACACCCACCTCTATTATGATACTCAAGTGGATAGATTAAATTAGATCAACATCTTCCTTGCGAAAAGGCTTAGAAATTAAAGCACCATTTCATCCCCCCGATTGAGTAAAAAGATCCCCGACCTTTTGTATGGATTTTTTAGTATTCTACGATATTTTTGAAATTTTTTTTTTAAAATACAGTACTTTTGAAACAAATTCCAAAAGTAAGGTGAAATGGTACAAAGACGGAGGCATCTTGCAAAAGGCGCCTTCGTGGTGGCGTGGCCACAAATGAGGCCACATAGAGGGCGTCTTTTATAAAGACGCCTTCATAAAAGTAGAAGGCGTCTTTATAAAAGACGCCTTCGCAAAAGTAGAAGTCGTCTTTATAAAAGACGCCTTCGCAAAAGTAGAAGGCGTCTTTATAAAAGACGCCTTCGTAAAAGTAGAAGGCGTCTTTATAAAAGACGCATTCATTAATAGTAGAAGACGTCTTTTATAAAGACGCCTTCTACGACACCTTTAAAAGATCGCAATAGAGAAAGAAGAGTTTATTGTCCTTTCGTTGGCATTACACCCTCTCACTCTTATCTCCAATAGTGCACCTTGATACAACTAGGACGCGAGAGCAAGGTAGACCCAAGTCGACCCATATACGAAATGAGATTAATTGGAGAGAGCCAAGTACTCATGGTAAATGTGGTCTTTGTCGACAAGAGGGACATAACCGTCGAAATTGTCCTTCTCGTAATGGAGGACAATATTTGAATGACTCATAATATTTGATTTAGTATATTTTTATATAATTTAATGTAATATTTGACTCAATACATTTTTATGTAATTCAATATAATCATTGTATTTCGAACGATACTCATTTTCAGGATATCATGGAGTCTGGACCACAAGATAGCTCAGTGTTGTATTTACAGGATCAACATAGATCCCGATATGTTTGGGACCAGGAGCATTCTCGTGCTTTACATTGTCGCCGACATACTGCAGTTGTTCATCAGAACATGCCACTCAATATACTTATATGGTTATTTAATAAGTAACTTATATAATATTATTTTATTTATGCAGACAGAGAGTTTGGACAATATTAACAATTTGACACTTGATGATACTTAGTCATCTTGGATAATGCCTCGAATCCGTAATGTGTGTGAGACAGCCGCACAAGCAATAAGACAAGTGAATGCGACTTATCAAGCTCTTTTGTCCCGAAGGCATGGAGAGCACAACTCATCTCAAAGAAGTCAACAAGAATCACACATGCCACGAGACAAATCATTTATGTCTCAGCAAGAACCATACACGCCGCCGGTCTTTTATACATTTGGAGGTGAGTCAGTGACTCAACTTGATGATGGACCTTCCAGCTATTATGGAGGAAGGTCCATCATCACAAGTAACTCAATTACAAAAATATGAAAGACTCCCAAGAAGAATGAGAAGACAACCATCATGTGGAACGTGATTGATTTATGTTTTTTGTATTTGGATTTTTGTAGAACAACATTAAATGTAAAGTCAAAAAATTTGTTAAAAATGTATGTTGTTCATTGAGAATGTGTGGTAAAGTCATAAATGTTCTGCAGGATGGATGATTTTTGTATGCAGGTTGGGTTGTTGGTGATTTTTGTATGCAGGTGCGAGCTTCTACACTGAATGCGTCTTTTGTAAAGATGACTTTTGTCAACTGAAAGTCTTCTTTACAAAAGACACCTTCCAACGTGGTCAAATCCACCTTAGATTTGGAATTAGTTTCAAAACTACCTTATTTCTAGAATTTTTTTTAAAAAATCACATTAAACCCAGAATTCCTCTTTGTGTATCTTATGAACAAGTTCGGAGATAATTTTAAAAAGATGAGATCTAGGGATCCAGGGGTCCTTCTAAATATCAATATTATTACCATCTCTCACACGCCAAAAAACACCACACTCCAATATTTTCCAAACCTCTAGGATGCTACGCCAGCCTTAGGATGGTCTGTACCCCATCTTAGCATCCAAGAAATGGGAGTTCTTGAAGTACTTAACTTTTAGGAGGAGCCAAGAGAGAATTAAGGTAACAGATAATCCTCCAACCTTGCTTAGCCAGCATAACAAGATTAAAGCAACGAAGATCTCTAAAGCTATACCTCATTTCTCTCTACTGAGAGAGAGTCTTTTTCAGGACGCCCCAAGATAAACCAGTTTTATCAGAAGATCCATTCCACCAAAATTTATCAAAACGAATACAGAGGTCATCAATCGAAGATAAGGGTAGCTTAAAATAAGACATTGCATATATCGGGATCGCTTGACCAATCGCTTTGATCATAATCTCCCTACCTGAAGCAGATAACCACCTTTCGGAGCTCTTTTAATGTGGTTGATAACTCTCTCCTTAATCTCATTAAACATATCTTTTTTAGCCATTCCAAAATTCATTGCCAAGGCATGGTATTTGTCCAGGTTACTACTGGTGTCCATAATCAACACACTCGCCAATTTTTTTATCAGAAACCTGGACATTAGCACTAAAAATAATGTTTCTCTTTTGAAAATTAATGTTGCTCTTTTAAAAATTAATAACCTGGCCTGAAACTGATCTGTACTCCTTTAGAATGGTAGAAATCTATCTCAGCTCCTCTTCCGATGCACGATAGAAAAGAAGACTATCATCTGCAAACAAAATGTCTGAAACCATGAATAAGACCATTATTCTTCGAGTTCACAAGAGGCGGAGAGAAAGCTTCAGCACCGAGAATGAATAAGAAAGTGGATATAGGATCCCCCTATCTTATTCCTCTCTCCAGATAAAAAGTGTGTGATACGTCTCCATTCACCAGCACACTGACAGAAACAATAGATAAACATAGGGAAGTCCACCTACACCAAATCTCAAGAAACCCAATTTTGGCCATAATGGCTATAAGGAAATCACATTCTACTCTATAATAAGACTTTGACATATCGAGCTTAATCGTTACTTCTTTCAAGCACTTTTTACCACGGATTCTGAGGGAGTGTAATATCTCATGGGAAACCATTAGGAGCAACTGACTAACTTACCAATAACTAGACGAAGGCAGTTAGTTAAAATATTTGATATAATTTTGTAAGACACGTTGCAAAGGCTGATCGATCTAAGATTTGACATATTCTATAGGCTCTTCTTTTTTGAAACAAGGGTGACGTGGGTATGATTTAACCCCTTAGGCAAGTGAAAATTACAAAAAAAAAATCAGACACCATACAATAGATGTCATCTCTCATTAAATCATAAAATTGGTCGAAGAAACATGCAGGAAACCCGTCAAGCCCCGGGGCCTTAGCAATTCTAATTTCCTTAACAACCATATATATCTCACAAGCTTTCACATGCCGAGACAATAAGTCAGCATCAACGCTCTCCAGCCTGTAGTCCAAAATGTCCCAAAACCCGGTTGAAGTTACTAGGCCGAGAGGATTGAAATAAGTCAAGAAAATGATTCTTGGCCAACTCCTTAAGCTTCACATGATCTGTAACCCACCTCCCTTCAAAATCTAAAAGGCCATGGATTTTGTTTATCCTTCTCCTGCCTTGTACTCTAGAGTGAAAATACTTTGTATTTTTATCTCTATTCGCCAGCCATGCGACTTTAGGATGATTTCGCCAATATTTATCTTCTTCAATAACTGCCTCTTCAAGTTTATCCTCCGGCTCATTTGATGGCTTGTATATCAACATTGGAATGATGTTGCTTATACAAGTAATTAATTTTATTTTCAAGTAAGTTCATAAGCCTTTTATAATTGGCTAGCGGTTCGTTCTTCATCCACTCAATTATACCATTCTTGACTTTGGATAATTTTTCNTCCGACTCATTTGATGGCTTTTATATCAACATTGGAATGATGTTGCTTATACAAGTAATTAATTTTATTTTCAAGTAAGTTCATAAGCCTTTTATAATTGGCTAGCGGTTCGTTCTTCATCCACTCAATTATACCATTCTTGACTTTGGATAATTTTTCTACAAACAGTTTTCTGACCTCCTTTAATGCATTTATCCATTGTATCCCTACACTTGTCAAACACAGCCCATCGCTTGTCATATCTAAAATCACGCTTCCAATTTTTGAAGATCTTGCACGTGTTTGCCAATAAAGTTACATGATCGGAACCCCACACGGGATCTGCAGGAGTCTGGGAACAAGTCTAACCAATGCTCATTACATAAGCGTCGGTCGAGCCTTTCACGAATGAGATCACCTTCACTCTTGTTAGTAGTTCAGGTAAACGGAACGCTAGAAAATCCCAGATCAATCAATTTACAATTTGACATAAACTAATTGAAATCGTCCATTGAAGACCAATAAATTTGACTCCCTCCCTTTTTTAGGGAGTAGAGTATGCATTAAAATCACCACAAAGCATATATGATTCAGAAAGCCTAGAAAGCTGACTTTGAAGAGTATTCTGTTGGTCTCTACGAGTAACCTCATTCGTACTCCCATAAATCCCAAAAAATCTCCATTGATTATCAGCAACCAGATCAGTGACCACCGCCTCAATAAAAATTAGGAGTATTTACAAACCACCACACAATCATGATTGTTCAAAATAAAGCTAATCCACCACTTAATTCACGGGGGTCAACAGTTAAAACGTATTTCATACTCAACGTCCTTCGAATCTTATCAATCTTCTTCGAGCCATTTTTTCTCAACTAGCATAACTACATCTGGGAAGTGAAGCTTAGAAAGCTTCTTCAAAGACTGGATTGTCAGAGGCTCTCCACACCCTGACAATTTTAGCATTTTCTGAGAAAAAGTTGTTTGGTTTCCCATATCATCATCATAATCCCGTAATTGCCTCTTACCCCCATAGATTGTATATTTCTCATAGAGCTCCCGACTTTCTTTCTTTGTTTAATATTGTTACCCATAATGTCCAATTTTTCAATAATTGGCCCAAGGGTAAAATGGTCATATCTCACTGCCAATGCTCCTTGGAATTTTGTTGAAGCATCACCTAGGGAACCTGTATCCGAATGAATGTTAACATCCACTAACAATGGGCCTTGGATCGTCTCATTATTCCCATTATGCCCGCCACGTGTGCTTCACGCTTCTCACTTAGCTAACTTCCCAAGATTTTTGTCCTCTAAAGAAGGAAATATAACCCTTCAAAATTGACTGAATAATATACTTTCCTTCACTCACCTCCATTCCATAAATATCTCCAACGACAATATTGGTCAAAGCCCCATTATCCTCACCTTCCTTAGATATCTCCTTGATTTGCTCCTCTAAGACATGCTCACCCTGAAAATTCTCTTCCAGATTAGGCAATTCTGCAGAGCCTGGAGTAACCGTCGAAACGNTTGTCCTCAAAAGAAGGAACATAACCCTTCAAAATCGACTGAATAATATACTTTCCTTCACTCACCTCCATTCCATAATATCTCCAACACAATATTGGTCAAAGCCCCATTATCCTCACCTTCCTTAGATATCTCCTTGATTTGCTCCTCTAAGACATGCTCACCCTGAAAATTCTCTTCCAGATTAGGCAATTCTGTAGAGCCTGGAGTAACCGTCGAAACGTGCTTAGTACGCCGGAGCATTACCCGCTTTGTCATCGTAACTCCAGCTTCGACCTGACTGCCCATAATCTCCAGCGATGACGTTTCCTCTTTGAAGTACTTGCGCTGGGTATAATCAGAGTCCTGGCTAGAAATAGACTTCTCTAAAAGGGGATTAAAATCAGTATGCATGCCTGCCGGGGACCGAACTTCTCCAGGTTAACTTCGCTTGGTCTCATCCCTTATTTTCCCGAAGAAGCATGTACCTCGTCTGAGAAATCATCCTTCCTAACATCATTTCTATAATTCCAGCTAGTAAATCTGGATCTCCCACCTCTATCTCTTCCTCATCTAGATCTCCCTCTAAAAGTAAATTGCCTTTTCCCACTGGAATTATTCTTCCATCCATAAGAACATAAAACTTTGATTGAATCATCATATTGACCCTCAGTGACGTCCTCCTTGAGTAAATTATCCTTCTCTTTGCAAAACTTATCCAAGTGAACAGTACGTCCACAAAAGCGGCGGACGCGATGGACTCTCTCATACTTAAAACAACACCAGGTTTTTCTTCTGTCAAAGTTGATGAACAATCCTCGTTGAAGTGGCTTTGAAATGTTCAGGGCCACTTTAACATGAATAAAACACTTTAATTCAAGTCCCTCTCTAAAGAAACTATCGTTTGTCTCAAAGACTTCACTGATCTTCCTACCAAGTAGGGTTTCGACCTTGCTGTTCCTGCACTCGATAGGTAATTGGTGGAGTTGATTCCAAAAACTGTCCCACTGAAAGATCTCAGATTCAAAGTCAACTCTCGCAGACCAACTTTTGACCATAAACAACTGTTCTTCAAATAACCATGGATCGTTATTTGACACGAACGTGATGTATTCTTCAGTCTTAAAGAAAATATGGAAGCAATCCTTATCCACTTCCACAAATCAAACTTGATCACCAACATCCCACGCCATTAATAAGGCTCTTTGAAGCCAAACACATTGTATCTTCTTGTAGGAAACAACCTTCCGAGAGGACTTAGGGCACAAGCCTCAATATCAGCAAATGCAGCCTCCCTTGGAATTACAATCTCATAAGTCTCCTCCTCTATGAGAGACCACTTATCAATTTTCGCCATTAATTCTCGACCAAGCTCCTCTGAATCACCCATGGGAATATCAGATTTCTCCCTCGAGTATTCTCAAAGAAAACAAATAGAATCAATGATGGAAACGGAATACAAGAGCCTTAGAATTCTAGTGAGAAAAAATGACAACTACTCTCTTGGAGATGGACAACTCAATTCATCTCTCTTTACTTTATTACGTTTTCCTTTCTTTAGGTTGTAAACACCTGATGAAAATACAAGAGAGAGAGAGAGACACCTCATGGGGAAATGACGTGTACTGGAATATATATATGATGAGTTATGTATGTATCAACCATTGGGCAGGGTCTACATGATATTGTCACCAACTAGTTCTTAATAATCTATTGTCTAATTGATTTTATAAAAAAAAAAAGGTGTAACACTTTTTACGATCTGTTGTGTACCACTAGGTGTAGAAACTATAATGTAAATTTTATGGTACTGGGATGAACTATCATTGGATGATCTCATGTGAGGCGATATAAAGGTGGATCATCCAAAAGTTGGTTTCATGGCACAACCAAATTATGGGTACATCATATGAGAATCAAATTAGAACAACCAAAATTATTGCTAATAGACTCAGATCGGTGTTGAACGATGTGATTTCTAAAAGTCAAAGTACTTTTATTCTTGGAAGACTTATTTCGGACAATGTGATTTTGGGGTTTGAGAGCATTCACCATATGAAAAATATGAGGAAATGGCAGTCATGTGCTATGACTCTAAAATTATATATGAGTAAAGCATATGGTAGGATGGAGTGATCATACTTGCAATGCATAACGAAAAAAATGAGATTTGGTGTTAAATGGGTAGAGAAAATAATAAAAATCCTCACAATTGTCTCTTTCTCGATTCTAGTTAATTGAAATCCAAGAGGAATTATAAGACCCAGTAGAGGCGTTAGACAAGGAGACCCACTATCCTCGTATTTATTTATCATGTGTGTTGAGGGTCTCTAGGCTATGACTAGGAGTATAGAACTGCAGAGTTGCATTCATGGTGTGAGAATTTCTAATTCGAGCCCGTATTTGACTCATTTGTTCTTTGCCGATGATTGTATGATCTTTTACGAGAGCAAATGCTAGGAAGGCGGCTACGCTTAAGTCAACTCTGATGGATTATGAGAGAGCCTCAGGTCAAGTCACTAATCTTGATAAATCTGTGTTGTCGTTTAGTCCAAACACCAAGTAGGAGACTAAGGTGTATGTTCAGGATATTTTAAGAATTCCTATTGTTAATTGTCACGAGAAGTATCTAGGCCTTCCTTCCATGGCTGGCAGGAATAGAAGGCCTTTGTTTTCAGGAATTAAGGATGGGGTGTGGAATAAGATTCAAGCTTGGAAGCATTCTCTATTCTCTTATCTGGTAAAAATGCATTAATTAAAGTCGTTGTACAGTCGATCCCAACTTATTACATGAGTGTGTTCAAACTTCAAAAGTAGCTTTGCAATGAACTTATCATGTTATTTTTAATCTTATGGTGGGGATTTAACAAACGAAGCAGGAAAATTCACTCAATATCGTGGGAAAAATTGTGTGTATCGAAGCATCTCGGTGGATTGGGTTTTAAGGACCTCTCCTTATTTAATTAAGCTCTTCTAGCTAAGCAGTCTTAGAGGATTCTAACCAGGCCAGACTCGTTGACTGCATGGACTCTTAAAGGAAGGTATTTTAGAAATTGTGAATTCCTTTAGGCCACTTCGGGAAGGACTCTTTCTCTCATTTGGCAGTTTTATGTGGAGAAAAGAATTTCTTAGCAAGGGATTGAGGTGGAGAATAGGTAATGGAGAAAAGTTTCATATTTTAAGGATTCTTGGATTCCGTTACACTATAATTTTAAACCCTTCTCACAATTGAGTAGTGGTGGTATTACTTTAGTTAAGAGCTTAATTACGGCATCCAAGGATTGAGATTAACTTATTGTTTAGCCTTGAAGAGGCTGGAATGACCGGTAGTATTCCTTTGAGAGAGAGGAATACAAAGACAAGCTCTTTTGGCGTTTTGAAGCGAATGGTTATTACCCAGTTAAAAGTGGATATAGGCTGGAAGTAGAGCTTAAGGAGAGACCTTCTTCCAATTATGCTGAAATTTTGGGGTGGTGGAAATGATTATGGAATGTTGTCTCCCTAGTAAATTCAAATTATTTATATGGAGGGTATGGCATGATATTATCCCGATAGCCACCAATTTAGTTCGACATGGTCTTTCTGTAGAAAATGTGTGCCCTTTGTGTAATTACATGGAAGATTCAACTTGTCATGCTTTATGGGGCTGTAAAGTTGCTAAAAAGTTTTGGAAGTTGTATGATTCTAGGAATGTGCTTGCTCATCTTCCAAGCAAAATTGCCTATATTTCTTGGATTCTTGGCTGACTCTTTTAAAGAAAGTGGATTGAGAGAAATTTCTTTTGTTTACTTGGACATGGTGGAAGGAAATAAATAGACTCTTACATGGAGTAAAGAGCCGCAATATCGCTACCATTTTAGACAAAATGGATAATTTTTTTTAGGAATTTTGGAGGGTTCATGGTAAGTCTCAGTCCGAGAATTTGATGTACTGCAATTTGTTGATTTCGAACGGGAATGGTTGGGCTTTTCCTCATGTAAGCTACTATAAACTTAATGTAGATGCAACTGTTAATGGACACTCATTTAGCATTGGGATGAAATCCCAATTAAGGTTTTTCTCTCAAAATGAGAGTTGAACGTCTCTCAAAGTGAGAGCCCTTCTAGTCTAATCGGTTTGATTAGCTAGGCTTTACTTCTTCCCTTCCCTCCATCATTGCCTTTCTCTCTCTCTTATAGTCTAATCATTTTGATTAGCTAGGCTTTGCTACCTTCCATTCCTCCCTCTTTTCCTTATGGGAGATAATGATGACGTCCTAGAAATTAATGAGGATCAAATTAAAACCCCAGTGGATATAAACCTTTACCTCGCTTTGATCAAATTCCTTTCCCCTAAACCTTCCAACAAAATGGCCCTGAAAATACTCTCATAAATCTATGGAAACCTAGCAAAGGTGCACACATCAAGGAACTCAATCAAGACCTCTTCATAGCTTGGTTCTGCCACCTTTGGATAGGAAGCGAGCCATTCTCAATGATCCCTGGCACTTTGATAAAGCTCTGATGGTTCTTGGAGAGGTAGATGGGCACGCGCAACCATCAGAAATATCACTCACGGAGGTAAACTTCTGGACCTATGTTATTAACCTACCATTCTCTTGCATGTCCCGTAAAATGGGGGAATACATAGGTAATGTCATTAGTACTTTGAACATCCTGAAAGGGGATATTGGGGGAAATTCCTTCATGTGAGAGTTAAGTTGGATACTAATAGACCTCTCAAAAAAGGGGCTGAAAATCAAACTAAGGAAGGATATAGACCCTTTTTGGGTGGATTTTCAATACGAATGCCTCTCAGATTTCTGCCACAATTGTGTTTTACCGAGCCACACCTTGGAAGACTGCTACCTCGATGATCTGGATGGCCTCTACCCTAGCACTTGAAAGAAAAAATATTATGCCTTCTTAAGAGTGGGTGACTCGAAAGTTGAAACTCCACGGAAACACCATCCCGACCTAAATTACTCATCCTCAGCCTCAGCAAAAAGCTGCCCCTCTGAGGCTTCCTCCAATCCCTTTGAAAATTTTGATCAGGATTTTACTCGTCTCCTAAACATCGGAGGAAAGGAAAAGGAATCATCATAGAAGAGTACGAGAGACAATCCTTGCACCCCATCTCTGTCACACACATGACAGACGCCCTTCCCTCCCAACATGTAAGAACCTCACTGGCCTAAATAATCCCATCAATCATTCCCCAGTTGAGACGGAGAAAGCCACATCGGCGCATGCTAGCCCTGCCTATGGGTCCCCACCGAGCTCGAGTAATCTAAAGTGAAAACCAGTACAGACCTTGGGCCATCCCTAACGACCACATCCCCACATAATCCTATTCCCCTCAAGCCCACTTCCCCCGCTGTCCCCTTCAACTTATTGGGCCATAATGATAAAGACACCCTCAAGCCCATCAACATAATACAAGACCTCGACCATGTTCCCGTAAGCCTTAACAGGAGATGTGGCAAAGGTACTCGGAAGCCAACACAACCCGAGAAAGTCAACCAAATCCAGACCTCCTCCCAGGATTTTTCCTATTCTTCCTCACAACCTCTACTTAGAGCAAAAAAAAAAAACAGTGCATCTACCCATAAGCAAAATAAAATTTAATTCTTCACTATCCTTGGATGTGCAATCCCACGCAGCGGGCGCCGATGGGCAGGGCAGGCCTGCTGTACGCCATGAATTCCATTTGTTGGAACGTCCACGGATTGGGGAAACCTCAGGCATTCAGAGCCTTGCACGGTCTTGTGCAAGATTTCTCTCCCGATCTGATCTTCATTTCTAAGACAAAATTAACCACCCCCGATGTTGATAGACTTCATAGGAGGTTAACCACCCCCGGGAAAAAGGGAGGCCTAGCTCTGTTTTGGTCCAAAAATGTTAAGGTCTCCATAAGATCTTTCTCTAAGGGGCACGTTGATGCAATGATCTCATCAGAGGAAACTGATTCTTGGCATTTTACCAGTTTCTATGGTGATCCATATCACACCTCTAGAGGCTTTTCTTGGGAGCTTGTCATAGGTTATTTCAATGAATTATGGAGCAATCAGAGAAGGCTAATGGTTCTCTTTGTAGTTTATCTCAAATGGAAGTGTTAGATCCGCCATCAATCATTGTGAGCTTGTTGATCTGGGGTTTAAATGGCTAAAATTTACTTGGAAAAATAAGAGATTTGATGAGGGCTCATTAAGGAAATGATTGATAGAGGCTTAGCGAATGAGGCCTGGAAATCCATGTTTCCTTGGGCTTGGATTGAAGCTTTGGGCTTCTTCACTTCGGACCATAGAGTTTTTATGGCCCACTTAACCTTCCCTCGTGCCCATTCTCCCAAAAGAGCCTCCTCGCGGTATTTCCATTTTGAGGCCAATTGGGACAAAGACTCTGAATGTCCAATATAATAGCCCAATGTTGGACCTCAAATCTACTAGATCTTTATCCTTCGTAACTTGTCCTAGCTCTCAAGAATTATTCTATTGCACTTAAAGACTAGGGTTCCCATAAGTTCGACTACATCACTAAAAACTTTACAAACTGTAAGAGGACTCTAGACAGCTTGCTCGAAGACCCTCAATCAAAGTAAAACTCCCAACAACTTTAGCAATTATACATAGAGATTGATAAGCTCGAGCATCAAGAAGAAATGTACTGAAAGCAATACTCCTGCATGGACTGGCTAAGTGAAGGTGATAAAAACGCCAGATTTTCCACTCTAGGGCGTCTAAAAGAAGGCAAAAGAACTTTATCTCGGGCCTTTTTTGTTCTGAGGAATTTAGAGAGATACTCACAAAAGTAATGGTCTTACTATTGTTAATTATTTTGCTGGCCTATTTTTCTCATTTACTCCCTCGACTTCTGCTATCAATTATTGCATCAATACGATGAATAGGAAAGTTACCCAGGATATGAATGATATTCTTGGCTCTCCTTTTTCCCCTAATGAGGTTAAAGATGCTCTTTAGGGTATGCACCCTTTGAAAAGACCCAGTCCGGATGGTTATCCAGCTTATTCTGTTAGAAATTTTAGAATATCTTAGGGCAAGATGTTACGAATATGTGCTTCAAATGTATTAATGAGGGGGCCGATATGTCAAGTATCAACAAAACCCTTGTAGATCTCATTCCCAAGCTCTCTAACCCGAAACAGGTCAAAAAAATTTCCCCCATCAACCTTTGCAACGTTATTCACAAAATTATCTTTAAGCCATCGCAAACAGATTAAAGCTCATTCTCATTTATATAATCTCTGAATTTTAAAGTGCTTTCACGAAAGGCAGGATTATCTCAGATAATATCATACTGGCTTTCGAGATGATTCACTCTTTGAACAAAGGGGTGAGTCAGGATTCGCTGCCTTAAAGCTTGAATGAGTAAAGCCTTCGACCGTGTTGAATGGAGTTTTCTTATCTGTATGATGCAGGTCTTGGGCTTTGCTAAACAGTGAGTTTCCCTTATTCACATATGTATATATTTGGTCCATTTCTCCTTCCTCATCAACAGACTGCCTTTCGGTGAGTTGAAGCCTCAGAGTGGTTTACGCTAGGGTGACCAGTTGTCTCCCTACCTTTTCCTTTTATGTGTAGAGGACCTCTACACCCTTATCCAGGATGCTCAGTTCAGAGGCTTACTCTCCTACCCACGGGTCTGTCGTGTCAGCCCTGATATCTCCCACCTCCTATTTGTAGATGATAATTTGGTCTTCTTCAGAGCCATTCCCCAAAATTGTCAAGTCATCAATGATATCCTTCGTGCATATGAAAAGGCTTCAGGGCAATCCATAGACCTCTTTATATTGGTTATTGCTTTTTCTCCTAGTGTGGCCCATGATTCTAGAGTGCTTGTAGCTACCTCCCTTAGAGTTTCTATCACCCGATGCCATGGTAAATACCTAGGCTTCCGTCATGCATGAGGATTAATAAGAGGTCCCTCTTTGATGCCATCCTTGAAAGAGATAGGCCTCTCATATCAATCTGGAGGGAAAAACAGCTTTCTTTAGGAGGGAAAGTGATCCTCATCAAAGCAGTCATTCAATCTTTTCCCACGTACTCTATGAACTATTTTCGTCTTCTTACCTTCTTCTGTAAAAAGCTTAAGGCGACCATTGCTCGTTTCCAGTGGGGTTCAAATGGCTCGGCTAGGAAAATGCATTGGCTTGCTTGGAACCAAATGTGCAAGCCAGCATATCTGGGTGGCATGGGATTCAAATCTTTGGAAATTTTCAATCAAGCTCTCCTAGTTAAATAATGTTAGAGAATCATCCACTCTCATCTGAGTCTTTTGTGACAAGGATTTTATTGGTAAAATATTTTCCCAACACCTCCCTCATCTCTACTGATTGCGCCCTTCAAACCTCATTTCTCTGGCGTAGTTTGATTTGGGGGGAAGACTTTGCTTCTCAAAGGAATTCGTTGGCGAGTTGGTGATGGTAGAACCATTCGTGTTTTTTAGGACCCCTAGCTGCCTAGACCTAACTCTTTTAAGCCCCTTAGTATCTTGCCCTCTAATCTGAATCTGAGAGTCTCTAGCCTTATCTCAAACGATAGACGAGATAGAAATGCTTTCGCCTGTTTCCTTGACCCTGAGGACATCGAGCTAGCAATTAGCATACCCGTCAGGCATTTTTAGCAGGCTGATTCTTTGATGTGGCATTATAATAAAAATGGTGTTTATTTTGTCAAAAGTGGGTACAATATGGGCATTTCAAATCATAGTTGTCAATTTCGTTCCGTTTTGCCCGGATGTTCCATTTTCGGGACGGGAACGAAACGAAATAGGGGGTGGTAAAATTTCATCCCGAAATTTTGTTAATTCTGGCCACAACGAAACGTTACAGCCGGAATATGCTCATTCCTTGACCCGAAACACGCTCATTCCTTGCCCAGGAATATGCTCATTTACTTCGTTTTTATTTAATAATAATTTCTTAATTTAATAAAGCTAATTTTTCTTCTATAATTGGTTAAATTTATTTCTATAGTTATGTTTTAGTATAAGTAACTTGTTTAAATTAAATGTATGGTTTGTATATATTATAAATTTATTTCTATGGTTTGTATATATTATAAGTAACTATGAATGGTTAAAATAAATAATTTTTTTAATGAGAATTATGTGTATCTTGTTTTTATAAGTCATGATTTACTTTTTGTTATATTATAAATTTTATAATATTATTTTTATACGTCCGAAATTTGTTTCTGAAACAGAATACCGGTAACCGAAATATCTAAAATATTTTTGTTTTAAAAAAAATTAAAATGATCACGAAAACGAAATTGAGTATTATGTTTAAAACTATTCCGATTCTGGCCGCTGTATGGGTTACTCTATGGTTTTGGTGGTGAAAAAAATTATGGCACCTCCCCATTCCTTCTATGGTCAAAATTTTTATGTGGAGAACCTCTCGAGAACTTCTCCCTTGCAACCCCACTCTCGCTAAAAGGAAAATCAGTCAAGATTTTTACCGTAAGCGAAGTTCAATCACAGCCGTCCAGCTGGATGGTTGTGATAAAAAATAAAAAAATAAAAAAAATATTCTTTCTTTTAAATAAAGCTTCACGTGATTAAAACCGTTTAGATGTAATTGGACATCCCTCAATCAAGTAACTGGGGTCTCTGTCGTAACCACGGCAGAGAATCCTAATTCCCTTTTTCTCTGCCCTTTTATCGAGCTCAATCTGGTTCGAGGAGAACCCTTTTCCCCCTATCCCCAAAAGCTGCTCCAATTGGCCGATGCTGGATTTATTTGCCTCTATATTCACCCCCTTAGACAGGTCTTCTCTGCGGCGAACAATTCTTCTCTGCTGGAGCATTTGGACCTTCAGATGCTTAATGTTGCATGGTGGAGCTCCCTCGGGTATTCCTAATTTTTTTATGCTGGATTGATAAATTTTTTCTGGAGTATGACGAGGCCAACATCTCCCTTGTTCCTCCTCTCATGCCCCCTCACACGCCAAACTCTTTATGGTTCCCCTCTCTCGGTAACTCTCTCAAGCTTAACGAGGACGGAGCTAGTGACCTACTAGTAATGGATCGGGTGCAGGTGGTCTGATCACAGATAGTAATGGTCTGGTTAAAGGAGTTTTTGCCATGAATCTCGGCGGTTTCTTCCCTGCCCATATTTGCGAAGCCTTAGCTCTCATGGAAGCTTCTAAACATCATCACAGAGTTGGGTCTCAAGGTCCATTCAGTAGAGTCTGACTCTCTGGAAACTAGCCGAGCTTTGTCTTCTCCGGATGCTGATTTTTCTGAATTTGGAGCCATTATAGCTCATGCAAAGACCTCTTATCCGAGCTGGAGATTTCCTCTTGGAAGCATGTTTCCCGTTCCTGTAACTCTGCTGCTCACCGCCTGGCCCAATTCGGCCTTTCTTCCCCTAGTCTTTTGATTTGGAAGGACTCCCCTCCCCCTGTTATTGCTGATATCATTGTTCTTGAGTCTGTTTAGCCTTTGGCTAGCTTAAAAAAAAGGAGCATTGTTGTGGGCGTGATAATCCGAGATCATATGGGTGCATATCTTAGCAGCTTCAAAATTCGTTAAGAGAAGCTTCAAACCCGTGGTGGCTGAAGCTTTTGCAGTCTCTGAAGGGATGTATCTCGCTAAGAATGTCCAGTCGATGCCGTTGATTGTTGAGATGGATGTTGTAAATGTGACGCGTCTGATAAAAAAGAGGTGGATACGATGGATCAAATTCAGAATATCAATATGGATATCCAGAGTGAGGCGAGCTCGTTGGGAAGTGTGGAATTTCACCATTGTAGACGATCAAGCAACCATGCAACCCATAAGCGTGCGAGAATGACAGTATCCTAAATGATAGTTCGTCTTTAATTTGGATTGACGATTTCCCTTCTGATAGTTCGTCTTTAATTTGTAATGTTTTGGAGGGCAGTGTTTGCAATTCGCTCTGACGTTTATATTTTGCAATAAAATTGCTTAACAGCACTTACGGATTTGTAATCTAAATCTATTTTTTACTAAAAACGATTAAAAATTTTAAGTGCAACTTATCTATCAAATCTAAATTTTTATAGAGATATTACAAATCTAAATAATTATTGGTTTTAATATGGAATGTCAAAAATATCCTTTCAAAATCATCACTCAAACCAACAGTTTATTATTATTATGTATTATAGTAAATTTATTTAATCTAACATAATCAAATCATCTAATAACATAATTAAAAGTGATATTAAACATATTATCACAAATCATAAATCTAAATATTCAATCCAAATGATAAATCTAAATATTCAATCGAAGATATCCATGTTAGATCAGAGGAATGTAATTAGCTCAGCTTCTGATTCACCGATGAGGTTGCTCCTAATCTTAGTTACTTTAGTTAGGTCGCCTATAACCAGTACAAATTCCTTAACCTCCTCTGCTGGTTCAACGTGAGCCATGCCTTCGTCTTGGTCATCCGATGTTGTTTGCAATAGGGTGTCTTGTCGGGTGACATTTTCTCTTTCTTCTATCATGTGGAGCATTAAAATGGGCGCTTCTCTCCTACGCAATGATGTGGCATAACACTCTCTAGAGGACCTTTACCCTGTCTGACAATTCCCACACCATATGGAGTGGGGAACTTCATGACTTGGTTGTAAGCTTGAGTGTCGTGGACCACCATGATATTTTGCTAGGATCGATCGATTTTAAAATTAAAGAAAATTAGATTTGAACCATGAACGGTTTATGGGCAGAATATCAAAAAATTAATATTTAACTTATTTAATCATATTAAATAATTTAAAACCAATTTTAGTTTGATTATGCATATACGATATTAAAATGAATAGATTAAGGAAAAACATTTTTTCACCTTTACTCTGTATCAGAGAATTTCTGAACTAGTGGAACTCTCTCTAACGTTCTTCGTGTTCTTCAAGCTTTAAGATCAAAATCACGAACTTGATCTTCTACGAACGATTTCCGAATTAGTCCACCAAAAACCATCCATTAATTTCAGAAATATATCTCAGAAGAAATTTACATAGGAATTTGAGTGTGGGCTCTCAAAACGATTGAAGAAGAAAAATCAAATCTTCCCTTCTTTAGATTAATTTTGACGGCAATAGTAGTGAGAGGAGAAAATGTTTTTCTCTCTTTTTTGTGTTGATAATAACAACTGTATCTAATACTCATTATCTCTTTGCAATCAAATTGCTATTAGATATCTATCAAAAAGTAATTTTTGATATTTACAAATATACTCATATATTCAAAAATTTCCAAAATTTCCCAAAATTATCTATTATTGTCAAAAATTACATGATCTCCTAGGTTTTAGTTGTATCGAAATTCAACAATCCAATTGATCATTATCAATCAATTAATTTATTTATTTTATTTAACTAATTAGAAAATATTAAATTAATTAATTTAATATAATAATTAAACTTAACTAACTTACGTGACATCACATATCACATATATGGTGTAGGAAATATGCCTCGGCACCAAAACACATTTTTGTCCAACTTAGTTCGTTTTTCTATCCCTGTTCTCTGAGCTATTCCTGATACCGAATGGACTCACATGAACAAAGCTTAGGATTTAAATACCTGGTGAATTTATCTTCATAAATTTCTGACTCATTTAATCCTGACATCGTACGACTCTACTATAAGTTTGATGTCAAATCAACTCTCGATTCATGCGCACTACATTTTCTATTGGTTGTAAATAAACTCTATTTATTTTCACAAGTGGAATGTAAAATTACCATTTTACCCCTCTTGTTATTATTTCTTTAACTCCTTTATTGACTATGAATAAGAAAGACATTATAGTGAATTGTCTCGTACAATATAAAACTTCAATGATTCATTTCATCGAATACTTGGCCAAGTTAATTTATTCATACACCTATCAATAAAGCATAAGGTGATTTGTTACTCTAGTAGTCTAACCATGAATTTTCATATATGTGAATCATACAACTCCTACTTAATTAAATTACAATCCCAACAGTCGTGGTATTGCCCGCCAATTCGCACTACTCATTTGACGTATCAAAGATTGCAACTAACCAAGTCAAGTTACATATTCACCTCAAGATTAACGTAATTATAAAAATACCCTTAAGGTGTAACAATTAGATTTAGAGTTAGGTAAACGGTTTTGGGCTCTAAACTAATTTGTTACCGGTCTATTCAACATGTTCATAACATGTCTAGGTTAATTTTTTAAGTCTCCACTCTTATGCCCCAAGAGTGACATCCAACGGTTCAACATAAGAGTCATAATCGAATTCGATTGCCCAGTTGATCCTAAGACTGCGAATATCATTCTTAACTATTTCAGAAGAGTTCATCTGGAGACGCTTTCGTCTTCACTCTTCTTTCATTGACAATAGTTCCAAGACATGCATAATTTATAAACACGCTTTAATTTAAAATAAAACTTTCAATTTATTCAAAAAAATTCAGTAGTACAAATGTCTGAGAAATAATTAAATACAATTTATTACACGCTACTTTATGGGCATATTCCAACAATCTCCCACTTGGACTAAAGTAGGCGTGTACAATCTCTTATCCCTAAGCCGTACAGATGACCATAAAAAACTTTACTGCTTAAAGTCTTCATAAATGGATCTGTCAGGTTGTTGACCATCGAAATATGCATAACCACAATGTCTCCACGCTGAACAATCTCTCTAATCAGGTGATACTGAAGTTCTATGTGTTTGGATCTCTTATAGCTTCTAAGTTCCTTAGAATTCACTACAGTCCCACTATTATCACAATAAAATGGCATGGGCTTGTCAGCGTCTAGAACAACTTCCAGAGTCTTCAAGAACTTCCTAAGCTATACATCCTCATTTGCAGCTTCACAAGCTGTCATATATTCAGCTTCTATGGTAGAATCAACAATGCAAGATTGCTTGATATTTCTCCATACAATTACTCCACCATTCAAGATGAACACTGATCTGGAAGTAGACCTCCCAGAGTCTTAGCTTGAAAATCAGAATCTGTATACCCCGTCATATTCAAGTCACTAACTGAATCCACAACCATGTAATTTCTTGTTCTCCTAAAAAACTTAAGGATATGTTTGACGGTATTCCAAATCATCACGTACATGAGGCATCACGTACATGAGGCTCCCTACGGCCGAGGCATAGGATATCCTCATATCTTCCTCTTCTTGAGGAGTCTTCGGAGACTGCTCCTTGGAGAGGCTAACTCCATGTCTAAAGGGAAGAAATCCCTACTCGGTGTTTTGCATACTTAAGTGATCCAACACCTTATCAATATAAAATGCTTGAGAAGGTGTCAATTAAATGTTCTTCCGATCTCGAAAGATCTGAATATCTAAGACAAATGCAGCTTCTCTAAGATCTTTCATGTCAAATTACTTTGTAAGTCAAAACTTGACATCAGACAATTTTCTTACATCATTCCTAATGAGTAGAACATCATCTATGTACAAGATTACAAAAACCACCTTCTCTTCGTGTATCAACTTATGCACACAAGGTGCATCCACCAACTGTTCAAAACCATAGTTCTAAATTGTTTCGTCGAATCTAATATTCCACGACCGTGATACTTGCTTAAGTCCATAAATGGACTTCTACAGTTCATAAACTTTTCCCTCTTGGCCTTTCTTCATGAACTTGTCTAGTTGATCCATATAAATGTGCTCATCAAGATTGCCATTCAAAAAGTCAGTCTTGACGTCCATTTTTCAGATTTCATAATCAAGGGTAGCAACAATGGACAAAAGGATTTGGATGGATTTAAGCATGGCTATCGGTGAGAAGGTATCCTCGAAGTCTATGCCTTCCTTTTAGTGTAGCTCTTAGCTACTAGCCTAACTTTGAATGTCTCTACATTTCCATCCAGACCTCTTTTCTTCTTATAGATCCATTTACATCCTTCTGGTTTTATCCCTTCAGGAGGATCTACAAGTTTTTAGACTTCGTTCGAGTACAACAAATGTATCCCAATGTTCATGGCTTCCCGTCATAAGTTTGCTTCAGGATCAGCTATGGCCTCCAAGTAAGAGATTGGTTCATCTAGGTCATTGTCTGAGATAGTTGTCAAAGCTTCTCCATAAGACATGTACCTTTCAGGTTGCCTCACAACTCTCCCACTACGTTGAGGCTCCATAGTCTCCGGCTTCTGTCATGGTTCTTCCATTATTGAATCAAAAACAATTTCTGATTGGGACGTCGGTGTTCTCCCACTCAATAATTCCTCTAGCACAACTGTGCTTCTCAGCTGTACACTTTTAATACAATCTTCATCGAGAAAATGAGCATTCATGCTAACGAATGTTTTGTTGTCAGTCATACTGTAGAAAATATACCCTTCCATTCTCATAGGATATCCTACAAACATGCACAATCCTGAACGACTAGCCAACTTAAATGTCTTTGGTCTTTGGTCTTAGAACATGTGTTGGGCAACCCCATATTCTAAAATGGTGAACGGATGACTTTCGCCTGTACCATCTTTTATATGGTGTACCAGTCATCGTCTTTGACGAACTTGGTTCAGAATATATGCCGTTGTTAGTAAGACATATCCCCAGAACGAATCTGGGAAGGATGAGTAACTCATCATGGATCTAACCATATCCACCAGAGTTTGATTCCTTCTCTCTGACACACCATTTTGTTGTGGCATACCAGGTGCTATAAGGTGAGAAAGAATACCTTATTCCTTAAGAAAGTCCTCGAACGCTCCTAGCAAGTACTCTCCACCACGATCAGATCGTAGTGTTTTGATTTATTTTTCTAATTTCTTTTCAACCAAGACCTTATATTCTTTTAACTTTTCAAATGTTTCAGACTTTTGATGCATCAGATAAACATGACCAAAACGTGAGTAGTCATCAATGAAAATTATGAAGTATTCATAACCTCATCTTGCTTGGATATTCAAGGGCTCGCATACATCACTATGTATGCGTTGAAGTCATTGAGTGGCTCTTTCACCTTTTTATGAAAAAAGTATCTTGGTCATTTTACCTTCTATACAGGATTCACGTGTGGGTTATGAACCCGCACTTAAAGATTGCAATGGACCATCCTTCATTTAATCATGTCTAGGCTAATGTGTCCAAGACGTAAGTGTCATAGATAGGTTAGATCGGATGAGTCATAGTTCAACCTTTTATTATCCCTATGTGAATCGATATTCACTTTAGAATCACAAATCATGGGTGCTACAGGTTTTACGTGATACAATTTATTAATCATTCGTGCAATAGTAATTAAGCATTCATTTCTAAAAATACCAATATTTTATCAATGAATTTTAGATCAAATCCTTGCTCAATTAATGCACCAATAGAAATCAAAAAGTCTTCCCAAAACTCAGGACATAATAAACATCATGTAAAATAACAAAATATTTCTCAAAACATAATTGAAAAGTTTCCACTGATGCGGTCGATACTAGTGCTTCCTTCCCCCAACAGAAGCTGAAATCGCCCTCATCAAGCTTTCTGATTTCCCTGAAAACTTGCAGGGAGCAACAGATGTGGTTAGTAGCTGCAGAGTCTACAATCCAAGAAAAAATAGAGTCAGCTACATAACAGGCCTCAGTAACCATTGCTATAGCTTTAGATCTTAACCCTTTGAGATACTCTAGGCAGTTATGTTTTCAATGACCAGCAGCTCCACAGTGATGACACTTGTCTTTTAACTTGTCTACTCTCACGGTGCTCTTACCTTTGGCAGCTCCCGGCTTCTGCTTCTTCACTTTCTTTGGACCCCTTCTTTGTTTCTTCTTAGAGCTAAAGGTGGAAGGCCTACTTTCAGTCAAGTTAGCCTCTCCATATTTCCCCTTGCCCTTTAGAAACATGGTCTCAGCAGCTTGCAGCTCCTTCATGAGCTCAGGAAGTGAGTAGGTCAGCTTATTCATCGAATAATTAAGCTTGGAGTTCTCAAATGTACTAGACAAAGTCTCTAAGATCATATCCACTTGAGTCTCGCCATTGACCTCAGCACCCATGATATCCATCTCTTTCAGATAACTTATGATCAACATCATATGTTCTCTGATAAGTGTTCCAGGTCTACAATGCAGTTCATGAAGTTACGTGCAACTGTTTGTCTGGCTTGATGACCCTAATCTCCGAACATTTTGGTGATGTTTAACATCATATCAGCGACAGTCTCAAAGTTCTGATGTTGTTGTTCCAACACATTGCTCATAGATACCAAGATGTAACATCTGGTGATATCATCAGAATGCAACCAAGAAGCATATGCATCATTTTTCTCTTTAGTCGATTCAGCAATAGGCTAAATAGGACAAGGGCCAGTGAGCACGAACTTGTGCTTTTCTAGTGTCAGCACGATATCAAAATTTCATTTCCAATCCACATAATATTCACCATTGAATTTGTTCGCGTTAAGAATAGTTGAGAGAGGGGATAGTGACATGATTACTGAAAAGAATAAATAAAGCGGTGTAAATAAATGCTCAATGGTTTAGGAAAGTATGATACATGATGCAACTACTAAATATTTTTGAAGTCCATTAAAAAATTACTTCCTCCATGATGTTACGATAAAAAATGATGGCTTGTCTCAACGAGGGATTAAGTCCAAACTATCTCCTATCACATTGAGACTTCTCTCGTTTGGTTAACGCTCAAATGTCTCCACATCTACCTTAACCAATTACTAATGGTTTTGGTCACCTTGGCCTCATTGCCTAAACCCTATAGGGGGATTCCAAAGTGCTCCAGTCTAAGTGTTTAACCTATGCATCGACTCTTAAATGTTGCTATGGACTAACAATCCATCTATGGGACGGCCCTGCCCCACCACTCCCTTTAGAAGTCTTAACTTCCGAAGAAACTCGATGACTCAAAGCGGCACGATTCCAAAGTTTCTCACATTCAAGTTAGGACCGTTATGGGTGGCTCTAACCCTTCCCAGTCGCACGATCAAGTTTGCGTTAGAGACCTTAGGAACATTTCAACTTAAATGACCCTCCCATTTAGTTTTTGAAACAAATGGATTTTTGGTTATTTTTCAAAAAACATCTTTTATTAATTTAAAAAATGTGATAAAATTTATAAATCCTTTATTAATTTTAAATCTCAATTTAAAATCATAACCATTATAAATTTTGCATCGTAATTAAACAATAATCATTATCAATTAATCTACAATGATGCATGTACATACTACATGGTAATTTAATATTGGCATATCCCTAATCTATATGACAATTTGATGATGCGCGATTAAAATTAAATCATACATTTAAATGTAACCTCCCTATTGGCTCATTTCTAATTATAACCCATAAAAGAATAATAAATAAATTACAAATTAATTTATGAACTAATCTTTATGGTGTTTGTAATTTATTCCTTCGTCTCCATGTTGTCCCAGCATTTTGTAACACTTTACAAATATTAGTCCCATTTTTAAAAATAATTTTCAATTTAAAATTTTTAATTTTCCAACATATTTTTACTTTGATAAACAAACTACCAAGTAATTAGTAAATTGATTTATTTTTAAAACAATTTAAAAAAACTATAATTATACAAGTGTTGAAAAATTTACCAAATTAAATTAAAATTAAATAAGGGACTAAAATTGATTTTGAAATCATATTCAAAATTTGAATTTCAAAAACCCTAGGTTTCCTAAAATCATGGGTTTCCAAAACTTATAGGTTTCCTAATTTGATTAGGACTCTACCGTGCAAGTGACAACACATGACAGCAGCGACAAGCGGTGGCCAACGGTGAACAGTACTGCAGGTGAACAGTACTGGCATGAACAGTGTCGTTGGTGAACACTACTGGCATGAACAGTGCCGCTGGTGAACAGTAGTGGCATGATATTATTTCATCATATTAAATAATTTAAAACCAATTTTAGTTTGATCATGCATATACGATATTAAAGCGAATAGATTAAGGGAAAACAATTTTTCACATTTACTCTGTATCGGAGAATTTATGAACTGGTGAAATTTCTTCAAGCGTTCTTTGTATTTTTCAAGCTTTAAGATCAAAATCACAAACTTGATCTTCCGTGAACGATTTCTGAATTAGTCCACCAATAACCACTCGTTAATTTTAGAAATATATCTCAGAAGAATTTTACATAGAAATTTAAGTGTAGGCTTTCAAAATGATTGAAGAAGAAAAATTAAATCTTCCCTTCTTTAGATTAATTTCGGCGGCAACAGTAGTGAGATGACACTACTACAAAAATGGGTTTTAATGACAGCATGATATTGGTTTTGATGATAGGCCTCTTAAACCTGTCATTGGAAAAAGGTTTTTTTTTTTTACTTTTTGCTATTATGACGGGTTTTAAATAACATGTCATCGTATAGTTATCTATAATGACAGGTAATTCTTAAATCTGTCAAAAAAATTTTATTTTTTTAAATTAATTATTTTTTACACTCTTTATTTACCAAAATGCCACGTCATAACCTAATCTAAACCAACTTCCCTTTTGAGCCACTCCCTCAACCCCATCTCTCTCTCTCTCTCTCTCTCTCTCTCTCTCTCTCTCTCTCTCTCCCTCTCGACCTCGACCTCTCGCTTAGACGCCATTGCCATCTCTCTTTGTCTTCTTCGATTTGGTCTTGGTTTATGAAGTCGAGCTCGCCATCAAGAAGCTCTCTCTCTCTCTCTAACCCCTAGTCCGTTCGTAAGCGAAAGAAATTAGCTTCTTCAATCTCATCCGGAGATTAAACAGTGAAGAAAAAGCATAACAAAAATAAGAGCAAAATGTCATCGTCAATGAAAACCAGTCAGGTTCGAGCATTGCACCTATTGATAAAGCATCAGGGCTCTAAAAGACCGGCCTCTTGGAAGGATCCTGAAGGCTGAGTAATCAAGAATTACACCCGTGATGAAGCTGTCTCGCAGCTTAAGGCTTTTCGAGATGATATCATTTCTGAAAAGGCTAAGTTCGAGGATCTTGCCTCTTGCTTCTTCGACGGCAACTCCACCAAGCACGGTGGTGATCTAGGTCTATTTCCTTGCCTCCAAAATTATCTTTTTTGTTTTACTTACTGATTGATTGCTGAAAAAAGGAAATTCGTGCATATTTCCCATTCTGCCTTTTTCCCTAAAAATCCCCAGGAAGCTCTAGATGTTATTCACATCAGCAAAGAAGACCAGCAAAGTTTTTTTGCAATGCTTGCGGTAGTGTTGTGGCCAGGAGATGTTTCTTTTACTGTTATAGACAATGAGAACCATGTTTCTGGTGCTGTTGTGGAATCCCACATATCATGATAACTACCACGATATCCTTATACATCGTTTAACACATCTAAGCACTTTGTTTATTTTAAAGTAAACCTGTCAGTTATTTGTTACTCTGATACATAATTAATGTTCTCTAGTTTGCTCAATGGATCTATGTATGGTAACTTATGCACCTCCTAAATGAGTCAGAACTAAGCTCATACTGTTATTGGGGAATTAGGAAAATCAACTAAAGATCTAAAGTAATAAGGGACTGAATGTTGGACCATTAGTTGCACCTTGTCTATGCTTCAGCAATACCCACTAATAGATATGTGTTTGTCATTTGTTTCATCCTTTCTATAAATTAAAAGCTATATCACTTCCTACATATTTTTTAATGAGCTAGTAGTAGGTTAGAATTTACTTGCATAAAGTTGTAAGTAGTTTGTTTACTTAATGGGGTTGCATTATCCATGTTCGGTTGTTTGTTGATGCCTTAATGACTTATGAGGTTGGCTGTTTCATTTCATCAAGTCTATCTACTGTTGTAAAACTTATTGGGTGTGATATTGAGGAGCTCAACCTGGCTTTATCAACTCAAAAAATGAGGGTTGGGAATGATAATATTATCCAGAAGTTAACCCTCGCACAAGTAAGAAAACTTCATTCGTATTGTGTCATTGTTGATCGTAAAGTTTTCCACTGTATTAAAGAAGAAGTCACTAAATATCAATGCATTGAATCTCTCTAAAAATGTCCTTCCATTAGTTAATTGATTTTGGACCTGTCATTGAATGTCCTTCCAGTAGTTAATTGATATTATCGAATTGATGTATATTCAATACTATGTAGTGTCTTTAAATTGGCTGCGGAACGGTATCCAGTTGCTGAAAAAGTGCTCAGAAATGATGTGCCATTGAATTTGATTATATTGTTAACACTTAGTGTTTGTGAATATAAATATCTAGTGGGATCGATTTCACTCTGTAAAAACATCGATATAAATTATGTTTGGGCTTTAAGAAAAGAGGAAAAAGTGGTGCACAAAGCTTAGGTAAAAAGTCTGAGGTTTGTGAATATGATCGAGACAGCTAAAGTGATGCCTTCCCTCAAGCCTGTCTTATTATGATATTATTTGTAACAGATTTTTGGTCCCACTCTTCCACCAAAAACATGACCAACCTTATGCCATGGCAAACTGTAGTTAGTGTGGAACTATAACTAATTTCAAGATTTTGTGAAGTTGGAAATTTACATTTCTAAAATATGACTATCGAGTACTGTCCACTTGGTTGAATCTATAGTTAGAGTTTCTCCACCTTGAGATTTCAATTCTCTTTTATCTTGCAGGCAATTGATATAAGAGATACTTTGGCCAAGTCAATTTATTCTTGCCTATTTGACTGGCTGGTTGACCAAATCAACAAATCTCTTGTTGTGGGCAAACGACGTAACAGCAGATCCATTAGTATTCTTGATATCTATGGCTTCGAATCATTTGATGTATATTAGATTACTTTAATCTCCTCTCTCTCTCTCTCTAATCATTTGATGTATGTTAGATTACTTAGTCGCCCCTCCTAACATATTTTCTATTTGTCAAATTCAGAGGAATAGCTTTGAGCAGTCCTACATTAATTATGCAAATGAGAGATTGCAGCAACATTTCAATCATCATCTGCTCAAACTGGAACAAGAGGTAAGATTACAGTTACTATCTAGGAAATAAATTGATTAATTATAGTTTATGCTACCATCTGGCAATAGAACATAATGGCTTTCTAGTTTGGAACAGTAGACTATAAGGTTTCTCGGGTCAGATTTCTTTACTAGTGTCATTGAACGTGCAGATTCTAGGAGAGTAGGATCCAGCTTTGTTTGTTATAACAAATTTAGTTTTATTTCATTATATTGTCTTCCTTTTCCCATTTGATAGATTTCCCTCTTTGCTATTTGGTAGATACATTATATGAATTCTGACCTATTGACATTCTTTGGTAGGAATACATCCAAGATGGAATTGACTGGACAAAAGTTGATTTTGATGACAACCAAGATTGTCTGAGTCTTTTTGAGAAGGTATAACTTTTTCAATGTATGCGCTTGTTTTATTAGATATTGTTGTTTTATTAGCATGGCCTCAATAAATTATTCATAGATATGCTAATAGGTGAAATTTGCTGAAGCATTTAATTCTTCAATGAAAGCATTTTGCATAATATTAATTTATACTTAAGCTTCAGAATATTTGGTGAGGATTGAGGAATAGATTATGTCAACTATCATGTTTAATTGAGAAATTTAAAGAAACGAAGTTGGAGGCTCAAAATGGAACAAAGCACAACGAGGCACAAATGGACTCATAAGGAACTCAATTGAGGGTTTTTCTCCTAAATATATATTGTCGCAATGTGTATGCGACGCGGAGCGGTAATTGAAAAATAATCTTTGGGAAAAATAAATTCGAAGTTGCCACCAATCATTTTAGGATGTGATCAGTCACCCGATTTTAAAATAAAAAATTTGGTCTATGAAAACTCAAAGTTGGTTCAGGAGTCATTTGAGTGTGGAGAAGGTATTAGCACCCCACGACACCCGTTGTTAAAATGATTACCAAATTTAATCAAATGCTTTCCAAATTATGTTTTAAAAAATAAGGTTGAAAAAATTCATTTTTGAATGTCTCATTTGGTACATTTTGCATCGTAAAAATGAGCAAATAAATGACCTTTAATGGGTGGTACAACGACCATTGAAATTTTTTTTTTATTTTTTTATATTTTTTTAATTCAAATCATTATTAGAGTTGCTCTCAGTATCCTAAAAAGAACTCCTCATCTCGATAGTTCAAAAAATTTGATATCCCAAAATTTCAAAGTCCGCCATCGGATTTTTAGTGTAAAACTAAATTAATAAAGATAAGATGATTTAAATTTACATACTATTATTGTAAATCACGCATATACATATTGTTATAATTATAAGGGAAATTTTAAATATGATAATATAAGAGTGTGCTACAAAAATAAAGATGTAAACAAAGTTATACTAATAACTAAAAAAGTAAAAGAAATAAATAGATGAAAAATTAGAATCACATTTATTGTAGGATGACAAAGTAAAGAAAATTTGTAAAGTGGAGAATACATGTAAAACATGGTAAAACATGAAAATATAAAAACAAAACATAAATCTCATTATATAATAAATAAAAAAGAGAGAATTTAAAAAATAAAAATAAAGGTTGAGAGGACAAATGGTGTCCTCTTAACGAACAAAGCCAACAGCTTGTTGGCCATTGCTTTGTTGGTGGGAGGACAAATTTTGTCCGTCCCCCCACATTTTTCAATATATATTATTATTTTTTTGTTTAAATTTTAGAATAAAATATCTTTTTTAGATATAAATATTTTTTTTACTCTTAGTTCACTAATTATCATTTTTTTTCTTTTTTCATTGCTTGGAATGATCATGGATGATAACTAGTTCAAACAAGCGTCACAAAAAGGATGAACAAAAATTAAAAGAAAAGAAGAACAGACTTGTAATAAAAAAAAAATCAAAGCTTAAATATTTGCATAATCTTGTATAGAAGTTTTACTCTCTATTTAATGTATTTTTATGTACGAGAAACTATTATAGGAGATTTTTTCATCAAATGTACACTTTCAACTCATTAAAGAAATGATTCACATTAAGTTAAATTTACACCCTTTAAAAGCTTTATCCTCATCCTCATTGATTGAGTTGATGACAAAAATATCTCATTATAAAACTTGTAGAGAAATCAATAATACATGAAAATAAAACTTAAGATTAAGAGTAGGAGAAATGATAAAGAATGAGCAAACAACTTATGTATGGAAAAGGAAACAACGAAATATCAACTACATGAGTATGAAGAATATAGATGATGAATAATAATGAACAAAATATATTGTAAGCTAAAATGCAAGAAATTTGAACTACCTTAATAAAAAGAATAGGAGAAGATGAAAGATGAATAGAAACGAAAACTCTCTTTCTATTTTTTTAAAGTCTCCTATTTTCTCAAGACCTCTCTTTCTCTCGATAAAATCCCTTCTCTTTCTCACTCTCCAATCCCCATTTTCAAGTGTGGACCTCCCCTCTATTTATAGGCAAACCTAGGGCTTCACTTTTTATTTTTAATCTTTTAGTTCCCTTTTTATTTTTTAGTCCTTGGACAATTCTTCTTATGTTTAGGCATTGGGCTATTTTTCAAATCATACACATAGTCTTATACTAGTATATGGGCCAAAAAATAAAATTTATATTTTTAAAGTATTGGACCGGATAAAATACGGTATCTACAGCGGCCCCTCTTTTGTTCACGCTTCTAAACTTAGAAGGTGTACAAAGTGTACATAAGTATTTTGATCGAGAAAAGACTATATGGATAAGGGGAATAGAAACCTTGACTTATTCGAGTTCTACGAAATGACGGAACTTATGAAATAGACCTGGATAGACACAGACTTCGACCTCGACTCAATTCGGGTTCGATTTAACAATATTAATTGAAACGGACCAGGCGCTGACACGGGGCTTCGACCGCGACAAAGTCGAGTTCGATTTAACCTAAGATAAAGAAAGGACGTGGACCTAGATAGACGCATGCTTCAACCTCGACTCGATGCGGGTTCGATTTAATCATATTAATTGAAACGGATCAAGCGCTGACACCGGGCTTCGATCGCGACAAAGTCAAATTCGATTTAACCGAGATATTTGAAAGGAAATGGACCTGGATAGACGCAGGCTTCGACCTCGACTCAATTTGAGTTTGATTTAACTGAAGATGTTGAAATGATATTTGATCTTATTTTTACAAGTTTCATATGGTACAAGAGCTAGACTAATGCAGGCTCTAAATGTAGAAAGTCATGTGTGGATTTCAAAAAAATATCCTTAAATGATTCATGCCCTTGAATTGCATCAAAACATATCAATATGATGCATGTCTATGCATTGTAATTATTGAATATAAATGCAAAGTAGTGATTTTGAGTGCATGCATGCATGATTGTGAACATTTGTAAGGAAATTATTTGATGATTTTTTTTTAAAATTAACTAATGTCGCCATATTTTTCACCTTTCAAATCAATCACTTGGCCTAAGGTCATGGACTCGTAACGAAGTATCGAGCATACTTTCAAGATAATGATGCATCATTATTCATTGGTTTGTACCCCAGTATTCGGCTCCATGTTGATGATGAAGAAAAATGAATAATTTCTCCATACTTTGCTTTTTTTTGTACTTTAATTGCAATCCTCCAATCGTGTTTTAGCCTTTGTCATGTGCATACTGACTTTCTCGTGGTGACTTTTCAGATTTCACCTCGCACTCAGACCACTTTTCTTAGTCTTTTTTCTTTCTTATTCACCTAAACAAGTTTATGCTTTTAGTTATTTCAGGAGTAATTAATGATATCTTAGAATTGAGAGGAATAACAAATAATGAAAATAACGAGAAGATGAAGTATATGTATTTATCAACTGAGAAAGAAAAAAGGCTCTTCATTGATGATGAGTAATGTTTACAAACAAGGAATTTGAAAAAAATATAGAATAAGAATTTCTCCAGTATTCGAGACAGCACTTTTTAAAAAACACTTTTTGCCCAACTTCGTTTTTCCCATACTTAGGGCGGTCAAACGAAATACTTTTTGACTGTATCAGAATTAACTATATGCGGTAAATCGTCTCCATCTATCTCTGTTAGCATGAGAGCTCCTCCAGAGAAGGCCTTCTTAACAATGAAAAGTCCTTCGTAATTTTGGGTCCACTTCCCCTTATGATCTTTTTGATATAAGAGTATCTTTTTCAACACCAAGTCTCCTTCTCGAAAATATCGGGGACGCAATTTTTTATCATATGTGTGCATCATTTTTCTTTGATATAATTACCCTCTACATAATGCAGTCAATCTTTTTTCCTCGATGAAATTCAATTGCTCATATCGTGTTTGTACCCACTCTACTTCTTCTAATTTTGCCTCCATTAAGACTCTGAGGGAGGGAATTTTCACCTCAATTGGAAGGACTGCTTCCATGTCATATACCAAAGAGAATGGCGTAGCCCCAGTTGATGTTCAGACTGATGTACGGTACCCATGTAGTGCAAACGGGAGCATCTCATGCCAATCCTTATAAACCTCTGTCGTCTTCTCTCTGATCCTTTTTATGTTCTTATTGGCTACTTCCACTGCTCCATTCATTTTTGGACGATAAGGAGATGAATTATGATTCTCATGGAACCTACCTCATATTCTGCCACATTGTTTGTACGTCAAATAATAATTTACCGTGAATGGGAAAAACTATCCCTCAGGAGATATGAGAATTGCCTTAATTCCATTTCCTACATCATTAGATGCCATCAAATAACACTGTCTCTAATTCTGGATCCATAGATTCTCCTTTATTATTAACATGACTAATATGTTCTCATCAGGAAAATCAAACTTCATAGACTCATAATCTTACACTGGTTGATCTTCTAGATAATCAGCAAGTACACTTCATTTTATTGACTTTCTTGTGACATAGACAATATCATATTCCATTAGCAACATTTGTCATTTAGCAATTCACCCAGAAAGTGATGGTTTTTCAAAGATATACTTGATTGGATCCATCTTTGAAATTAACTAAGTGGTGTGGTATAACATGTACTGTCGAAGCCGATGAGCAACCCAGGCTAATGCACAACATGTTTTCTCTAACATAAAAAAATTAGCCTCATAGTTTGTGAACCTTTTGCTTAAATTGTATATTGCTTGTTCTTTCCTTCTAGAGGCGTCTTGTTGACTAAGTATGCAACCCATAGATTCTTCTATTACTGTAAGATACAAAATGAGTGGACGCCTAGAGCTGTAAGAACAAGTATAGACGGATTTTATAAGTATTGATTGATCTTCTCAAAAGCAATTTGGCAATCATCATGCCATCATTATGTATCACTTTTGTGAAGAAATATAAAGATAGGTTCACAAGTTGCAGTTAGCTGTGAGATGAACCGGGCTACGTAATTTAATCTTCCCAAGAAACCTCTAACTTACTTTTGAGTTTGAGGTGGTGGCATATCAATGATGGCTCGAACCTTGTCAGGGTCAACTTTTACTCCTTCCTTGCTCACGACAAAACCAAGTAGTTTCTCTTAAGATGTTGCAAATGTACACTTTGTCGGGTTAAGTTTTAACTGGAGCTTCCTCAACCGTTTAAATAGTTTTTGCAGAGTGACAGTGTGATCTTCCCCTTGACGAGATTTGGTAATCATATCATCAATGTACACTTCAATTTCTTTATGTATCATATCATGAAACGGTGCTACCATTGCCCGTTGGTAAGTTGCCCCTGCATTCTGTAGACCAAATGGCATAACCTTATAACAAAATGTACCCCACAAAGTTATAAAAGTGGTTTTTCACGGTCTTCAGGAGCCATTTTGATTTGGTTATACCCTAAAAAACCATCCACGAAAGAGAAGGTTGAATGTCCTGCAGTGTTCCTTACTAAGACATCGATATGGGGTAATGGAAAATTATGCTTGGGGCTTGCCCGGTTTAAGTCTCTATAATCGACGCACATCCTTACTTTCCCATGCTTCGGCACTAAGACTATGTTAGCAACACATTCAGGGTATTTTACTACTTCTAGAAAATCCGCATCTACTTACTTTTTAACGTTTTCTTTTATATGTACCAGTATGTCTGATTTCATTTTTCTATAACTTTTATCACACTTATTTACTTTCGGACATAAGTAGCAAATGATAAACCACGATATCAGTGTCTAGACCTAGCATATCTTGGTACGACCGTGCAAAGATGTTAATATACTCTTTGAGTAAGTCAATTAATTGTCGGTGACTTTGGCATGTCATAGAAGTGCCGATTTGGACTTCTTTCGTCTCTCCATCCAATCTCAAATTTATCACATCTGTTAACTCTTAATATGGTTGAGTTATTTTATCATCCTCTTCTACCATTCTTAACATGTCTGGAAATTGTTCGAAATTATCCTCGTCACTTTCATCTGACTTTACACTAAGAATGGGATTGTCAAAGTTATTGCTCATGCTCTTGTTTTCAAGTTCACCGTTCTCGAACTTGAATCAGATTATTGGATGAAAGGAATGCAAGAAAAGAAAATAAACAATGCATGAGTATGAACAACATTTTAGAAATGGAAAAGGTAGACATAAAAGGAAGAACAAATAGAACTGGAATTGTATTTATCATTAGCAAAAGGACACGAAACAAGTTTTTAGGCTCTCATTCAAAGAGGTGACATGAAACAAACGAGAACATAGGCCCATAACAACGAAATTTCTAAAGCATTGTATAGAATCATTAGAATTTAAGCACAACCTTTCTCTATTGGAACTTAGTCAAAATACAATTTGCTTTACGCGAACACCATATATGACCCTCGAGGGGTGGACTCAGGGTGCTCTTATACCTGACCTCGGAGTTGTCCCTAAAGGTTGGCCTCAGGGTGCCCATGAGGGGTGTCATCGGCCTGCCCCGTAGAGGTGGCCTTTGCCCCCGATAGGTGTTCTCAGGGTGCCCCCAAGGAGTGGCCTTGGGACTCCTTGAAGGGTTCTGCCTTGGGACTCCTTGAGGGGTTCGACCTCGGGTTCGGGGTACTCGCGGTGCCCGGTCTTGAGACTGTTTCAATATTCAAAAAATGGGTATAACAAATGTAACATTACAAAAGATGAAAAAATATTAAACATATATGAAAGAATAAATTATATAGAGCGCTATTATTTATAGAATTCATAAACATATTAGATTTCATCCAAATACATATAATTACTTCAAACTCTATTTTTTCAATTGTATGTCAATCAATATATTTAAATTTGATTCATTATTTACATGTTGTCGTGTGTCTTTTTTCTTTTTATACATGTTATGTAACTGAGTTTAAGTTATACAATTGACTATTACTAATTTAGTTTAAGATTGTCAATATTTGATATTAATATTTATGAAGGATGATTGAGGGATTCTACGAAGTAGAAAGGGCTACTTTTGTCTAAATATATTTTTTCCCCTCAATCTCATTTATATATATTAATCAACATACACATGAGATTCACGTATAATTGAATTTATTGTACTTTTCTATGATTATGACTTATAATCATATGGTGTTCACACAAATTAAATGAATATATCTAGCACCATATTATTTATTTTCAATTTATGTGAGTAAAATCATGATAATATTATATTGTTATTATTTTATTTATTGATATATTATTATTTTCAACCAAGTTGTAGAATATAATGCATATTTTTAGGAAAAATGAAATATGGTTACCAAATAACAGAAAAAATGTTGTAATTAAAATTAATTACGTATTATTGTAATAGTGATCTTCATTTTTTGTATTATAGATTATTTTGTTGTTGTAAGTTTTGTGTGATAATAATAATAATTATGTAGCATACTAATTACCTAACATATAAAATATAACATAACTAAAAGTTTCAAAATGTGTGTTATAACTGAATAACTTTATTATTCAAATTTAATAATGATAATTAACTTTTCCTCAATATTAAAATAAATTAGTAAAAATCTATAATTTTCTCCATAATTTTTTGAATCATCTGTAGTTAATTCAAAGTGATAAAATTAAGAATTAACTTAAAAAAAAATATTTATTAATTTATGTAGTAGAAAAAGAACAAAAACTTTTCGAAATGTCATTGTTAGTTGTTGTTACATATTGCTTAAAAAATTCATCAGAGACCAGCAAAAAGAGTCACAATTTTTTTACGTTGAGATTTTATATTGACCGTTTATTTACATTATCAACGGTCAAGATTTGAGGAATAGAAACCCTTATGCTAGGATCTATCAGAGGGAATTCATTTCCATAATCTCGCATCCAACACAAGCCAGAGTTAAACCCTACAAAGAACCCGCCGGTTGGGGGTTAAGGCTGTCGGCGATACCATGGGATCCAAAAACGTGGAGAAGAAGCAGAAGAAAAGGAACAGGTCCAAGCTCTCTGAAAGCTCAGATCCTTCTCCATTATCGGCGCGAAGTACCAATTACCATGAAGGCGGAAACAAAAGAATCATCACTGACTCTCGTTTCTCGTCCGTACACTCAGACCCGAGGTTTCAGAACGTTCCAAAGCATAAGGCCAAGGTCGCAATTGATTCGCGATTTCACCGCATGTTTTCAGACAAGAGCTTCTCTTCGTCCTCGGCTCCATTAGACAAGCGAGGAAAGCCAAGAAAGCACAATTCGGAGAATTCTTTGCGCCACTATTATCGAATAGAAGGCGAAAAACAAAAGGATGTAGAAGAGGGAGATAGTGAGGAGGAAGAGGAGGAGGAGGAGGAGAGTGAAGAAATTGGTGGCAATAGCGGAGAAGAAGATGAAAACGTCAATTTTCCTAAAGCTGATACGAGCAGTGAGTTGGAGGCATCAGATTCGGAGGAGAATGTAGCAGAGAGTGACGAATCAGAGTATGCCACGGATACTGATGAAGGTGATTACGAGGAGGAGGTTTATGAGGATGAAGTGCCTGAAGTTGCGGTATGTGCGGCTTCTTTCATGATAAACAAGAAGATAGAATGGTCAGGATAATTTGAAGCTCTAGGATTAGTTTGTTTCCACTTTGATTGACAAGAATGACATTATTCTTTTTAACCAATTGATAAGTGTTTACACTTAGACGATAGAGCTCTGTGATGTTTTATGTATTATTTGCAGACTCTGGGGCAGATGACTTAGGAAAAGTATAGATGTGCGTAATTTTGATTTAAGTTGTTTTAGCATTTGTTGGTACCAAATGGTGCATAGTTGTTGAATTTTCGTGCGGTATTCAGAGTAATCATGAGTTTATATTTTCTCAGGCAGAAAATATACCAGAAATTGACAAAGAAACCCGCAGGCTTGCTGTTGTTAATATGGACTGGAGATATGTTAAGGTAACTTGTTCATGATCAGGCTTAACGATTCTCGACTTAATCATGGTTTAAATGGATGAACTTGTAGTTTCAGCTAGATAGTTTCTTTTCTGATCATCTGGTCGCTGAAGGAATTAAATGTCAATTTAACTGTCTTCAATTATCAAATGATTGATAGACTTGTCATTGGGTCACCCCCTTTTGACTTTAGTTATATTCTTTTGGTCTTGTACTTTTTCCTCCACAAACTTGTCACTGCAGCATATGATACGTTCTTCTCCATGAGTTTATCAGTGACTTCAAATTTAATCACTGTGTAGGCTGTAGACTTATATGTGATGTTGAGTTCATTTCTTCCAAAAGATGGACAAATTCTATCCGTGGCAGTCTATCCATCTGAGTTTGGGCTACAGCGTATGAAAGAGGAAGAAGTTCATGGCCCTGTTGGCCTATTTGATCATGAACAAGAGAAAAGCAGTGAGGACAATGAAGAGATTGACAATGAAGAAATTGTCAATGAGAAACTGCGTGCTTACGAGAGGAGTAGGCTAAAGTATATCTGCTGCTTTTTATGTATTTATTCTTGTTGGATATCTGTTATGATTACTACTATGCTGGCTATTTTGTAACGAATTTACAGTCTGTCCCTATCAACAGCGGCTACCTACTTATCTTTTCTGATAATATGTAAAGGAAAAGTTTTAAAATCAAATACTTTCAAATACTGCATTTTTGGAGAATTTTCTGCTATTTGTTCAACTCACTATTTCACCATTTTTGTTTTATGTTTTGCATAATGTTTCTCTTAACATATAAAAGAAATGTTTTGCTTAATGTTTGTTCAATATTTTGATCATAGGTACTACTATGCTGTTGTGGAATGCGATTCTATAGCTACAGCTGATTATCTCTACAAAACTTGTGATGGAGTTGAGTTTGAACGGTCATCAAATGTTCTTGATTTGAGGTTTATTCCTGACTCAATGAAGTTCGAACACCCACCGAGGGACATTGCAACTGAGGTGTGTATAGGACCATTCAATGATATAAGTTTTCTGATGATCTCAACTCAAGTTTGTTGAAGGTTTTTTTTTTATTTTATTTTTTGGTGAATCAAGTTTGTTGTAATTATATGCTATTCTCTTGTACCCATTTTTGCAGGGTCATAGAGTTTGGGTGATTGCATACCACTTATAACTAACCAAAGCAACCTTTGTAGCTATCACTGCCATCTGCGTAGCAGATTTTTGTTTTTATTTTCCTTCATTTATCGTCTTTCACATTTTACGTTTTCGCTTAGGTACCTGGAAACTACGAAGTTTTAGATTTCCACACTTCAGCATTGCAACATAGTAAAATTAATATTTCTTGGGATGAGGATGAACCTCAACGAGTAAAGGCCTTGAAACGAAAATTCAACGCCGATCAGGTCCGTATGCTTGATATGAATCTGTTGAAGTATGTCTAAAGATTATGCTTTGTTCCTTCACACTTCTAGACTAGTAAGTGTTCGAGTTTATTGTTTCTTTATCAATAAGACAATTGTTCTTCTGGATGTCAAAGCTGGCGCAGATAATCATAAAACCATTGCAGTTAGATATCAGTTTAGTTATTTGATTCTCGTTCAGGACTGACACCTGCTTTTGTACCTTACAGCTAGCAGAACTGGAATTCAAGGAGTTTTTGGCTTCTGAGGAGAGTGAAAGTGATGATGACAATGAAAACACAGCAGAGGGTCAATCTGACAAAAAGAATAGAAAAGGAGATTTATACCGTGCTTTACTTCAGTCTGGTAATGGTTCTGATGAAGATGGTGAAGAGGATGCCCAAGATATGGAGGTTACTTTTAACACTGGCTTAGAGGATATAAGCAAGCGCATCCTAGAAAAGAAGGATAAGAACTCAGAGACAGTTTGGGAGGCTTATCTCAGAAAAAGACGCGAGAAAAAGAAGGGCAGGAAAAATAAAACCAGTAATTCATCAGAGGATGAGAGCAGTGATACTGATCAAGAGGCAGTTGAACAAGAAGATGACTTTTTCGTTGAAGAGCCTTCAGCTAAAAGAAGCAAAAAAGACAGAAAGAAAGACGAGCAGCGCGTGGATATGGATAGGGAAGCAGAAGCAAGCAGAGCAGAACTTGAGTTATTACTTGCTGATGATCAAGGTGCAGATAACGGTATTAGGGGATACAATTTGAAGCGTAATAAGGCCAAAGGGAAAAAGGTTAAGGAACTTGTGGATGAGGACAAAATACCTAACGTTGATTACAATGATCCACGGTTTTCTGCTCTCTTCTCATCTCATCTCTTTGCTTTGGATCCCACGGACCCTCAATTCAAAAGGTAACTCCATTAATTGTGCTACAGATCTTGTTATAATAACAACATGCTTTCAGTTTCATTTTAACATTTGAATGACGAGAGTGCGTACTTATTAATATCTCAAATTCATTTCCATGATATGATTCTCTACAAAAAAATATTGCAGTGATTTGATCTAAGGTAGACTGCTTTATGAACTGATATAATCTAGCTGCTAAAAAGCTTAGTTTGGATATTGCAGGAGTGCAGCTTATGCTCGCCAGGTGGCACTAAAGCAGCACAAGGGTGAGAAGCAAAAATTGACGGAAAGTCAGCATTTGAAATTACCAACAAGAGTGCAGTCTTCATCTGATGACCTTCAGACAGATGATCCGGTAAAATCTGATCTTTCATTGTCAAAGAAAGAGAAGCATGAATTATCATCTTTGGTTAGATCGATAAAAATGAAATCCAAACAAGTTCAGTTGCCTTCTAATGTTAAGATATCAAAGAAGGATGAGAGGAACAATCGAGAGGTATGGAAGAGAAGCAGAGGCATAACGTTCCAGCCAAAACTAAATCAGTTAGAAAGAAGAATAAAGGTGAAAAGAAGTGAGGGAGAGGAGTCTTGAGGGAATCTATCAAGTCATATTGTGTGTCCAATTTTTTGGGATTTTAAGGAGGGATGGCTAATCTGGTTTGGTCCATTTAGCATGTCTGAAAATTTTTTATTGCTTACTTTTGCATCTTATGCCATTGTAGTGTACTGGTAGGTGCTTTCAAGGGCCATCGGTATAATTTTATGTTCATGTATCTAAATTATTAAGTTGTTGACTATGGTTGAGCAAATAACGTATAAAATTGTTATCGTTATTGTATGCGAATAATACTGTAATAGTGTTTTGACATTCGAATATTAGTCATTAAATCATCCATGGAGATAATGCGATGTTAATAGCTGCCAAATCGAAGGCAGTGCCAGTCCATATGGTGTTACAATTTTTTATTAGCATTGCTTCTCTCCCTCCTCTCTCCCTGAGAGAAGAGAGCCTCACTTCCCTTGCCTATGTTATCTCCTTCTAGAGTTCTTTTTTCTTTACAATGGAAATCACTCGAGATCTGAGCGCAGAGGAAAGTCGCGTAGGTTGTTTCTGCTGGAGTGGGAGATGAATTGGATATGGAACATTCTGAAAACTGCCAGATTCGGGGTGCGTAGGACTTGGTTGCCTAAGTGAGGTAGAGATTTAAGATCCTCCGCTGGTTGTTACGGTAGGGGAAGCTTTCTTCTGATAGCCCTTGGGGTAAATGGAAAAACATACTCGTCGTTGAGAATTTAGGTAGCCCTTGGGATAAATGGCAATACTCGTTGAGAATTCCAGGTGATGAGAAGGAAAGTTGGAAGTGGGTAGCTTGGAGGGTTTTTTTTTTGCCTAAACTAAACTCCTAGTAAAGTACAATGCCTAAATTAAACTCAATCTTTAATTTTCGTTGACATAGACTCGAGTCCACCATCCAATCGTTTTTTCTTCAACTCTTAAAAATTATGTACTCTCTCTTACTCCTCTTACACAATCATCCAATCAAATATTAATAATTTTTACTTCAACACTCAGACATCCATGGCTTCTTAAGGAAGCCATCAAAATATATCTCATCATTTTCTTCATCTACAGTCCTATTCCTTCACCATCTTCTGAACAAATTTTCATTCCATCTTCTATCTCAAGATTTTTACCTTCTGCAATAGAAACTTTCAACATCTTCATTCTCAAGAAACGCATGCCGAGTAAAAGGTAAGCAAGCTTTTTTTGTTGGTTATTGAATTTTATTAAAAGTTTTTTTGGTTACTGAATTTTACTACAATAATGTTGCTAATGAAAAACTCAACAAGTAGTTAATTGAAGTTAAAGTCTTCAAGATGACTCCTGAAGTCGTCTTGAAATTTACAAGATCACTTCAAGATCTTGAAATCTATAAGATTGTTTCAAAATGATTTTAGATGTCTTCCAATGGCTTCAAGACGACTTCAAGATCACTTCGAGCTGATTTCAAGATTTATCTTGAAGTTTTCAAGATAATTTCAATCCGTCTTCAAGATTTATCTTGAAATCTTCAAAATGATTTTAAGATAACTTCAAGATCCATCTTGAAACTTTTAACATTGAATCTTTAAAAGCAATATAATCACTTCAAAAATGTGTGATCATTACACTATAACTGATTTGATTTATTTTTTGTCGTTTGAATTAATGGTGGTTCCGGAGTTTGGATTGGCGAAAATTAGGAAATGAGTTTATTGGATTGTGTTTTCACAGTGGTTTACTTTAGTAAAAAAAAAACCGGCTTGGAGGGCTTCCTCCTCCTTCCCGTTGCCAAAATTCATTGTTCTTACCTTTAGGCTGCGTTTAATGCTGTGAGCTGTTTGCTGGCTAGCGAGGGTAGGAAGTACGACTTCGAGGTGAGTAAAGAGGATGTCTCGGGATCTTTCGCAAGGCTGGAGAGATGTGCAGTAGGTTCGATACCGCATCTTATATTGAGTCTTCTTCTCGTTTCTTTGACTAGTTCTCTGCGCATTAGGCCCTCGGAGGTTCTGCGATAGTGCACCGATTGTCCAATGTGTCCTTCCTTATTGAGCTCACCGATTTAGATGATGTGAAGTTAGTTGTGAGGAAGAAGGTGTAGTCAGTGAAGGGGGTTTCTCTGGCGGTGACTCGATGGTCTCAAACTTTGAATCTGAAGGTCGGTAAAGAGGATCCTCTTTCTTGTTGAATCCGGCTTCACAGTTTAGCGCTTCACCTAAGGGACAAGAAGGTTCTCATAATGTCGGGGGATTTTGTGATGGATTGGTAAAGATGTGTTGTAGATTTGCCACTGCGTCTTATGGTGGGTTTTTCTTCTCGTTTCTTTGATTGGGTCCCTGTGCATTGGGCCTTTGGAGGTTCTGCGACTATGCACCAATTGTCCAGTGTGTGCTTCCTTATTGAGCTCCCTGATTTAGAGCATGTGAAATCGGTTGTGAGGAAGAAGGTGTGGCCAGTTGGGGGTTTTTCTCTGGTGGTGACTCGATGGTCTCAAACGCTGGGTCTGAAGGTCGGTAAAGAGGACCCTTTTTCTTGTTCGATTCGGCTTCACGGTTTAGCGCTTCACCTAAGGGACGAGAAAGTTCTTAGAATGATGGGGGATTTTGTGATGGATTGGTAAAGATGTGTTGTAGATTCACAACCGCATCTTATGGTGAGCTTTTCTTCTCGTTTCTTTGATTAGTCTATGTGCATTGGGGCTTCGGAGGTTCTGCGACTGTCCACCGATTGTCCAGTGTGACCTTTATTGAGCTTCCGCATTTACAGCATGTGAAGTCGGTTGTGAGGAAGAAGGAGTTGTGGGATTTTCTCTGGTGGTGACTCGATGGTCTCAAACTTTGGGTCTGAAGGTCGGTAAGAGGATCCTTTTTCATGTTGGATTCAACTTCACGGTTTAGCACTTCACCTAAAGGACGATAAGGTTCTCAGAATGACGGGAATTCTTGAAATGAATTCGGAGTCTATCTTTGGGAGGGAGCTCATCGTTTGCAAGATGAAGATCAGGGGAGGTGTGGTCTTATCTTGTTTTGTTAAGGTGAAATACAATTGTTGGATGTACTCGATTCCGATGGAGTTAGATGTTTCATCGAGTTGTTGTTGGTCTAAAGGTGCTATGGTGGCTGCCCGTTCGCATCTAGTCTAACGGGAAAGGCGTTGATTTCCCACGCTCGGGAGGCGCGTAGTCAACGGTTGGAACAGGAATAGGGGACTCCTCCAAAAGGACCCCACCAATTTTTTAAAATAGAGGACTCCTCCAAATACCTTCTTGGGGGAGAACAAGTTGTTGGAAGTGCTGGGTTGAAATTCTTGGGTAAACCCATTAATACTGGGGTTAGATCCATTAATGGTGTTAATTACAGAGTTTCGCGGGCCAAGAGATTGGGGCCTAAAAACACTATTCTAAAGAAGGATTTCTATTAACTCTAACGGAGTATGAGGGTTTGTAGAAGGCTTAGTGCAAAACGGAATACTCAGATTGAGGATATATGGTAGATCTTTTCAATTCCACTATAAAGTTGTAACTGAACTCCAATCGTATTTGAAATTACTTGACGCAATTATCATTGACATGTTATCAATCATTTCTTGCCCCTCCATAATAATGTCATGTATGAGTAGGTGAAGTACTATCAAACTAATTTATGTACATCTTACATCATTAAGTTCTAAATCTCGTTCTCTTGATCAACTTGATCATTTTCATACTTGATGTCTCAGTTAAAATTATTAAATCTTTAATAATCCATTAGAAATACTACGCTTGTTTTATTGGATCATATGAATAGATTCTATTAAAAGATACCACTTCACTTACTTGAAAGTGTCTATGAACTCTTCAACAGAAAAAAGTTTCCCCAACTCGACAAACATTTGCTCCTCCAAAGAATCAAACAAGAGTTCATCTAGTTTCGGCTTCCAATTCTGATCTTCCTTGAGAAGATTATCATAAAAGTGAACGATGTTATTACAAATATCTTCTTTCTAAAGAAAACCACACCTTCTATGTAGATGCTTTCGATATGATTGGTTATGCAATGTGCATTAGCCAAACTATGAAAGAAAGAAGTGTTATGATCCCATTTCTTAAGCTATAAAGCTCTTGATTTTTACCTCCACGAAGTCTCCTCCGTTAAAATGATCTTTTCCAACTCAACTTTTAAGGCCTCCATCTTCATATCTCGTCTCTAGACAAACAATGTATATCATCTAACTTGTCAAACAAACAAAATCAGACTTATGATTGCCAATATTGGCAAATATTTCAAAGCTTCACTTTTTCAAATTTGCCTTCAGTAATATAAGCTTAATGGCCATCTTGTAGGTCAGGTGTCTAGAAACTACATAATTCTTCCATCAACCATCTACCATGGTTTTGAAACCATCTTCCTTCAGCCACATGTTCTAGAAAAGGAAATGATGTTTTTTTTTTCTCGAAACGTTACCACACACGAAAATAACGTGATGGTGATCTAAAACAGGTTTGACGAAGCACTACTGGCATACATTACTGAAAGAACGAGTCCACTCTAGTAAAATAAGGATTTTATAAAGTCTTGACATGGCATCATCGATCTTATCATTCCTTCAAGTAAAACAACCCCCATCCAAAGGTAAACCCATTAAGCAATTTTCATTAATAAAATCAAAGAAATCAGACATTTCCTGGCTAAAAGATAAACACCCACACCTCTCCAAGGGATTCCTCACCACGTTGAAATAACCGTCAATGCACCAAGGACGCTGACAACTAAGCCTCAGATCAGACAGCTCAACAAATAATTCTTTCATTAAAACCCTAGAATTCAGCCCATAAACTCCAATGAAAACCCATTCAAAATAATCCAGAACTTTACACAACCGAACCGAGAGTGAGAACTTACCTTTCACTTCCTCAACTGAAGTGAAAAGGGAATGATCCTACGCAATAATAATATCACTATAAGCACCAATATAGCTATGAAAAGACCAAACCCCTTTCCTCTTACTCCAAACACTCATAAACACTGAAGAATCAATGTTCTCATCCTAGTGTCTTGAAAGTTCAAAGATTGGGCTTCCAACTTCTTAAATGATTTTGGATAATAGCACGCTTTGTCGAATCATTTAGTCCCCCTACATTCCACAAAGTGATCGATATATTCACACAAAAGTAGAACTCAAAGGGTTGTCCACAACCTAACTTACCACGGCAAAAGGTAAACCAGACTTATCATTGTAAAAAATTTTAACTCTCAACCACCCTTGTTGAAACTTGGGCTTCTCAATTTAGTAGAATGGATCTTCCCCTCTCTCATTCTCGCTTCAATCTTTTCAAATAACGTTTGAGTCTTATCCTTGAATTCTTCAATGTATACACCCATGAAATGGGAAAACACTTTCATCCTATTTAAAACATCTAGAGATTTCATCTTTATCACACTCGCGTCCTTTTTTGAGAAACCTGACTGAACACTTCCAGAGGTTTGAAGGAGGACAGAGGCTCACAATTGACTAACCCGAGCTCCTCCCCTCTGCCCCTATGTAAAAGGACCATATCGAGAAACCTGATAGATCCCAACACCTCACATGAAGCCGAAGGATACTCCTTTGTCTGCATAAAAGAAATGCATTATTTTTGGAGCTCAATTCTCCATCCTCCCAAGCTGCTAACCTTGGCTTGTCAAAACTAGTGGGTTTCTCCTTTCCTTTAGAGGAAGGATGGATAATATTTCCATTCTAACTCATTTCATAATGGGTTTGCTTTTGCTTCTCGTGAAGGAGACAAGGACCTAAGGCTAAATGACTTCAATGTAGAATTTTTAAAGGTCCGTTGGAGTTTTTTTAAGATGGACATCATGGCTTATTTTGACCATTTCCATAAGTTTGGTAATTTTGAAAGGAGTTTGAACACTACATTCATCGCCCTAATCCCTAAAATCAAGGGACACTCTTCCATTAAAAACTTTAGATCTATTAGCCTTGTAAATAATTTGTATAAGATTCTCTCTAAGGTGCTTGCTCATGGTTGATGAAGGTTGTTCCTAAGCTGATTAAGGAAAACCATAACACTTTTGTAGAAGGGAGGCAGATTTTAGACGTTGTTCTTATTGTCAATGAATAATTGACTCAATATCAAGGTCATGTAGAGTTGGGTTGGTGTGCAAGTTAGATATCAAAAAGCCCTATGATCACATTAACAGGAATTTTCTCAATCATATCATGGCCAAGATGGATTTTAGATTGAGATAGACATGGTGGATTAGTTTTTGCACATCCATACCCTATTTCTCAGTGTTAATGAATGGTTCTCCCTGAAGGTTTTTTCATAAGCTCCAGAGTTTTATGTCATGTGGACCTTATTTTCCCTTTGTTGTTCATCTTGGTTATGTATACATTGAGTAGATTTACTTTGCACTGGGCTAGGGGTCTCGAATTGGATAGAGAAAGTCATTATTTAGTCTTCAGTGTTCTTCTTGCTAATGATACTATCATTTTTTACGAAGTAGACAAATCTAAGTTGCTCCATCTTAGGTGTGTTTTACTGTTGGTCATGTGCTTGATATGGATCTTATGTCTTCCTTCCTAAATTGTAAGGTCAATAAGCTTTCTAGTTCTCATATGGCCTCCCTCTTGGCACCAACCCCCATAGTCATAAGACTTAGAATCCGGTGGTATACATATTTTCTCATAAGTTGGCCTCTTAGAAAAGAAGTTATCATTCTAAAGGAGGTAGACTTGATTTCTCATATTTGTTTTTGTTGCCAACAAGTTGGAAAATTTTATGCGCGACTTTCTTTGGGGTGGGGTAACTTTGGACCCCAAGGTTCATCTAGTCAATGGGAAGAATATTTGTCAAATCATAAACACTAGGGGTTTAGGTTTGAAGAGACTTAAATTTTTTAATGAGGTCTTTGGAGATTTTTTACAGATCACGACCATGTGGAAATCAATGGCTACTCATAGGTCTGATAGACTCTGGCGGTTGGACGTTGAAGCTTGATATGAGACCTCTGGATTGCAGCTTATGGTCTAGTTTTCGTAAGAAATTGAGCTTTTTTCTCCTTCTTGAATTTAGGTTAGGACTATTGTAATTATGCCCATAAAGTAGGGTGTAATAATTATTTATGAGTATTTAGTTATTTCTCAGACATTTTGTATTACTGAATTTAATGAATGAATGAAAAAATTTCTATTAATTAAAGTGTGTTTACAATTTACTCAAGTTCTGGAACTATTATCAACATAGGAAGAGTAAAGATTGAGGGATCTTTCAGACAAACTCTTTTAAAATAGTTTAGAATGTTATTCGCAGTCTTAAAATCGACTGGACAATCGAGTCTAATTAGACTGTTAGGTTGAACCAATGATGCTGGTCTCGGGTCATGAGAGTGGGACTCTAACGGTTGACTTAGACATGTTTTGGAACATGTTAAATAGACCAGTAACAAATTAGTTTAGAGTGAATCCGTTTATCTAGCTCTAAATCCAATCGTTACACATCAAGGGTATTTTTATAATTATATTAATCCTGAGGTGAATACGAAACATGACCTAGTTAGTTACGATCTTTGATATGCTAAATGAGTGAGTTCGAATTACCAAACAATACATTGGCTGTTGGGATCGTGATTCAACTATGTTGGAGTTAGGTGATTCACAAATATGAAAATTCGTGGTTAGATTGCAATATGCAACAATATTACCTTATGCTTTATTGATGGGTGTGTGAATAAATTAACCTGGTCAGGTACTCGATGAAATGAATCATTGAATAAAACATGGGGAATTGTACGATTATTATGTCTTTCTTATTCACAGTCACTAAAGGAGTTAAAGAAATAATAACAATGGGGGTAAACAGTAATTTTACACCTCGCTCTTGCTACTAATATTCATGAATGGTAATATGTTAAAATATTATGTGGACCGTGAAATAGAAGTATTTATTTTCACCAACAGGAAATGTAGTGCGCATGAATCGAGAGTTGATTCAGCATCGGACCAATAGTGGAGTCTTACGATGTCAGGATTAAATAGATCACGAATTTATAGAGATAAATTCGTCGAGTATTTGAGTCCTATTGCTTTATTTGTGTGGATCCATTCGATCTCAGGAATAACTCATGAGGACAAGAATTAAATTTATTAATTAATATATGTTAAATTATTGAAATCAATTTAATTTATCAATTTGGATTGATGAATTTAGACATAATATTGACTCTAGGAAGATATGCAATTTTCGGCAATAGTAAAAATTCGGGGGTGAATTTTTAATAATTTAACATATATGGGTATATATATAAATTCTGTAATTATTATATAAGGGATGACATTAAGGTTGCCTCTCTAAGTGTGTTGACACTAACCCTAACACAGTGTGTGATTACACAGAGCAGAAATAGTTTCACTCCCTCCCTGCTTGCCGCCGAAACACACCAGAGGAAGAGAAAATTTTGATTTTTCTTCCTTAGTTGTTTTGAGAGCACACACTCAATTTTATTTAATTCTTAACTCATAGTAAATTGAGTTAAGAATGCGTGAAAATAATAACAATGCGTGAAAATAATCCTTCAATGCGTGGAAATAATAACAATGCGAAATATTAAAGTGCAGAATAATAGGCGTGCAAGAAATTAAATACAGAAAGTAAAGTGTCCATAAATAAAGAGTATGGAAGAGAGTGATTCGACACATAATATTTTTACATGGTTCGAGAAAACTTATTCTTATGTCCACTCCAAGGATTTCTCTTGAAGATCAAACATTTACAAACTATATTGGATTATAGTGTCAATCAACCATTGACAATGCAGCTCAATTGAGATTTTGATCTCTTACGAAACCACTCACTCTCTCAAAGAGTATATCTTCTCACTATATTTTTAGTTTCTCTCTAGAATGTTTTTTCTCAAATCAACGCTCAAAATATAAGTCTCTCAAAAGTATACAACTCTACATAACTTCGTCAGCGAGTAGTGGAGACATGAGAGAGTGTTGGATTAGGTTTTAAAAATTTGAAAAAAAAAAATCATTGAACCACGGGTTCGTTGGCTGAAGATAAAAAAATCATACACTGATTATGCATACAAAGTTAAACGTATTCAAAAGAGGTAGAAACGATATATGCATTTTCGTTGTATCGGAGACTTTCTAAATTGGTGGAATCCTTATTAAATGATTTGCATTCTTCGATCTTCAAATTCAAGAACTTCAATTAATCTTCGCACCAACAACCACTCGTTGGATTCAGAAGTATATCTCATAAGGACGTCGTTGGGAACTGAGTGTGGGCTCTCAAAATAATTAAGAAAGAAAAATCAAAATTTTCTCTTCCTCTAATGATTTCGGCGGCAATAATAGTAGGGGGAGAGAGAAACATTTGTTCTGTTCTGTGTGATTAGGATTGTGTCAACACACTTAGGGAGGCAACCCTAATGTCATCCATTATATAATAATTTTGGACATATACCCCATATATGTTTAATTTCCAAAATTCACTCCCATAATTTATAATTGTCAAAAATTGCATCTCCCATTAAAGTCAATATTGTGTCCAAATTCATCAATTCAAAATTGATCAATTTAAATTTATCTCCATCAATTCAAAATTGATAAATTTAAATTTATCTCCATCAATTAATTAATTAATTTCTCTTATTTATTAATTATCTAATAATTAGAAAATAATAAATTAATTAATTTGAATATCAATTCATTGCTCTTCATTAGCTAAGTGACAATACTAATCACATATGAGTTCAGGAAATACACATTGGCTCAAAACATATTTTTGTCCAACTGATATTGTTTCTTCTATTCATGTCCTTATGAGTTATTCCTGAGACCGAATGGACTCACATGAATAAAACTATAGGATTCAAGTATCCGAAGAATTTATCTCTATAAATTGTCGACCTATTTAATCTTGACATCGTACGATTCTACTATAGGTTTGATGCCGAATGTATCTCTGTAAACACTTTTATTTCACGATCCATAAAATATTTTAACATATTACTCTTTATGAATATCAGTAACAAGAGCGGGATGTAAAATTATCATTTTACCCCTCTTGTTGTTATTTTCTTAACTCATTTATTGACTGTGAATTAAAAAGACATAATAGCGAATTATTGTGTACAATTCCCCATATCTTATTTAATGATACATTTCATAGAGTACTTGGCCAGGTTAATTTATTCACACACTCATCAATAAAGTATAAGGTGATATTGTTGCATTTTACAATCTAACCACAAATTTTCATATATGTGAATCACGCAACTCCAACATAGTTGAATCACAATCCCAACATGCGAGGTATTGTCCGGCAATTCGAACTCACTCATTTCACGTATCAAAGATCGTAACTAACTAGTTCAAGTTTCATATTCACCTTAGGATTAAGATAACTACGAAAATACCCTTAAAGTTTAACAATTAGATTTAGAGTTAGATAAACGGTTTTACTCCAAACTCATTTATTACTGGTCTATTCAACATGTTCCATAGCATGTCTATATAACCGTTAGAGTCTCCACTCTCATGCCCCAAGACGGCATCCTTTGGTTCAACCTAGCAGTCCTAATCAGATTCGATTGCCCAGTCGATCCTAAGACTGTGAATAACATTCTAAACTATTTCAGAAGAGTTTGTCTAGAAAACCTTTCAGTCTTTACTCTTGTTACGTTGGCAATAGTTTCAGGACTTGAGTAAATTATAAACACACTTTAATTAATAGAAAAACTTGCATTTATTCATTAAATTCAGTAAAACAAAATATCTGAGAATTAACTAAATACTCATAAATAGTTATTACACCCTATTTTATAGACATAATTCTATCACATAGTTATAATCAGCATCGAAAAATCAGGGGGTTTTATAGGTGTCAAAACATCGTGCAAACAGGTCCAAACGGTTTGGAACCACCGGTGGACCGGTTTGGGCACTTAAGGGAATTTTTCTTTAATTATTCAATCTGTGTATCGGATTGGAACCACCGAAGGACCGATTTCAGTAGAATAAGCCAGTTGTCCCTATGATTCGCCGGTTGCAAGGAAAATTAGTCTCGGTTCAATGTATTTGGTCTCCTTTTCTCGTCTAGTCTGTTTCTCTTCTCGATCTTGACAATTTTCTCCTTGGTTGACTTCTTGTGATAATTGGGTCTCTGTGGCTTCTCAAATTTAATCATTGTTCGGTGTGTACTTGAAGTATCAGATTAATTCTTCTCAAATTTAATCATTATTTCTTGTATTTGTATTTTGATTTACACTTGATAATTTTTTTACACACTAAAAAATTATTATTGCAACAATTATTTATCATAGTTAAAATTAACACATTACTAAGGTTAACAAAGAGAACGACTATCATATGTTCTGACGCTACAATCATATGGAACAAAGCTTGGGCTCCCTTTGGATTTGGGGTGGTCTAAGCCAGGCTCGTTGAAAGTGGTTTTATTTGAGTGGAACTTTTTGGGTAGAGACTTGGTGGACAAGAGACTCTGGAGAATCATCCCTCTTTAGATTCTATGAATTATTTGACATGAGATAAACAAAAATCTTTTGAATGTGTTTCAAGCCGTATTGATTTATGGTTAGCCCTTGTTTTTTAAGCTATGCATAACTTTTACCGATAAAAAGATATATAAGTTTATAATAGTTTACAAAAAGAAGACAGAAAAATACACATTGATTGATGATTTCAGAAAAAAATTTCAAGGCTTTAGTTTTCAAAGCTGACAAGTTCTATGCATGGTCTAAGCTTAAAATTAAAGCCTTACTAACAACAATAGCTTACGAGCAAAAATAATAAAATAGAAGCGAAAAGGATTCCAATATGTTCTGTAAATTTATCAGGAATTACAGCAAGAACTGAAAGTTAAAGAAAATCAGAGGAAAAGAACGGAAAAGAATGATCAAACAATGGCCAAAATCTGGAAAAGAAGGATCATGATTGCATAACCAACAGGCTTAAATTGAGCTCCATTATTACGTGGCGGCGGTGCCCTCGGTAAGGTGTTGTTCCCCGAAGCTGTCTCATTTGGATTGACGGCGGTAGCGGGAGGAGAGTCGGCGGGAGGAGAGTCGGCAGGAGGAGCTTGGGAAGGAGGAGAACGTGGTGATCTTGGAGGAGGACTGGCTGTCGGAGGGCTTTTTGATGGAGTGGTAGGAGTACTACTGTTGGTATCACCATAACCTGGTGGGCAAAAGATCCTCAGTCATTAAAGAAATGGATGAAATTAATGGCAAAAAAAGCAGTGGAAATAAATGACTTGATACTCACAGTCAGATTCTTTCCAACCCAAAACCATCTTCTCACGATCAAAGATCAACCGATATCCAGTCATGAAGTTTTCTGCACAAAACATTGATATTTTTCTGGTAAAACAATTTGCATTTTACAAAGATTATATATATAGTCTTAATCATGAAATCAAAACAATTGTAGAATTAACACATGAATAATACTTACGTCCGATGAGATTAATATTTGGACTTTTGATAACGCCTAAACAAACTATGTACTCAGAATCCTGTAAATCATAAAGAACACTGTTTCAGTAAAACTTTCAGAGACTAGAAGAAGAAGCAGATTACCAAAATTGTATTAAGGTTTTGGAACCTTACTGAAACAGAAGCAACTATTAATGGTTCCATCACTTCGTAGTTGCCACCACCTCTCATTGTCAGATTCAGCCTGGGGTAGGAAAAACTTTCCGAGTTTTTTCTGCACAAAACGTTGGAAATAAAATCAATCACTTTTTAATCTTTGGCATAAAGACAAACTAACTAACACAAGAAGTAGATTGTTTCTAGTCTACCCTTATATTACTTACTTTGGTCCATAACAATACTCAAATGGCAAATTCGAATTAGCAGTACTAAATCGTGTTTCGTTTATCAATGAATCAAACTGCAGAAAACAAAATATTATTAGATACACGGAGGCTAGAAAGAAGGTCCGGTAAATATTTATTGTGAATAACCTCAAAAAGACTACTCACTTTCTTAGTAATAGTTGAGTAGGCTGGATCATTCAGGTATGTAAATGAAGTACCAGAGTCAAAAATCGCAACCACATCAACATTAGAAGCGTTTCCTTTCACAATTATTTGAGTGATCTGGATGAAGTAACTCTGACTGGAAACAAGTGCCCAAATGGAAATCAATCAAAAGATTTAGAATAATCAATTTATGAATATAAGATTCTGGATTGCAAGCAAGTACACTACTCACAATCTTGGGTTTACGCCGAAGGGTGTTTCAGATTGATCTAAGGTACCATTATCTCCGAATTGGATTCTCCCAGTCCCGTCATTCCCAAAGCACATGGAAAATGAATTTGAAATAATCCCTTGACTTGCTAATATACTAGGAACTGATATATCTTCCATACCGAGCCCGAAAAGACCATTGAGAGCACCCCCATCTAGAAATGAACCAGTCTGGACCTTACCACAGCTGCAATTCAGCATAACATTTCGAGACAGTGAAGAAATAATTAGCATTTTTTATCAAGTATTTCAAAGTAAAGACAAGACAAGGCAGAAAAACTGACCCAAGAGTGATCTTAGCATCAACAGAGTCATTAGCAGCATCATCAGTGATTAAGTGCAGCATATCCTCTACTAAGTAGCCATTAGATGAGGTATCATTTGAAAGATACTGAACTTGATAGGGACAAGTGTCAGTAGGGGAAGAACAATTGGCTGCCGCAGCACATAAGGGGCTGCTGCAGGGAACCTTTTGGCTTGTTGATGAATTGCTAGGACTGTAGATATTTAGCTTTATTACCTGTTGATAGAAGAAACATGAAGAGCCAGTTGTTTTTAATCAGGATTTCAATAATCAGGCCAAGGAATAACAAAGTAAATCGGATTATATATATGACTAGGTAGGATGATTATATGATAAATCTTTCTTTTAAACACTTCAGAAGAAGAATGTCATGTTTCTTGTAGAAGTATTTTTAAATACCACAAATATGCTTCAAACAACAAAATTTGTTATAAAAAAGCGCTCACAAACTCACTCTAAAGCAAACATCTGATCTGACATAGCAATCCCACAGATTGAAGCGAAAAAATAAAGCAGTGGTAGATTGATTCAACAGTCAATTAGTGCAACTGCAAAATGGGAACTACGTACCCTTCCACTGGTTGTATTCAATCCGTTAATGCATTTGGTACACTCACAAGGTAACCAAAACAGATCACTCCCTGTATCTAATGCCACCAGATACGATAGTTTTGGTGTTCCAACTGATACATACGCGTAATGTAAACTGATATCCCAAAACACCAAACAAACAAACAAACAAAAGTCAATAATTCTCGAATTTTTTTTTTTTGAATTTTGGTGATATAAAGAACCCAATTATTAAATTTTATCACAAATTGAAACAATCGAGGGTGAATTTGTTATAGATAGCTCCAAAGCCAAATTCAAAATTGGAATTTCAGGGACAAATAATAAAAACAGAGGTGGGTAACATAGAGCATAGAGATTAGATTAAAGCATAGAGAGAGAGAGAGAGAGAGTCTAGAGAGAGAATTACAATCCAAGAGAAGGGACGTAGATAGTTTGGTTGCCGTCGTAGAAAGTGAGAGGGGGCTGATCATTGGTGGTGGCGAGATGACGGCCACGTAGATTACGATCTCGTTGAGCCATGGTGGCGTAGTAGCCAACACTTCCTTTCTCAGGTAGCCCATCTACGCTCAGTATTTCCTGTACTTTATCGGAGTACCTGTGATGGATATCGAATCCGAAAGTACCATGTGCTTCACACCTCCTCAATCTCCAATCTGATATGAATACTACACATATCATCAACATCATCACGTAGCCATAGCTAGAACTAGAAGTTGACTTCCCGGCCATGGCTGCTGGGAATTCCACAAAAAAATTTGCCGAGAAAATAAATTAGTTTTCTCGGAAAGTATACAATGCTTCAAGGGGGACATTGGTTTAAATAGATTTGGAACTGGGGGCTTTCCCAGCTTATTACTGGAGCCAGAGTCGTTGAATTGAAAACTGAAAGAGAGAGAGAGGGAGAGAGACGACTATTCTATACCACAAGTCAAAATCACTCTCTCTCTCTCTCTCTCTCTCTCTCTCTCTCTCCTTCTCCTCTCTTCCCCCTCTCTCTCCACCAGTCAACGAGTTGTAAGAAACCACGGGTGAGAGATGGGTCCCATTCTTATGTTCTGTTTGCTCTTCGAGCCGCTTTTAAGTTAGAGAAAGTATTCGGTACGGTACACTGAAATTCAGATATTCAATATCCTATTGTATTATCAATTATTAGTTTAAAAATATTTTATTTTATTTAAATTTTAAAAAAAGATAATACATAAATTTTTAAAAATTTTAAAATATATACATGTGTCATTAAATAATACAAAAGAGTATTATATATTCGATACTAATAATACCGAAAACATTTCCGTTTAAGTTGATGATTCGCAGAGGAAACATGACCAATAATTTGAGGTTAAAAAACTAAATTTAGTCGAGGAAGGAAATATTCAGATTTTTGGAAGTCTAGTCTTAGAATTGTTTATTATAACGGCAAGGTTCGGTCGGTTTCTGTAGATCCAATTCAAGGATGAATTTTTGGTTTGGTTCGCGATTTTTTAAGGTTGAAATGGTCTGAAACCAAACCGTACCAATGCTGACAAAAATAATATTCCAAATATATAACAGTTCGAACCGCTGACCGCTGGTTGATTTGGCAAGGTGGATAATGTTTTCCATAACATAGTTATATGTTATTCATATATTATCATTTTTATTTTTATTTTTATTTTTATTTGGCAAGATGTAATTTTTTTTAACTTAGACAAGACGTGATTAGTTGATAAGTTTTTTTCACACATATGTTAACACATGTCGACTGGTTGTCATAATTAAATTTGAAGAGGCATAATTTATAAGTTTTTATACCTGTTTTTTTATCTATTAGTTCTCATAAGTTCTAAAGTGTAGTATAAACATGAATTAATGTTCAATTTTCAACTAACCCCACCTTGGTGGCCTATAAAATTAATTTAAATTTTTAACAAATTTGTTCTCACACGTGTGATGCGCGTGCTCTTCAATTAATACTGTTAAATTTTGTAATAAATTAAATTAACTTATCCCCACAAAATAAAGAAAACCCTAAATTATTTTTTGAAATTCTTAAATATGAAAAAATTGTTTATTAACAAATCCTTTCACCTTTCATTTTTTTTGATGATTGTAGATATTAAAAGAAATAAATTTAAGATAAATATCAATCAATAGAAATACAAAGCTGTTTTATTTGATTTATCTAACAATTATTTATTTCTTATATGTGTTAAATATTTTTTCCTATCATTCAATATAAGCGCTAATGCTATAAATTACTTGCATAAATCATAATAAGTGTTCTAAAATATAATTTAAGAATTTTCATTATTTCTAACTCAAAAGTATAAAAAAATATCCATTAAATAACTTTATTACTATAGGGCATTTAATATTAAGTTAAAGGATAATTTAGTATTTTCAAGAAAAGAGTAAGTAAGGATAAAATTATCTAAACAAGACTTTTTCAACATTATCACTAGTATGATGATATGATATGATTTATAATATCATTGTGTGTCATGTCATAAATATTTTTTTATTGTCTAACTAGATCTCAATAAAGATGTCATCCATAACAATATAAGGATTTGATTGAATGATCAGTTCTGACCTAACTTCAGTCTCTATCGTTACCTAACAATAGCAGATAATTTAGATATAACATCAAATTATATCATAGTTAAACAGTATAAAACTTATAAAATTGTGCATACACTTTTTTTAGTATATACTATATACATTGGAAATAAGTTATGAATTCAAAATTTTAAATTTTATTATAAAATCTCCCCTTTCTAAAATATTTGATAAAACTTAACATATTCATTATTCATTCATAGCTTTTTACACTTTCATAGTATTTATAAAAAAATGTTGAAGAATTTACCCTTTTCTAAATTTATCAAAAGCTAGCTTTTGTCGATAAAATAGAAATATAAAAACTTAAGTAGAAAAAGAGAAAGATTTAATGGTTGAAATTCAAAGATTAATTAAGAGATAATTTTAAGGGCGTGCAACATGGCATGATAAAGAATAGTTGGATGACTTTCTATGACCGTTAACAGTGGTGATTTTAAAGTTAATGATGAGCGATTAATGAGATATAGGCAACTAGAGGATCCATGGCCCTAATTTATGTTTATACCGTAAACCAATTTGTTTACCAAATATTAATTATATTTTGCTTTCCTCACCAATTATGGAGGTGAAATGTAGAAAAGGAAAAATTGACATTTTAAATAATATTACTATATTTTTTCTAAATTATTAGTTTAAGCCAAACAATAAAGATAATATGTTCCTACTTTTAAGTGCGAGGCCACCTGTTAGTGAAGGGGCAATTACTCTTTTTTCATCACATAATTTTTATGTAGGTATATGTGAGGATATGTCTAATTATAGATCAATCTACCAATTTTTACCCTTTTTAATTTGTAAAATGATAAAAGATTATATTATTTATCTCTTTAAATTTAGAAAATTACCAAATTATTAATGATTTGTCCCATTTAGGTTTGTAAAATTACGAAGCAAAATAATATTTGTCTTATTCAAATTTTAAAATTTTAAAATTATATAAATAAATTTTTATTTATTATTATGTTAAATACCATGAGATTAAAAAAAACACAATTGCCCCCTTCTATAAAACTTCTAGCCTTGCTCCTGGTTTTAACTACCGTATAAATTATGTGAACATTGGAAGATACTTCAAAATATCCTGTCGTTACATTTGTAACAAGCCAACAAGAATAGAATATGTAAGTGACTAAAACAAAAAGTTGAGATTATCAATTTAATAGAGAGAAAGAACTTAAAAGCTACAAATAATAAGTATTTCCAGGAGATAAGAATTATTGAAAAGGACCGAGTAAAACGGAAGTTAGAGATGACTGAAGTTTTGTATTGAAACGGACCAAGTAAGGCCGTTGACATGACTGTAGTTTTATATTTGGAAAGCTTGCTGGAACAATGAAGAAATATTACTTGATCAAACCAAATTAATTCAACTTGTCTTATATTAAGCACAAAATTACAATTATATTTATATTTAATGGCACATATTTCCATGTTTTTTTTATTTAATGCGTACAATTGAAAGATAATTACAGGCCAATAATTCTTCCACCCTGATTGGGTTTGACAACTTCATCCTCAATCTTACTTACATGACAGAATTGTTTTATTATGCAAGTCTTTATTTATACTTTATAGTTTCAATTAATTTTATCCATAGAATATTATGATAAATATATTTGTCTACCCTATAAGAAAATATACAAACCAATAACGAAAAACGTATATTTTTGATTAATTATGAGATTAATGTATACTTTCAAATTATGTATATTGTCACATCATATTACTGTTAAGTATCGTAATACTGCATAATATTACTTATTATTTATTAACAAGACACACATATTATTGTTCGACTCTATATATTTTAACAAAGGGTTTTTCTGAATCTTTTTTACAAAAAGTCCATGTATGTGGTGAAATGAATACAAATATGTATAAAGAACCCTAACCCTAGTAGTACCCTACTGGCTATTATTATTTGAGTTATGTTTGATTGAAGGTATTTACCCGGTATTACCGTAATGAAAGGGGTTGCTTTATATGAGTGAAAGCTAATCAAGGACATTCAAAACTTTCGGCTGACCAAATCAACATTTAAATATGTAAGTCTTCTCTTCTTCTTTTTATTATTTCTTCAGAGATATCAAATATCTCAAATTTATCTAGTCTTCTATTGGTAGCCATTGGGAATTTAAAAAAAAAAAAAACAAATCAAAGTCTATTTATGAAAGAACAGTTTTGCTGTATATGTTCAAAGTCAACTTGAATCCTCTTGCAAAAGGGAAAGTCGGAAGGAAGTAGCATTATGGTTATAAAAATAAAAAATAAATTAATAATACACGCAAGACGTGGTCCGTGGATAATGCTCTCTCTAAGATAAAATTATTTTAATTAATATTTTATTTGTTTGATTATAATTATTAAGGGCTTGTTTGATAACCCGTATTGTACAGTATTAAAAGTAGCATAATATTATTTTAATATTATCCGATATTTGGTAAAAATATGTAGCTCGTACTAACTAATACGGTGGAACTCTTTAGTCTCACCCATATGGAATAATTTAGTCACTTCTTTTTAGGGAAGACTACACTGAACTAAGCAAAACAAAACTGTTTTTTAATTTATATCTTAAAATAATTTTTTATTAAAACAATTTTTTTAATTTATATCTTACAAGAACTTCACTCACTAACAAAAATAATTTATGAATTTTCGAAAGATGCAAAATTAGTTATTTATGACTTAATTTTACTATTTTTAAAGTCATTTACTATCTTTTTCTTTCTTTTTTCTGAATGTTTAGAGTCTCAATCATATGAGTGGTTCAATAATTATTTATATATTTTAAATGACTTATTTTGTGTATTAAAAATTCAATGTTTATAACCATAAATTATCACTATCTTAAAATTTACGAGTATAATTGAATTTACATTTTTAGTCAATAAATAGGGAATTTATGGTGATAGCATGAATTAGATAATTTATTTTATAGTTGAAAATGTAAAATAACATGTTAATGAATTTCAAATAAGTTTTCGCATATCAGATCATGACAAACAGTTTAACAATCTAGTACGATAACATGTCAAATATTGTATAAGTGTTACAGTTTTTTAACTAATACAGCACCAAACACCGGACAATATTATTTAATCCAGTACAATACAGTACAGTACAGTCCGACGGATTTAGTACAGTACTATCATGACTGTCAAACGAGCCCTAATTGTACTAATAATAGTACAAGGATTGCGTCTCACATAATTACTTGAAGACTAATCTTATGATTGCTTAGTTTTTGTTCGTTTTATGCTTTGAAACTTTATACTATATTTTAGAGATTTTAGTGGAAATAATTACGTCCATAAATTTTAAAAATAAAACGTTAGACTCATTAGAACTGCCATTTTCATTTACAAAAGATTTTTTTTATCATATGTAGATTTGAAGTGGTCAAAATGCCTTGCATTTTATAATCAGTAAATTTTAGTACAAGTTAATCAACTACCCAACACGTGATTAAAAAAAGAACTACGTTACAGAGAGTCAGACATGCTTTGTGTTACAATCTCAGCCATTTATGGATGTGGACTGCATAGTGAGTCCAAGCATGATGACAGGCCAGAATCACACCTTCATACTAGGCAAGAGAGGAGTTACAGAAGTTGGTATTTTCCTTGGTTCCCTTCTTACCCATAGTCCAGCTGCAAATCATGAAGCTTCTCTACAAGTTATTTTTTAGATATCAGGGTTTTCTATTTAGGTTTCTCCTTCTACATAAGAGAAACAACTTCTAGGCAGGGAAAGTGAAACGGCATGGGAATATAGTGCGTGTGTACGGTTGTCCCTAACATGACTTAGAAATTGTACCATATAGCATAATATTTTATGATCTTAGCTAAATATCATGTTTTACACATGTTGAAAACATGTCTTTGCTAAAACTCTTGTCTTACTTTAGCGTTCAGTTCGTGAAACAAACTCATTTAAGATTAGCAAGAAACAGAGTTCAATTGAGTAACTTTTGACACTTTAGCAATTTTATATTTTGGGTGATCATTTCAAAGCCCCCCACCCTAATCTTGAAAATTCTTTGGCATCTTCCCCCATCACGTGAGATCAAGTTGAACACAGATGAAGTGACTTTTGGTAGTCCTTGGCTTGCAGGTTGTCGAGATGTTTTCGATCCTCTAGATGATTTGTTAAGGGTGTTGGGGGTTATGTCCTCAAAATATGTGTATTGACATTTTAATATAAAATTTAATGGAATTACATTTTTCTTATAATTGTTCTTTTAAATTATTGTTGAATAATTTATATAAATATCTGAAAATTCTATATTCATTAATGAGACTATGATCTTGTATTAGTACGAGAGGATTAAGATCATAGATATGAGTAAAAATGTCAGCAACATATTGAAGTATGAAATTTTTAATGAATGAATACTAGTACGGTTTACTAAGCATTATGAACGCATGTGAGCTAGATCCAGATCATTGATATAGATAGACATCTTAGTAAATGTACTTTATATAATAAGATTATATATGACAGGACTGATGTGAATTAATATCTTTATTAATGATAATTTATCATAAAGATTTAATACACATCAATTTGATAATCATATGTAGATCAGTCTGAATCCTGAGTAGTCATGAATTCTTATACATGTCTATTAGATCTTTTGATTCACTTGTTAATGTTTGTTTATAAAATAGGTCAGTGGCTTTTGTTTTGGAGATTTAGTGATATGGATGGCTAAGAACATGATCTTACAATATTTAGAATCCAAGTTTTCTTAACGAATCGTATATTGGTTCTCTTAAGTGTTAATTCTGGAACTGGATGGTTATTGAGCTCAAATTTATAATACGATTATATCAATATACTACACGAGAATACACTGTAAATATTTTATATAATCTCTTAGAGTGTAATTTCATATTTATAGTGGAGTAATAACGAAATTAATCAATAAGATGATTTAATTAATAATCTATTTTATTGGAGCGTAAGATTATAGGTCCACAGTCTTTAAGTCACCTTTGTACTACGCAAACAATGATGTAAATATTTTAACACATGAGAAAATGACTGATTTTTTATTCTGAGGCAAGTACGTAAATATGAAATAATTATGTATGATTAATTAATTAAAAATTAATTAAGTGAATTATATACATATAAATTTCAAAAATTATATATATATATATATATATCAATTAATTTTTTTAATTATCGATAAGTGAGATAGAATATCAAATTTATGAAATTAGATAATTATAAATTATTATTATTATTATTATTATTATTATTATTATTATATAACAATTTGAATCAACTAAATCTGTTATTTGTGAAATAACTAATTAGTTAGTTGTTATGGATAATCAAATATGTTAATTTCGAATTAACTGATATATAGATAGTTATCTTATTAAAACAAACATTTAATTCATAGTAATTACCACGTGTCAATCACTGATTGAGAATCAGATATTGACGTGAACTATTGTAATGCCATGTGACACTGCAGTAGTGGGGGCACAATATTGTAGTGCCACGCGGCACTACAATAGTGTCGTGGCACACAATGCCGTGAGGCACTGTGATAGCTCACGGCAACTGTAGTGTCGTGTGACATTGCAGTCGTGCACAAATTGTAGTGGGTCTCACTACAATGGTAATTTTGAAATTCAATATTATTTTCAATTTATCCCTAAAAATCTGATATGACATTATCTAGAAAATATATAGATATTATTCTATTGGTCTTAGTGTTGATAGAGAGCGAAGAATACAATTGCTATCGGGATGAATTTTCTCTTTGATTAAAAGTTAATAAAAACTTTGAAACAATAATTATCGTACTCGTACTCTCTCAGAGGATTGTCTCACTAAATTAATCTTTCTCAGTAAATCTCTAGATCTCATGTGTTGAGTACATCTAGAGACAGAAAAAAATATATTTGATTATTCTACGTGCACACATACGTCCTGGTGCGTTTGAAGATTGACTTGGAAGATCTTGGTGTGAATCTCAAAGTCTGTTGTTCGTGGGAACGCACGATCGTTGGTTTGCGAAGACGCTTGATATAGACTATAAGAGGTATATGATTCTCTATCTATGTATGTCTCAGATTTAATATATAAATATATAATGGATCATGATTGAAAATAGTTTTCAATCAAAGTTTTTATTTTAAAAACCGTCGCGTCACGCTTATTTTAGTTTTATAAAAAAAATACTATTTGTTTTTAATAAATTTTTAAAAGCCACCATGTCGCTACCTCGCGAGCGCCGCATTTTCCAACAAAGGCATTGTTACGTTATTCACCTTGACGTGTGTTTTTCTTTCGAGGCTGAGTTAACTGGTGCTATCCATGTGATTGTTTATGGTTGGACTTTTGGATGGAGACAATTATTGTTGAAAAGTGATTATGTTTGTGGTGACATTCTTCATTCAAGATCTTAAAAAATCTCTTAGCGTTAGTGTCCTGCTTGAAATAGATATTTAAATTTAATCGATCAGATGGACTTTGCTGTCATTCATATTTATCAGGAGGGTAACCAGGTTACAAATTTTTGGCATCGAGGTCTGCTAATATAGTTACTCCTACTTGGTGGTGGAATGTTCTGAATTTTGGTTCTTCATTTATTTATGATGATGTTTCTAGCATGCATCCTTTTAGGTTCTGCTTATTTGTTCTTTATGTTTTCTTTTGTTGACTATTTTATTTATTTTAATAATATGTTAGGTTGAATTAGATGATCAAGGTGCTATAGAGATGTCAGCCTGACTGGGATGTCTAGATGCACATATTGACTCCTATCATTAACAATCTTTTATATAAAAAAAAGTATCAATTTTTTTTAATTTAAACATTTTTAAGGGAGCCGATTTACCCCTAAGCTATATAATACTTTTTTCATTTAGAAGTCCCTCAACTTCTGCTTTCTTTTCAAAAACTCTTTATGTGTGATTTATTCCTTCATCACTTACGTTTCTTACCGGAGAAGAAGATCTCAGATCTCATTTTCTAGTGAAATTTTTTCTGTCATTCTAATTTTGTTTTCTTCCATTTTCATAATAAAAAATTTTCTCCACATTGATCTAGATCTATAGTTGATTTATCCTTCACCTAGATCTAGATCTATGGTGATTTTTCTTCCACATGGATATAGATCTATGGTAGTTTTTTCTCTTCCTAGATCTAGATTTATGGTGTTTTCTTTCGGTAGTATTCATTTTATAACTGTCTTTGATAGTTCTATCCCAGATCTACAAGTTATGGTGGTCAATTACGCCAAATTCTTCATTGGATCATTTGACAGAGCGTATTTCAACCGATTTCAGTCAGGCAAGCCTTTTTGAGTGGCAAGTGTACTTAGAACGAGCCAAGATAAAGTTCTAAATTATCCTCCATGTTCATTCAATAGTTTTCTTATTGTTGTGGCTGATTTATGTAATTTGATTGTTAAGGTTTTCTGTTGATCTTTTGAAATTTAGTTTATCTTGATTGATAAGTCTGTATTTTCTTGATCTAGAAATGTTCTCTTTTTCTAAAATAAATGAATTATTTGTAAAAATAACTTATGTTTTCTTTTATGCTTTCTTTTCTGATATTTTTTAAATAAGTGGAAATCCGAACTTAAAATATTCCAAAATTGATTGAATTCAAAAGGTAGGCAAATTACCATAACAGACATGGAAAGTTTAAATTCTTGTTTGGTTGGATTTGATTTAGGTTTTCAAATTACAGTAATTAAATAATAATTTAATTACATGCTTATTACAACTTCTATCACTCATAAATATATATTGACCAATTAATAATACGAAACATGTGTATAATATCTATCAAATCATAATTGACTTTTTACTTTCACTTGCTTTTGGGGCACGTCAATGTGCAATTTCAATAAGATGATAGAAATTCTACTACTATGTTAAATGTATTAAGGAAGAGTTGAGGGTGGAGGATGAATTCGATTTAGACAAAAATCTATTATTGTTTAAGATTAGAAGTATTTTCAGACGTGGAGATGATTGAGATCAAGAGCCCTTAGAGTTTCAATAGGAATCTATTGGTTGAAGAAATATGAAGTCAGTGCACAAGTTGATGAAATTAATTTTAATGATTGCCCAATATGGATTCAAATTGAAGATCTTCCTCTGGATTGAGTTACATGCTCAATAGTCTCAAGACTGGCTGCACAAGTGGGGACAATGGTTGATATTGATAATTACACCCTAATTGGGACCCTTGCAAGATCGTTAAGAGTTAGCGTTCTCTTTGGGATTGAAAGTCTTTCAGAGCCAGGGATATGGGTAAGAAGGAGGGATAAACCACCAATGTCGATTAAATTTAAGTATGAACATCTACCACGATTTTTCCACGGTAATAGAATCATTTCCCATGATACAACAATATGTCCTAGGAGAAGAGTTTGAAAAAAAAGGAAGAGTTTGGATATGAGGAGTGGTTAAGGGCAGAATCTAATACTAAAACTCCTAGACAAATAAGACAGTTATATGCTAAAGATCAAAGTTTAAAGCAAAACGTTGCAGGCACCAGAATGGATTATCAACAAAATTATGTTCAAGCAACTCAAGATCATCAAGAATCTAATGCTAAAAAACATAGAAATAAGGCTATGGAGATTATAGAGAATTCCAAGGTTTCTAGATGTTGAGCTAAGTAGAAAACCAGAAAGAAAGTAGAGAAAGATTATGCACATAATTGATTTTTTAAATTAACCTGACCAAGAAGACTAATTACATATAAATAGATTATTACAGTTTAAGCTCAACAATCAAGCTTAACAACTAACAGAAAGTAACAGACTTAACTACTATAAACAGTTAGCTAGAAGCTACTTAGCTTAGCTCATTGTGGTATTTAATATGCCCCGTCAAACTAAAGGGGGATTGAACCACATTTAGTTTGCCTCTATGAGTAATGAACTTTAGCTCAGGAAGGGCTTTAGTTAATGTGTCTGCAACTTGCGCTTCAGTTGGAATGCGGCAAACTTGGAGTTGTCGATTTGCAATTTTCTCCCTTATGAAGTAAATGTTTAATTCAATGTGCTTAGTTCAGGAATGAAACACAGGATTAGCATCTAACTAGTTTGCTCCAATATTATCACACCAAATAATTGGACAACCAGAAAACTTGAAGCCCAATGCACTGAACAAGGACTGAATCCAGAGAATTTCAATAGTTGTCTGGGTAAAAGATCGATACTCTAACTCAATGCTTGATCTTGCAACAACATGTTGCTTCTTAGAACTCCATATAATAGGATTTTCACCCAGGAAAATACAATATCCAAAAGTAGAACGCTTGCCATCAACACAACTATCCCAATTTGCATCACTATAGCCACTGATTTGCCGAGCCTTTACTGATTTGAACAAAATGTCATGATTAACCGTCCATTTTAAGTAACTAAGGATGTGTTTACAAGCTCTCTAATGATCATTAGTGAGACTCTGTAAGTATTGACTGAGTTTATTTATAGAGAAGGCAATATCAGGTCTTGTTAAAGTGAGATATTGTAATGTTCATATTGTGCTTCTGTATAAGGTTGAATCTGAAAATGGGGTTCCACCGATGGCTGAGAGCTTTGTAGAGTGACACATTAGAATAGCACAAGCCTTGGAATCTGTCATATTGGTTTTGGAAAGAAGATCTCGAATGTACTTATTTTGAGTGAGATAGAAACCAGATCTGCCTCTATAGGCCTCAAAACCAAGAAAGTAGTTAACTGATCCCAATCTCTTTAAAGTAAATTTCTGATTCAAATCTGTAATAACATTGTTAATGAGCTGCTTGCAGTTACCTATAACAAGAATGTCATCAACATATACCAATAACAATACCATTTTATGTCCATTCTTATAAACAAATGGGGAGGAATCTGACTTGGAATTCTGAAAGCCTCTGTGAGAAAGTGTAGAATGCAACTTCTTAAACCAAGCTCTAGGAGCTTGCTTCAAATCATAGAGAGATTTAGTTAACCTACAAACATAATCCTTCATGACCGGTTGCTCAAAACCTATAGGTTGATGCATATAAACCTCCTCTTGTAGTTCACCATTCAAAAAGGCATTGTTAATGTCTATTTGCTAAACATCCCAATCAAATGTTACTGCCAGAATAAGGACAATCTTGATTGTAAAGGGTTTAACTACAGGACTAAAGGTATCAAAATAATATACACCTAAAGTTTTCTGAAAACCTTTGGCCACGAGTCTTGCTTTGTATTTGAGAATTGAGTCATCGGGATTATGTTTCAATCGAAAAACCCACTTATTCTAAATTATGTTCATGTTGCTAGGCTTAGGAACAAGTTGCCAGGTGTTGTTAAGCATAAAAAAATCATACTCTTCATGCATAGCCTTGTTCCATTTCTGGTGTTCTAATGCTGCTTTAATAGATGTAGGTTCAGTTTCTAAGTTACTAATAGTAGAGGAGAATGCCTTTGGTTTGAAAAACCAATTTTTAAATCTTGCTATCATGGAATGAGAAGAGGAAGTAATAGGCATAAAAGGAACAATTTGGTTTTGATGAAGCTGTTCAGTATCAGGAAATTGTGCAGATGTAGGTAAAACAGAAGGTGATGCAGTATTTTAAGTATTAGAAGCATACTGTAAGGATGAAGTATTATCACTATAAGATACATTATGAGAGTTTAAATTTGATACATGATTGTCTATACTGTTATTGATGTGAGAACCTGAAGAAGAGCTTTCACCAATGCAGCTTAAAGATGAATTAATATCATTATTAGATGAACAATATGCTTGATAAGGTTTGGAAACATAGGACAGGATGAAGAAGAAGTTTGGTTACTGATTTTTGGAGTGTTTGCCAAAGACTGAAATGGAAATTCTGATTCATTGAAAGTTACACTAGAATAGATGTAGAGTTTTCCAGATTTTAGATCAAAACACGTATATCCTTTGTGATTATCAGAATAACCTAAGAACACACATTTTTTGGAGTGAAGGTTAAACGTGTTCTTGTTGTAGGCTCGAGTGCATGGAAAACACGAAGTGCCAAAGACTTTCATGAAGGAAAAATCAGGAAGTTTGGAGAATAACAGCTCAAAAAGTGACTTATTTACCAAAATAGGAGTGGGCAACCTGTTAATTATATATATTGCAGTATGAAAAACCTCCCACCAAAAAGTAAAAGGCATTTTGGATTAAGCTAACAGGGTTAATCCAGTCTCCACAATTTGTCTATGTTTCCTTTCTATTTTTCCATTTTGTTGGTGCAAGTGTGGACAAGGGTATCTAAAATGAACCCCAATTTGAGTGAAAACAGGTTTGAGATTTCTGAATTCCCATCCCTAGTCAGATTGAAAGCTTCTGATTTTTTTTATCGAATTGTCTCTCAATGAATGTCATGAATTAAAGAGCAATGTTTGTTTGTTTCATATTTCAGTTTCACAGGAAAGATCCAACAAAATATTGTAACGTCGTCTATAAAGCTAATGTAGTACCTGAAACAATTGGCAGAGAGAACAGGAGAGGGACCCTATAGGTCTGAATGTGTGAGTTCAAAGGGTTTACTAGTTTTAAGAGTAACAGAGAAAAATAGGTGTTGTGTGCTTTCCCATATTGACAAGCTTCACAGAAGGATGGCACTTTAGAGATGTATTTGACAGCAAGAGTCTTTAAAAGTAAAGACAAAATATGACTAGAGGGATGCCCAAAACGTTGATGTCATACATTAATGTAATTTGATACACTAGAATTATTGACAGAAGTGAAATTCGTATTGATAACAGCAGTGGTACAAGGAAAAATTTCAGAGACAGAAGCTTTATTTATGAGATTATCAATCTGTTTTACATTGTTGTTGTAATGATTGAGTGAAGAAAGACAAGAACTAGGCAAATGAATCATAGAAGTACTTACTATATAATAAACAGTAGCTTTACTTACAGAATTTGATGATAGTGGCAGGTTAGAGTTAGCTTGCTTGAAAGTGAAGTGATATAATCCATCCTTAAGAATGCCTTGAAGAAGGACCTTCATGTACTCTTATTCTTAACAAAACAGAAAATGTCATCAAATTCAACAACCACATTGTTGTCTCTAGTAAGTTGTGATACACTAAGTAAGTTTTTGGTAATTAGTGGAACACAAAGGATATCGTTAAGAGAAAGAGACATTGTTTGTGACTTATTACAGTCCCTAGTTTTGTTTGAAGCGGCAATAGAAATTAAAATGTTAGAACAACCTATATGAGCTACATGAAAGATAGATAGAGACTCACCATTGCCTAAAACAACTTTACCCTTGCCTTTGTAGTCATTCTTGAGTGAAAGATTCTCAAGATCAGAGGCTATATGATTTGTGGCAGCAGAGTCCATGTACCATGAGTTTTTAGAAACAGATGAAGGAGAGGCAAAGTAAGAAGAGAAACATTGGTTATAAGTTTACAGTGCTGCAGTATCACATTGATTGCTCATATTAGTGACAGGAGCTTGAGGATTAGCATTGAAATCAAGTTGCTGAAAATCTTATTCAAATCTGTTATAACAATTAAAAGCTGAATGTCCAAATCTTCTACAAATCTGACATGTAGGTCTATAAACATTCGTGCCTCTGCCACGACCTCTTCTAAAATTGTTGCCTTTTCTAGAATTCTGATTGCTTCTGCCAAAGGAATTACCTCATCGTCCCCTTCTTCCATTGAAATGAGTAATATTTGCATTAGCACAAATGTTTCCTTGTTCAAGAAAACTAGCAACAGAATTATTTTGTTCAAGTCCCATCTCTTGACTCTGAGGCAAAAATTGAGCTTCTTGCAGTGTAACAAGATCTTGCCTAGAAGTGAAATTAACTACTACATGATCGTAATCATTTCCAAGTCCTCCCAATATGTAAAGTAATCATTCTGCATCACTAATGAGTTGACCACATGATGACATATTATCAGCTAGAGACTTCATTTTAAGAATGTAATCATTAATAGAAAGAGAACATTTCTTTGTAGATTGAAGCTGAAAACATAATTACAACAATCGAGACTTTGAATTAGTAGTGAAAATTCCTTCGACAACTGACCACAATTGTGAGGATGAACCACATCACACCACAAGCTTAGCATTGCTTCTGAAATACTTGAGAGAAGCCAGCTTAACAAAAATTGATCCAAACGAAGTCAAGTTACAAATTCTGGATTTGAAACTGTTGTTGATGTAACAGTATTGTTATCACCAGTGATAGTCTTGGTGCATATTGAGGAGGTCGAGCAACTGCACCAAGAAGATACTTCTCCAATCTGTAAGCTCTCACAAACGACATAATTTGAGAGCGCCAAAATCTGTAATTATTTTGATCAAGACATAGGTTTATCAGAATTAAGTTCTTAAGAATCGAATTTACTATGGACGATGAAATTTGTGAAGTTTGAGATGTAGTTGATTTTGAAGCCATTGAATAAGCTCGAAGAAAATGGCCAAAAAACAATTAAGAAAAGAACAACTGAGTAGAATAAAGATGAGAAAGAAGAAGTTTAGGACGAAGGAGCTAAACTCTGATATCATGTTGAGCTAAGCAGAAAACTAGAAAGGAAGAAGAGAAAGATTATGCACAGAATTGATTTTTCACATTAACCTGACCAAGAAGACTAATTACATATAAATAGATTATTACAGTTTAAGCTCAACAATCAAGCTTAACAACTAACAAAAAGTAACAGACTTAACTACCATAAACAGTTAGCTAGAAGCTACTTAGCTTAGCTCATTACTATTCTTAATACTAGATATATACAAATCAACTTGCAGGAATAAAGGAGATAGAGCATTCTCTGTCCATTGATCCATATAATATTATTCTATCTAGTAAGTTTAATACAAAAGAATCTAGTACTATGGCCCATCATGATAATAACATAATTATGCCTTTGAATAGAAAGAACTTTATAGAAATGAAAATAATAGCTATGAAAGGAGAGCTTTTTTTGTTTGGCGTAGAATTGATTTGGGATAAGTGAGTAGGAATAAAAGAACCAGAGCAGAATTTGTTAACTGATATATTAAATATAAATTGTAGATTTCTGATGATGATGATTACATTCTTGATAACAGTAAATTAGGGGTAGTGATGGCTCTTGCCCAAAAAGGCCATCACAGGAGCCACGAATGTCATTGTTTGGAACTACCAAGATTTGAGAAATAGTCTGACAGATCTAGCATTAAAGGATACGTTAATCCAATTTAATCCCCAACTGGTTTGCCTATTAGAAATATAAACTAAGATGAGTAAGGTTGAAATCTTAGTTAGGAGATGAAAGTTGGATAATTTATATGTAGTTGATCTCATTGGCCTTTCTGGAAGCATGCTATTTTGTTGGAAAAGTGATATTAATATACAAAGTATATCTAATTACTCAGAATATTATGGATATGAACATTGATAAGTGGGATAGATTTACTTTCTTTTCCAGATGTAAAGATGAGAAAGATATGTGGAAGCAATATGATAGTCTAGCTAAGTCTAACAAGGGTAATTCCAAACATTGGTTAGTAACAAGAGATTTTAATGACATGTTAAGGCAAGACGAAAAATATGGAGGAAAAATATTTCATTTTAAAAGAGCTAGGATATTTAATCAATAGTTAGAAGGGAACTTTCTATACTTGGAGGAATGGATGTGCAATCTAAGGGAACTTTCTATACTTGGAGGAATGGTTGGCATGATAAGGATATTATTCAAGAGAGGTTTCATAGGGTACTTATTAATGAGACTATTTTGGATCCTCCCTCACCTAGAAGTGCATACTCCTCCAACTATAGGGTCTGATTGTAACATGTTAGTGATTTTTCTTAAGAGTGGTACTCCTAAACCTAGAAATTCATTTTAGTTTGAATCTAAATAGTTAGAAGATGAAGCTTTTAATAGGGTGCAATCTGAGGGTTAGAAACAATATGAGTCCTCTAGAAATAAGAGAAATCTTATTAAATTTATGGATGGAATCAAATATACAGTATAGCAAACTTAAGGGGCTGTAAGAATAACATTAATATTTGGAGTAAATAATTTGGAGGTAATCCTAAGAATCGGAGGATCTAAAAACAAAGTTGTTAGGGCTCAACTGATGAGCTTGAGGATGAAGAATCCTCAAAATTGAAACAAAGGCCAAAATATAAAAGATTTGGAAACAGGAAAAATGTTATTGGGTTAAATAGCTAAACTAAATTTACTAAAGCTTGGGAATAGGAACACATCATTTTTTTCATAAGTCTGTGAATAGAATAAGGATATCTAATAGTATAATATGCTTAAAGAATAGGAAGGAGGTTTGGCAACAAAATGAGGAGGTTGTTACTTCTTTAATAAAAGACTTTTATGCTGACTTTTTAAAGGAATAACGTGTTTCTAATGTGGATTGGATCATTAGTCATATGGAAAGAGTAGTCAATTTAGAGGACAATAATATGCTAACTTCTTAAATGTCTATTTAGGAAGTTAAGTGTGTTGTATTTAGTTTAGGTGCTAACAAAGCATTAGAGCTAGATGGTATCCCTGGTACTTTTTACCAAAAGTCTTGAGATTTAGTAGAAAATGATGTCTAGAAGGTTGTTAGTGATTTCTTTATGAATTGTTACCTTCCTAGGTCTTTTAAAGAGAATTGTTATCAGATGTGGATATTGATTCTTGAATGAACTTAAATTTGTGTATTCAGAGATATTGGAATGCCTTTTATCAGAAAGTTAATTATGATAAAAGTAGTATTTGCTTTAGTAGTAATGTCTCTGATAAAAAAATCATTTCTAAAAATAATTATGTTCCACTATCTGTTAAGAAGGAATACTACTTAGTTTTACCTGTTGATTGGATACATTTCAAATATGCCATAAATGCTTTGATTGAAAAAAGAAGAGTAGAAGTTCTATGTGAAAGGCTAAATCATTATCTTGAAGGGTAAAGAAATAATTTTTAGGTTAGTAGCTAAATCTCTCCTTAATTATGTTATGGGAACCTTTAAACTCCCTAAAACGGTTTGTTCCGAACCTCTAGCTGCCATAATGAGATTTTGATGGTTTGAGGGTGATGATTCTATGGGAGTTAACTGGATGTCCAGTGCTAGGATGACTAGCAATAGAAGTTGTAGGGGTTTAGGGTTTAAAGATTTTAAAGATTTCAATAGTTCTTTGCTTGCTAAGCAAGCTTGGATCATATTCTATAACCCTAACAATCTTTGTGCTAGGCTCCTTAAGAGTTTATATTATCTTAACAGTGATGTTTTGGACTCTAAGAACTAGTTCTTGCACTTGGAAGAGTCTTTGGCATGGTAAAGAGACTAAAAAAATATGCTTATTAGAAAGTTGGTAATGATAGGTTGATTAATGTGCGGGATAGTAATTGAGAACTAGGGGAAGGAAGCCTAAATGACATTAAAGATCCATCTTTAAATCTTATTTCTGACTTAATTAATCCTATTTCTAAAAGCGAAAGAGGGATTCTGTGGACTTTTTATTTCCACCTTGGATTTCTAAAAAGATTCGAAGTATCTCTTTTTCATAGATTTGATGTATGTTATCATTTGGTCTGGCCTTTATGTAGTAATTGAAAATTTCCAGTTAAGTCATGTTATTTTCACTTACACAATGTTAAATTTCATGTAAGTAATCCTGGATCTCCATCAACTTCTTATATGCATACAAAATTCTAGAAAATAGTGTGACAATCAAATATTCATTCTATAAATAAAACTCTTCAAATCTGGAGAGTAACTTAGAACATAGTCTAGCTAAAAGACATATTATCCAAGACCCAAGTTGCTGACTATGCTTTCAGAGGGAGGAAACTATATATCTCCACCTTGATCGATTGCAAATGGAGTAGTTTATATTGGAATGCCTCTCATTTTCAGCTTTATCCAATGGGTCACGAGGATTCCTATTTTAGTTCATGGTTATAAGAAAGAATCTTGGAACTCAGTTTTTAGATAGACAAAGGAAACCTAATTTCTCAATTTTTCTATTTATGTTAGTACATATGGAAGTCTATAAATCTATATGTATTCGAAATCAAAGCATGCAACCCCATTCAGACTATAAAAATGCAAAAATTGCTTGCTTAATTTTATTAGGGTTAATTCAAAGACGTCACTTGAATGGCTAGATCCCTTTAATTCCAGGGTCGTTTTCCACCATCTGAGAGATTTGTCCTCATTCGCGAGCCTCCTAGCTCAGATTCTTGGTCCCTTCAGTTCTCTCAGGGATGTCGTAGTAGGGTTTATTATAAGGGACTTCAAAGGAGAAGTGGTCCATATTGAGGGATACCTAGTTGAAGCTTTTGGGCATGAGCATGGAGAATTAATTTCTATTGATTCTAGGTTGGATTGGGCTTTGGGCTAAGTATAGTTTTTTACTTTGGAGCAATAAATAATTTTTTAACGTAATCTCATCAATCATTTAGTGATACAAAAAATGAATAGACATTGTTAATACCCTCGATTTTATAGAATTTCAGTTTGATTTTATTTGTAGTTTTTTTAATATCTTCTATTTAAGGAATTTAATGGTATCCTAAAATTCAGGTAATGTGGTTTATAGAGTCATCATATCTTTTAATTATGAGAAGTTAGTATTCTGTTAATGAAATAGATTAAAGTCCTTCTATATGCTATTTTTCTGAAAAAACACTGAAAATATGTAGTCAATCACTGATATCATATCGTCAATCACTGATATTAAGGAGTTTTAGCATTTTCTTCTGAAAGTTTCAAAATTCATTTTTTTTGTTTTCCAGCATTAATTATCTCTTTATTTTTAAGAAATGGATATGTAGTCGATAAGTGATATTATATCCAATCCGAAAGTTTTTTAAAAAAATTCCAAATTCAAATTTTTTCAGCATTAATTATTACACTATTTTTAAGGAATGAGATATGTAGCCAATCACTAATATTATATCTCGCCAGAAATTTTTTGAAATAAAAAGAGGAAACTTTCAATTAGTTGACTATATATTCTTATTTTTATTTAGATCATTATCTAAATTAATTGTATATATATTTTGAATATATTAATTATATATTCTTATACTTATTGACTAATTTTAAATTACTCTCAATTTGAGACGCCCCTTAAATAGATTAAGGACATTTTGATTAATAATTATTGATAATTATAGCAACTTGCTATTTATCTAAAATTCTAGAAAACTTGATGTTTATCAAAACATTACACTTTTTGTCAATATATCAAAACACTACATTTTAACTTGTCTAAATCTGTAAATTTTCCTATAAAAATAATAGTATCTTGGATTCAGACCAATAGCTGTGCAGATTAGAGACATAGTAATTTAGTTAATGATATTACTAGAAAATTAAATCAAGCTAATGATTTTTCTATTTGTTGGATGAGAAGTTGTAATTATGTCGCGTATGTTAAAGCAAAGTATAGTAACGATTAGAATATGATTAGTCTTAATAATTTTTTCTTATCTTTTCATATTTGCAACTTGTTTGAATATGAAAATGTGATTGTAAGAGGTAGGCGTCGTCCTTCTTAACTATTTTCTGATCCTGTGATTATAAAATTTATTGCTGTTAAAAAAAATCACAGTTATTTATAGAAATAATAGTTTGGTTATATTACGAAAAAATATCATTTACAGTAAAAAAAAACTAATAGTTTACTTTACACGCTTGAACAAACCTGCAACCAATATAGTTGATATTTATTTGCTGGTTAAGAATAAAAATAGTTTATAACATTTAAATCAAACCGATTCGGGAAAATTGTAAATGGATATTGAAAGTCTTCTATATAAGAAAATAATTATTACTACAAATAAATATATTTGCTTATCTTATTATTCATCAGAAATTTGAGCAATTAAATTTACAGAAAATCCCCAAATTCCGTACATTCTGAGCAATGTTCTTAAAAGAAAATAGTTTCTTAAGGATGAAAATGTATTGTTTTTAATTCGGGAAACTAACATACTAATTTTCATTATAAAAGAAGGAAATAAACCTATCCTGCTATTTTTAAAATATGAGCCGAAGATAATGATCTAAACGTGCAATTAAATTTGTAATTATTTTTTTTATTTTCTGTTTCTTTTCATTCTTTTCAGTAAGCTTAATAAGGTAAAACAAATTTTACAAAATTTGTTTTTTTTTTCACGAAATGACATTTTACTAATTATATTAATTATCTGTTATTGTTGAACTCGATGAATTACTTAGATTTATAAACGCAACCAATGACCCGTTCAACTAAACTTCACAATATATCGACAAACATAACCCAACAACCTTATATAATTATAATTTTGTTTTCTTTCAGATTGTATGATTGAGTTAGAAAGCAAATTGAATTCAGCTTACAACTTTTGACTACCACATTCATCTCTTTTGTACTTAGGGCGGTCACCAACTGAAATGAAATCAGGCGGTGTCACATCAAGTTTAAATTATCTAAGTCATGAATGATTAAAATCACTTTAAATTTTAATTCTACAAAAAAAAATAATTATTTGAATTTAAAACGTCATAATTTTTTAAATAATTTTACACCATTAATTAGTTAAGTGACTAAACGATGTTAATAATTTATAGATTGACTGTTTTAAACACGATAAATTACTTGATTGGTGGATATATATATATATATAGTAATCAAATTGATAAATTTATTCAAAAATAAAAAAAAACTTCCATCAATTATATCTCAACATAAACCATAACGAATATGTACAAAACTTAAATCAGTATGGTAGAACTAAAAACTCAGTTCTTACTCATACAGTTGGACTAAAAAAGCTACAAAAACAAGAGAAAATGAAAAATAAACAGAGCCTCAAAATGAATGGTAGGGAAGGGGGTGGTGGATATGTAATTTGGAAAATAATAAAATCAATAATTCTATCATCAATTAAATTTTAATTTAATTAACGTGAAAATAACCAATCATTTTATTAACAGTATAACATTAAATAATATATCAGTTGATGAATTAAAATCTAATCGGTCTAAAATTGTTTAATTAAAAATGAGTGAGAGAGGTAAAGGTAAATTTAGGAGAGAGATTAGTGGGTTTAAATGGGGAAAGAAGTTCCATTTGATGAATAAATTCCATGTCGTGAACAATCGGATTTTCTGCTCTGCTTGGTGGAGACCCTTCGTAACACCTTGATGCAATGGCTGACCATTCACAACCACCGCCGCATCTACATTCTCTTCCACCACTGTTCTGCTTCTGCCACTGCCATCAATTTTTATACGCATTCTCATATGTTATTTCTCTATACAATAAAATCAAAATAATCTTCATTCAGCATCAGAAATTAACCTTTTCAGTCATGATGTTCATAATTCCACTTCTTCCATCGCATCTCGATTGGCTGGTAATTAACAAGGAATCAAACTAATCAACTAAGTCAGATTATTTATGCATAAACTGAAGGCAAAAATACTAGAAATTGAAGGAAATTACCTGTGTTTGTTGCATCGGAGAGGATTGAGGAATCCAGGGACATTAGAAGGTTGAAGTCGGCGCGGTTTAGGGCAGAGAAGAAGATCACCACCACCAGCATCAATAACACTCTTTCTTTCTAAATCTGAATCAACAAGATTACTTTTAACTCCTAAGTGATGCATCTCTTTCCTTTTGTTTCCAAATTTGTCACTACTGAAAAGGGAATTAACTGTCATTCCAGTACTTACTATTTATTAATCACACATTTAAATGATTTAATTAACAACACTCGAGGATTAGCCACACATTAGAGAGAGAGTGTGTGAGAGAGAGAGAGAGAATGGACAAAAGAATGATAAGTGTAGCCACGTAGAATGTTGAATGAGGTTTACACAACTTCTGAATCAGAACTAGAAGTGAAGGTGATGGAGCATTTTATATTTGCTTGGTCTAGAGGGCTTATAGGATTTGGATTTTGACTCGTTTGCTTCCATCTCTCCTAATTTTTCTTAATGTCATTTGGTCAACCATTCCACACCATTAGCATCTATCTCATTTCTTTTTAATACCTGTCCACACTCCATTGTTACTGTGTATTTTTTTATAATGTGTGTATTCGAGCTTGACTGACTAATTCCTTAGGCCATGAAGTTAACATGTAAGTAAACTTCTACCGGTCTTGGGTGCGGATCGAACTAGAAGTATGTGAGGAGCAAACTGGTGGCCTAGCCACTTGAACTATATTAGAAAGGTGTGACAAATTGAAATATTCCAAAATTAGAATTTAGATCCTCATCTATTCGTCAATTCGACAATATCATTTCTACATTGATTCATATTTCAATCGCTCAAATGAAACTTAAAAAATATAAAAATATCACCACCACATTTTTGAAATTCATATTAAAATTATTGATATTGTTAGACCGTTGAGATCTGAACCAACAATTCAGATTATCTGTAATATTTATATACTATGAGAAGTCACATCATTCACCTATTTTCAAACGCAAATGCCTGATGAAAATTTTCTTCATCCAACAATCTTGTCCATTAAGTATGAGTTTTGAGACATGGGATGTGGGTAGTATTTCAAGTCAATTTAATAATATTTTATTTTTCTTATATTTTTTTATTTTTTAATGAAGTAGTGTTTTATGATTAATTAAACCCTTCAAATAATCATTTTATTTCATGTAATGATTTATACAGAGAGTAATCTAGATAAAGAAATCGACATCATCCACACAGTAATCAATCTTGAACCACTCGTCGATTTATAATTACTTAAATTTCAATCAACAAACTTATAATCCAATGAAGTGTAAAAGAATTCACAAAATCCAAACAAAAAAAAATTCTCAAGCCTCAAGTTTTCTCCAGCCACGACACTTTGTGCCATCAAGTATTCATTCTGTCATTTTGATCGGATTCAATAGATCTGAGTTGGTTAAGTACTCATTTGGCCATTACCACCATTGAAGCCTAAATGACTATGTCATGATCAAAATCAATACGATTGAGAGGAAGAACTTCCCAGAATAGGAAAGCATACTCACTAGAATTTTACACCACCAAAATTAAATTGACCCTTTAACATTAAAATTGACCACCAAAATTAAATCTGCTTCAAAAACATATTTTCTAGTATCATGTTTTGACAAAAATTCATAAACTTGTTTGATCATACTCACTAGAATTTTACACCACCTTAAGCTCCAGATAATTATAAAACCAGTAGTAACATTCGCCTACAGATCAAAGAGTTTACATGCATCGAGCCAGAACGAGCACATTCATTACATTGGCTAACCACCTAATTACTGCCTTGATCTCGACTCAGCTCGTCTAGCTTCATCTGGTGTTGAAGGGAACAGCTCCACGTACCTTGACCCAATTGTCATCTTGTCCTTGCACATTGCCCTCTTAGCATCCTCTGCAGAAGCAAACTCCACATAAGCCTCACCGGTAGCCTTCCCATCTGGACGGCATGCAATGTGTATCCTCTCTTTTATGGGATTGAACTCCTCAAAAAAAACAAATATTTGAGATTTTGTCGCAGAGAAGGGAAGACCACGCATCTTCAAAATCTCTGTGTATTCCATTTGATCCTTATCACTAAACCTCTTTGACCGAGCAGGAGGAGGGCTTCCTTGATAGTCATTATCATAAATGCCCTCGTAATTTACTTCGGCAGAAACAGCATTGTAATAATCCTGCCTCTTACACCTGAATACTTCAACATACCTACGACCCATATTTTGCCTATCTCTCTGTAAAGCAAACTCAACCTGCATAGACCCAGCAAAGACAACGAAGGCCTCTCCAGCAAACCGTCCATTCTTATTAACCAGCAACACATCTACAATGTCCAGTCCAGCAAAGAACTTGAAAATATCAATGTCTGTGCAATTAAAGGGAAGTCCTCGAAGACGAACAACAGGAAAGGACGGGGGCTGAAAGCCGCCACCATAGCCATAAGGTTGAAAAGCCGCTGAACTGCCGCTCACTGCGAAGTAGGGATTTGATTCCATCATTCTTTGTCTCTTTGAGCCGACCTCGTACCCATCCGAAACCCCCCCGCTCCCCAACATTGCCCTTCAATTATCATACCCAAAAAGAAAAAAGATCCCCACTCAACAATTTAATAAAACCAAACCCAACCCACACTCCCTGACACCTACTGTCTTTACTAACAACTTTTAATTTAGAAGAACTTAAATGTTCATCAACCCTCCTCACATAAACAAGTGAAAATACCATTCGCTCTCATACCGTGGCATATACAAAATATGAAACATACCATACAGAAACAATTTATAAGCAACCCCTAAATCGTTTATGGATACAGTGATCAGTAAAGAGATGATGTAACCTAATGATGAAATTGTGTCTAACAAGTTTTAGCACTACTGTTCAAAGCTTTAATATTATGTAGGAAACATGCTTTTTCCCATAAGGGATTCACTTATGCAAATAAGGAGCAAACATGACGATATGATTAGAGGGTTACATCTAATTGTGAAGATTATAAACCAAATATGAATGAGTTAATATAAAGCTCAAGACATGTAGTTTATAACGGAACTCAATTTCAGAATCACATGAAAACACAGCCAATAAACCTCTAGTTTTGTAATTCGTCGTACAAAACAATCAAACCGGATTCCCGGAAAAGCACGGTAGAATCAGATAACAAAAAACTTGAGCGTTGACTAACGAAGTCGGGAGGAAGAAGTAGAGCAAAGAGAAATAAGAAAAACTCGACAAAACAAACAGAGTCATGTGCAGACAAAAGAGCTCAAACGTTTCGCTTACCCTCTCGATCCGTACATGTTTCCAAGGGTATAGTCCTCGGAGGCTGCTTCGCTTAAAGAACCAAATCGGACTGCTAAAGAACAAGAAGAGTGAAATTATAAGGAGAAAACCTAATTAATCAATCGAAGGAAATGCAAGAATCCAGAGAGAAGGAGAAAAGAAACCGTGACTAGGGTTAGAAGCGGTGTGATACTGTTGTTCCCCAAAGCAAAAAGTAAGCCCCAGCGCCTTTTTCGATGTTTCTGGTTCAAGTTGGGTTATCCAATCCTTCAATACACTATTTTTCCCGGATGGCAAATTCGCTGCCTAGCCTACCATGATAGTATATGAAAATGGCCAACTTACCCTGGATTAGGAACGTATAGCTATTTTATTTTTGGGCTCTCTCGTCTCTTTCAAAAATTTTGTTTGGCTTAATTAATGTTTGCATCTGACCTATCTATATGTATATGGAAATTACGGATTTCATCATTTTTAGTAGTTGATTTTACATAAATATCTACTTTTTTTAACTATGATCATTTCTTACAATGTAATTAATTTCTCCATATTCTTTACTTTTTCTCTTCTTTGTCTTGCCCGAAGCTCAGCTGAGGGTAAATTTCCTGATTTTTTATTCTTTTTCACAGTTGCTTCGATTCAGCTTTTCTCTTCTTTCATTTTGATTTTGTTATTCCCTTGTTCTTGACACTGCGTCTGTTCTTGAATCTTCAGCGTGATTTTTGGTTTCCTTCTCATTCAGCATGAATCTTAGTGAGGTTTGTTTTTTATTTTCTATCTACATTATATTATTTACTTTCTTCTTTTGTTTCGTTCATATTCGGCATCTACATGGTTATTTTTCATTTTAGTTGACTTAAAAATTTTAAGTTCTTGTTTATTCGGTTTACATTATTTTATTTTCTTTAGATTATTTCTTATTCGGCTTTGATTTTTAGCTCTAATAGATGAATAAAGAGAAATAGAGTTAAAAATGTCTTTTGTTTTATATTTGATTATACATGTTGAGGTCATCTCAGCCTCTATTTATATACATAATTACATTTGTTACTCTTTATTCTACTTTTCCATTGTGCTTTTTATGGAGCCGTTTTTGTGGAGGTTAAAATTCACGATCGAGCATTTGGAATGGGTTTTCTAGAATATTCTTTTATAATTGCTTCTATCATCCAATGTTCATTTATGTCCCACATCTCTCTTACTTAACGTTCGGTCCAACTCTTGTCACGTGTTCATCATGACATTGATACTACTCATTGAGTCCCATTTTACTCTGTGAAACCCATTTGCTGATATGTAATATGAATGACTGCTTGCCCAAAAAGCTGAACATCTTTAATCATCACATCTTTGCTGTCGCTTGGGGATGCGTGATACATCCATACGTCTTTTTCATAATGCTAGCGTCAAGTAATAGATATTCCATTCGCAATCGTTGCTTCTGTTCGATTTCCATTCCGTTTTCATCATATCCTTTCATTTTAGCGCACCTTTTGTCTTTTTATTTTGTCTTTTCAGAGTTGAGCAATTTATTCTTCATTTCAAGTCCATGCTCTATTTATAGGACTTTCATATTCGTTATTTGCTTATCTTCTTCCTCCGTTGTCATAGTTCTCTCATCTTCTCAGTTTTCTCCTTCGTTCTTCTTCTTCTTCTATTTTTTAAGAATATGGTTATAAGTGAGGCTGAGTTTAGGGAATTTGTCTAAATCTATCAAGATGATTTTCCCTGTTGATGTACATTGTTCTCTCGGTGAGAATGGTGCCATGGGAGTTCTTTGAAGCCCCCTGCACAAATAACCTTACATGCCATGTATATTACCCTAGGTTTTAAATTTCTCATGTCCCTTCTTTTTTAAGAATTCTTTTCTCATTATGGCTTGGCCCCTTCTCAATTTACCCATAATACCTATAGAATATTTCTATGTTTCAAAGCTCTTAATAGGCTGTAAACTGTATAATTTAGGTTTAGGGTAAGTTTAGCTCCGTATGACATACATTGCCAAGTCTCTGGGGCAAAACAACTATCTGGTCCCCAGAACGGACAAAAGAGGGGTTGTCATCAAAGAACTCCCCTAAGGAGATAAAGAATGGGAAAGAGACGTTTTAAACGTTTGGGGAAACTAGAGCAGTGAAGGCCACTAGATTATCCCCCATAGATGGGGCGTTTTTAGTAAGTCTCCTCGGCCTGAGCTCTTTTTCCTTCCTGTTTTTTATCTTTTTTTTTTAATTTCCGTTCACTATTTCCATTGCTAACTTGATTCTTTTTATACAAATAAATGGGTGGATTTAAAGCCGTTCTATTTGAAGACAAATTCTGAATGGGTAACAGCGACTTTGCATTGTCCAGTCTGGAATTGGCACATTCTCTTAGATCCAAGAAGTTACAACCGCCTTCGCTTCTAGTCCCGCTACATCTGTTCCAGCACCAACTTCTCTCATTTCTTTTCTAAGAGGTATCCTCATTCCTCATTTCTGTTTCATCTCTCCCCAACGTCCTATCTCTAAAAGTTCCTCATAATTGACGAATTCTGAAGAAGAAGAAAACATCCAACCTCTTTTGTGAAGGTCTTCAGACATGACTAAATGACTTCGCACGATGATTGGTGAGATTGGGGTGTCCATCCTAGGACTGGCGCTTCAAGTTCCAATCCTGCTCTCGTTGCTGACGAGGGCACTTCGACACGGCCTCCTTCTCCTCCTTCTCCTCTTCCTCTTGTCGTTCAACCTCAGACAACCATGGCTGCTCCAGACCCTCCACGAGCAAATTCCAAGGAGTTCATGTAGGAATATGTCCATAAAGTAGCGTGTAATAACTATTTATTTGTATTTAGTTCTTTCTCAGACATTAGTATTATTGAATTCTTATGGATAAGTTGAAAGTTTTATTTTAAATTAAAGTGTGTGTTTCAGGGTTTTGGGGTGATGTGTGTATGAGTAATCTAGTCTAAGACAAGTATGCCTGGAAACGCGGGAGTTAGTGGTCGAATGGTGAATGAAAGCAATCTTAGGCAGCCCTCGGAAGGTGACAAATGCCTTTAAGAATCTAATGTAGGTGAAAAACTCGAGGAGAGAATATTCTCAATGTTTGATCTCAGAATCGATGAGAAGTGATTGCCTTAATAATGGTACTAGAGACCTATTTATATAGATGGGGTCGAGTGGAGACCGCATGCATGTGCCTTTTAACCTCATGCAAATCACATGTCCACGTTTAAAACGTGGTCACACACTAAAAATGTGACATCATGCCTAAAATGTGCCACATTCTTAAAATGATGTATCATAGGAAACTGCGCCTAGGGTTCCCCTGTGACAGCATGGGATGCCGCGCCCGGGGGTTCCCCCCATGGTGGCATGGGGAGCCACCCTCGGGGTTCGCCCAAGGTGGCATGGGGAGCCGCCTCTGGGTTCCCCTCGGAGTGGCATGAAAAATCATGCTCAGGGTTCCCCCGGTGGCGGCGTGGAGAGCCACCCTCGGGGTTCCTCCGGGGTGGCATGTCGAGCCACCCTTGGGATTCCCCCGGAGTGGCATGGATAGCCACCCTCGGGGTTTCCCCCAGATTGGCATGGGAACCCGTGTGCGCGGGGTTCCCCCTGTGGCGGCATGGGGAGGCACCCTCGGGGTTCCCGCCAAGGCGATATAGGGAGCCCCCTTCGGGGTTCCCCCAGAGTGGCGTGGGGAGCCGCGCCCGGGGTTCCCCCGGAGTGGCATGGGGAACCGCGCCCAGGGTTCTCCTGGGGTGGCATAAAGGAGGCACTTCCAAAACTCATTATTTTGTTATTATCACGAACCGATCAATGTTATTCCACGTAAGTGCCACATGGACATGTCTTTAGACGCCACATGTTTCCTTTGATATGTTACTCTTAACGACGTGGCTCACTATTTACAGTAGCCCCATGTTCAAGGTTGAGGGCACAACAATCCAGCTTGGACATATTTTCTGATTTAAGTGTTCCCTACGTCATTTACACTTGCTCGTGGGACATATGTCTTTCTTGTCTCTGATTACTATAGACATCAAATCGTTATAAGTTAGATCTGCCATAATTAACGAGGCGTGAGAGCCCCGTTCGAGGTGTTGTCGACACCCAATTTGAGTCGAGGTGTGTGACAACACCTCTAATGAGGCGTGTGAGAATGCCTCGTTCAGAGGCATGTCACATCGACTTGAACGAGGCGTGATAGTGCCTCGAACGAGGCGTGACAGTGCCTCGAACGAGGCATGACAGTGCCTCGAACGAGGCGTGACAGTGCCTCAAACGAGGCATTGCATCTCACCTCGAATGAGGCACTGCATCTTGCCTCGAATGAGGCGTGTGACAACGCCTTAAATGAGGAGTGTCAAGGCCTTGAAAAAGGCATGACAGTGCCTCAAATGAGGTGTGTGACAGCACCTCATCCTCCATTGAACAAGGCGCTGCGTCTCGTCCTCCCTTGGATGAGACGCCACATCCTCTCCTTGGACGGGCGTAGGGAGCTCTCCTTCTCTATAACGTCAGTCGACCAGGTCATTCTCTCAATTTCATTTTTGCACTTCACTTTTAAGCAAATGACTTCTAGAGAAATACTTACATTTTCTAAAAAAAAAATACCACCACATCAAAGTGCCCACCGAAACTGTAAGGTGTTTCCTACTAAACGAATAGCCTGAAAAAATACACGCACTAGCGATGCACATCCTCAAGTTCAATGTTAGCACGCATACCAAAGTATCATGACGAGTAAATATACATGGTAATATATACATCATTTTCATCTTCATACTGTGTGGCTAAATGTCAAAGTACCATGACAAGTGAATATAGTCAGTCAATATTTTTTCTTATACCTATATCACGCTCGTATATGATAAATGCAACTCAATGATGTGTTCATAGTCATTATTAGAGATGATTCATTAGAATCATTAACAAACATACCATGACTTTCTGATATTGAGATAACTAACCAGGGTGAAGTTCATCGAGAAATGGCCTGACGGTAGGTGCACACATACACAAAAATGTAATCAAGTTGCCCAAGAAGGCGCGTGCATATTGGATTATCCATAATGGTCATGATTAAATGGTTATATACGCATCTCTGCTTCAGATTTTATCATGCGTCAGTTCATACTTCGAAATTTCATCAAACATGCTCATTCGTTCCTATTTCAAACCGTCATCATGCCTCATTATCATGTATCCCTACTTCGTATATACATCGCTCTTACATAAAACTTTTAACATGAGAATATTCATAATAAAACTCTAAGTTAGATTCATTTTATATGACAAGAGCCATATGTCGCGGCGACAAGCAAAGCAAATAGTTAAGATAACTTGTGTATTTCAGACACGTTATGAGAGGATTTGCAACAACAACTAAGTTTCGCTCAACTACCTTTGCTGAAATGTCTTCATTCCATTTCAGGACAAACTTTAGCAAAATGTCCTAAGTGCGTCTCGGGGACACACTCTACTAGAATGTCTCAAATGCGTTCCAGGAACAAGCTTCGCTTATGTCCCATTTTGCACCTCGTCCTTGGGTTGTACCAGGAAAATGTGTGTATTTTGCGGGCTTCCATGAAAGCCCCTAGTGCTCACTCTGCTCCGCAACAATTGGCGTGGACATCGAAGTGTAGGTGTATTGAGCAGCTACATGGAGGTGTGAGAAAGTGGCGATATCGAGCTTCTCCAAATGTGCTCTATACTCATTCATCATTCCGCAGATGCACATCTTCACCAAGTCTTCCTCCTTGCACTCTTTCTGACAATCCAGTGCTATGTCTTTGAACCACCTGACATAAGTCATTAGGTCTTCATCTTTTTTTTCTACGCTCACGCACCAACTCGAGAATGCACATCTTTTCCTCACAAAAAACTTTGTCATGAAGGCAGAATCCATATGCAACCATGTTAAAATTGATCCCGACGCCAAATTGATGTACCATGTGTATGCTCGCTTAGTCAATGATTACGAAAGCTCCCTCAGCCTCATGGACTCATCACATCCATGTGGTCCTAAATCATCAATAAAATGTACGATGTGCTCTCTAGCACGTCCTTCCTTCCTATTATACTTGTGAAACTTTAGAGGCATACAATAATATGGGTATGGCTTCATGGGTAGCTCACTTGGGTAAGGGGGCGAAAGTCGAATATCGTATCACTCGGAGAGGCCTTGACGAGCTCCATTTCCAACATCTTTTGTAGTGTCTCTTTGGTAACAAAAGGCAAGTGTCAGTGCCATCGACCTGGCCATCATGTGCCAGCGTGGGATGTGCAAAAGTTGTAGGGAATGTTGTTGGTGGAATGATAACATTGGTGGGGTTGCTCGAGTGACTGACATTTTGGTCACTGTTTGTCGTTCCTGACCCGAATGAGCCCCCATGATTTACTGCTAGAATCTGTCTATCGGCGTCAGTCTGGTTCACCCCGTGAGGAGGGATTATATGAATGATAAGCGGTGGTAGAGGAGGGTTCTGAGCTCCCGCAAGAAGAGCGGTCAGCATGCTCAGAAGGGTACGAATCTCAGCGTTAAAGGCCTGAAACTCTCTAATAGCGTTAATCTGCTCAATAGTCATCATGGTAGTAGCAGTACTAGTGGGGAGAGGTTGATTCTCTCCATGTCATGGTTCTCAATAGTTGGGTTAACATTCTCTCCTTCCAAATGAGAAGAAGCTCTCGTGATTTGACTACGTCCAACCATACTCAAAGAAAGAAGAAGGTGGTAGACAGATCACTCCCTAGTGGAGTTGCCAAAATGTTTTGGGGTTTAGGGTGATGCGTGTATGATTGATCTAGTCTATGCCAAGTATTCCTAGGAACGTGGGTGTTGGTGGTCGGAGGGTGGAGGACAAGCAATCTTAGGCAGCTGTCGGAAGGTGACAAATGCCTTTAAGACTCTAAAGTATGTGAAAAACTCGATAAGAGAATATTCTCAGTGTTTGATCTCGGGATTGATGAGAAGTGATTACCTCAGTAACGGTGCTAGGACCCTTTTATATAGATGGGGTCGAGTGGGGACCGCACATATGTCCCTTTCAACCGCATGCAAATCACATGTCCATGCTTAAAATGTGGTCACACACTAAAAATATGACACCATGCCTAAAATGTGTCACATTCTTAAATGACGTAGCATAGAAAATTACGCTCGGGGTTCTCCCGTGACAGCATGGGATGCCACGCCTAGGCTTCCCCCTGTGGCGGCATTGGGAACCACCCTCAGGGTTCCCCCAAGGTGGCATGAGGAGCCGCCTCCAGGTTCCCCCGAAGTGGCTCGGGAAACTATGCAAGGGATTCCCCGTGGAGACATGGAGAGCCACCTTGAGGTTCCCCCGGTGTGGCATGGGGAGCCACCCTCGGGGCCCCCCCGGAGTGGTATAGGGAGCCGCCCTCGGGGTTCCCTTCCGGAGGAGCCGCCTCCAGGGTTCCCCCGGAGTGGCATGGGGAGCCGCACCCGGGGGTTCTTTCAGGGCGGCATAAAAGAGGCACATCCTTCAAGGAGATATTCCCATCCATGCGTAGCAAACCTTGTCCTAATCCTACCAGTTCACAGCCCCAAGATTGTTCCCAGGCAAGAAAAGACCTTCGAATCTTTGTCACTAAACTCGAAGATGAAGTACCACATTTAATACACGATTTCATATAATGGGATCGCCACTTTTATAAAACAGGAGCATTCCTTACATACATTATTTTGTTAATATCACGCGCCAATTTACGTTATTCCATGTAAGTGCCACATGGACATGTCTTTACATTCCATGTGTTCCCTTTGATACGTTAGTCTTAACGATGTGGCTCACTATTTATAGTGTGTTTATAAACTACTCAAGTTCTGAAACTTTCATCTATAAATTAAGAGTAAAGACAGAGGCGTCTCTAGACGAACTCTTCTAAGAAAGTTCAGAATGATATTTTTAGTTTTAGGATCGACTCGACAATCGAATCTGATTATGATTATTAGGTTGAACCAATGGAGGTCAGTCTTGGGGCATGAGCGTGGAGACTCAAATGGTTAACCTAGACGTGTTATGAACATGTTGAATAGAATGGTAACAAATTAGTTTAGAGCCCAAAACCGTTAACCAAGCTCTAAATCTAATTATTACACTTTAAGAGTATTTTCATAAATACCTTAATCTTGAGGTGAATTCGTTGCTTAAATTTATTAGTTTTAATATTTGATATGTCAAATGAGTGAGTTCGAATCAACGGACAATACCTCGACTGTTGAGATTGTAATTCAATTAAGTTGGAGTTACGTGATTCACATACATGGAAATTCGTGGTTCTATTGCGAAAGCAATAATATCACCTTATGTTTTATTGATTGGTGTGTGAATAAATTAACCTGACCAGGTATAAGATCATTCACTGTTATGTTTTTCTTACTCACATTCAATAAATGAGTCAATGAAATAATAACAAGAGAGGTAAAATGTTAAATTTATATTCCGCTCTTGTTACTGATATTCACGATGGGTATTATGTGTAAAATATTTTGTGGACCATGAAAATAGAATGGTTTATTTACACCGATAGAAAACGTTAGCGCATGACTTTAGAGTTGATTCGGCATCGAACCTATAGTGGAGTTGTACGATGTCAGGATTAAGTAGGTTGAAGATTTATGAGGATAAATTTGCTGAGTATTTAAATCCTTAGTTTTGTTCATGTGTATCCATTCAGTCTAAAAAATAGCTCATAAGAACATGAATAGAGAAACGAAGTAAATTGGATCGAAATGTGTTTTGGTGCCAAAATATATTTTCAACACCCATATGTTATGGGTGATGCCACTTATCTAGTTAAGTGTGATTATATGTATTGAAATTAATTAGTTTATTATTTTCTAATTATTGGATAATTAGTAAATAAAAAAATATTTAATTAATTGATAATGATCAATTAAATCTAACAATTGGATTGACGAATCTCGATATAACTCAAACTCTAGGGAATATTACATTTTTTTGGCAATTATGAATATAGAGGGTGAATTTAAAAAAATTTAAAAATATATGGGTATATTTGTAAATATCAAAAGTTGCATTTTAACTATATCTAATAGTAATCTGATTGTAGATAGATCGTGGATAAGATACAATTGTTTGTTAACAAATCAAAAGAGAAAAACATTTTCCTCTCCCTTTCCTGTTGCCGCCGAAAATTATATTGAATGATAAAATGTTCGATATCGCTTTTTCAATCATTTCGAGAGCCCACATTCAAATTCTTACACAAAATTCTTATGTGATATATTTATGAAATTAACAGGTTATTGTTGGTGAACAAAATTCGTAAATCATTTTCGAAGTTCAAACGCGTGATTTAGATCCCGAAGCTTGACAAACACGAAGAACCTCGAAGAAATTTTGCCAGTTCAGAAATTCTCTGATACAAGGTATAGGTGAAAGAATTGTTTCTAACCTTATCTTCTCATTTAATGTCGTATATGCATAATCACACGTTGTTTAGCTTTAAGTTATTTGATTAAATAAGTAAATCTTTTTTTTTTGTATTCCACCCACGAACCGTTCATGGTTTAAATTTGTTTTTAATAAATTTTAAAACCAACTGGTCTCAACAATTGGTACCAGAACAATAGGTTTTTTATTATGCATATTTATATTTGAAATGAACGTATTGTGAATTTTGTGGATATTGGCATATGATTTTGTATGCTAGATTCAAAGCTGTTTTAAATGTGTTATGTGATTGGATCCCAAACTATTTGTTATAGGCATTTTTATTTCAATTTAGAATTGATGTACGCCAGATTTGAGGCATAAGATTTATGTAATTTATGCAAAAGTTGTAATTTTATAAATTTGAGGTAAATTCATAGTCGCCTCGATATCATCATCGGAAACCGCTCGAAACCACGGCCGAGAAGTCACTGGAGCGCACTGTTCACGGGCAAATTACTGTTCGCACCAAAATTAATGTTCACGTTGAAATTACTGTTCTAGCCAGAATTACTGTTCGCGTCGGAGTTACTGTTCCGGTGGCCGTTGTACTGTTTCGGTGCCCGTCACTGCCGCTGTCCGCTCCAGTGTCGTGCATGATGACTAGGGTTTGTGAAACCCTAGGTGATAACAATTAGGGTTTAGGAAACCCTGCGATGTTTCGCAATAACCCTTATCCTATTTTTTATCTTTAAAATTTTAAATTTTAAATGGATAAAGGATATTTTTGAATTCAAAGATAATTATCTATTTTACATTTTTATCTTTTTTGAATTTTGAATTTAAAATATAATTATCAATGTTATTTCTTTTAACTTTTGTTTTATTTAAAAAATAATTAATAAGATTATTTAATTAGGAAAATAATTTTCCTTAATCAAAAGGTTTTAATCAAGATTTAAATTTAAATTTTTTGAATTTTAAATTTGAATTTAAATTTTGAATTTTGAATTTTGAAATTTTAAATTTGATTTTAAAATGGGAATGGAGTTTTGTAAAGAGTTACAAAGTTGTAAAACAAGCTGAAAGATAAATAGACAATTACAAACGCCATGAAGATTTGTAAATTAATTTTTAATTTATTATTTTTTTTGCGTTGTAACTAGAAATGAGCTAGCAGGGAGGTTAATTTAAAATATATGATTTAATTTTAATCGTACATCATCATATAACCATTATAATTAATCTACAATAATGCATGTACATGCTACATGGCAATTTGATGGTTATGATTTTAAAGTGAGATTTAAAATTAAATAGATGATTTATAAATTTCATCACGTTTTGTTAATTAATAAAAGTTATGTTTTGAAAAACAACCAAAAATCTTAAGTTTTTTTTTTCAAAAACTAAGTGGTTGGGTTGTTTACGTTGAAACTTTCTCAAGGTCTCCAACAAGAACTTGATCGTCCCATAGCAGTCCTCTCTTCAGTGGGAAAAACTTTGGAGTCATGTCGCTTTGAGTCATCGAGTTGCTTGAGAAGCTAAGACTTCTAAAGGAAGTGGTGGGGCAAGGCCATCCCATAGATGAACTGTTAGTCTATAGCAACTTTTATGTTTCGATGCGTTGGTTAAGTACTTAGACTGAAGCACATCAGAATCCCTACTTATGGGCTAGTCAATAAGGCCAAGGTGACCCAAATCTTTGATGATTGGTTAAGCTAGATGTGGAGACATTTGAGCGTTATCCAAATGAGAAGAGTCTCGATGCGATAGGAGAAAATTTAGACTTCATCCCTCGATAAGACAAGCTATCATTTTTTATCGTAAGATCATGGAGGAAATATTTTTTTATGGATTTTTAAATATTTAAGCAGTTGCATCATGCGTCATACTTTCCTAAATGATTGAGCATTTATTTACACCGCTTTATTTATTTTTTCAGTAATCATGTCGCAGTCTCCTCTCTCAACTATTCCTAACATGAACACATTTATTGCTGAAAATTATGTGGATTGGAAATGAAATCTTGATATGCGGTAGAAAAGCACAAGTTTGTGCTCACTGCCACTTGTCCCCTTGAGCCTATTGCTGAATCGACTCAAGAGAAAAATGATGCTTATACTTATTGGCTTCATTCTGATGAGATTGCCATATTTACATCTTGGCATCTATGAGTGATATGTTGCAATAATAGCATCAGAACGTTGAGACCGCCACTGATATGATGTTGAACATCACCAAAATGTTCAGAGATTAGGGTCATCAAGCCAGACAGATAGCTATACGTAACTTCATGAACTTCAGGATAAAACCTGGAACCTTTGTCAGAGAATATATGATGCTGATCATAAGTGATCTGAATGAGATGAAGATTATAGGTTCTGAGGTTGATGGTGAGACAGGTGGATATGATCCTAGAGACTTTGCCTAGTATCTTTGAGAATTTCAAGCTTAATTATTCGATGAATAAGCTGAAGTACTCACTTCTTGAGCTTATGAAGGAGCTGCAAGCTGCCGCGACTCTGTTTCTGAAGGGCAAGAGAAAGTCTGGAGAGGCTAACTTTACTGAAAGAAAGCCTTCCACCTTTGGCTCTAAGAAAAAATAGAGAAAATGTCCAAGGAAAGCGAAGAAACAGAAGTCGAGAGCTGCCAAAGGCAAGAGCACCGCGAGAGAAGACAAGTGTCATCACTATGGAGCTGCTGGATTTGAAAATGCAACTGCCCAAAGTATATCAAAGGGTTGGGATCTAGAGGTATAATAATGGTTACTAAGGCCTATTATGTAGCTGACTCTACTTCGTCTTTTTTTGGATTGTAGACTCTGGAACTACTAACCCTATCTGTTGCTCCTTGCACGGGTTCAGGTAAGCCAGAAGACTTGACGAGGGTGAGTACAGCTTTCGCTGGGGTAATGGAGCACTAGTATCGGCCGTATCTGTGAGAACTTTTAAATTATGTTTTGAGAAATATTTTATTATTTTACGTGATGCTTATTATATTCCAGTTTTGGGAAGAATCTTATTTCTATTGGTATTGAGCAGGAATTTAATCTTAAATTCATTGATAAAGATATTGGTATTTTTAGAAATGAATGCTTAATTGCTGTTGTACACATGTTTAAAAATTTATTTCACGTAAAATTAATAGTTCTAATGATATGTGACATTGAAGTGAATAATGATTCATAAATGGATAATAAAAAATTGAAGTATGACTCAACCAATCTAACATATTTGTGCCACTTACGTCTTGGGCATATTAGCCTGGACATGATTAAAAGACTTGTGAAGGATGGTCCATTGCAAACTTTAAGTGTGAGATCACTACCCCACATGCGAATCCTGTATTGAATGCAAAATGACCTAGAGACATTTTTAGCAAAAGGTGAAAGAGCTACTCAATACCTTGAACTCATACATGGTGATGTATGTGGGCCATTGAATATCCAAATAAGATGAGGTTATGAATACATCATAACCTTTATTGATGACTACCCACGGTTTGGTCATGTTTATCTAATACGCCAAAGACTTGGTTGAAAAGCAATTAGAAAAACAAATCAAAACACTACGGTCCGGTCGTGATTGATAGTATTTTCCAGGAGAGTTCATAGACTTTCTTAAGGAAGAATGTATTATTTTTCAGCTTACAACACTTGGTACGCCACAACAAAATGGTGTGTCAGAGAAAAGGAATTGAACTTTGATGGATACGGTTAGATCTAAGATGAGTTACTTACCCCTTCCAGATTCTTTGTGGGGATATGCTTTGGAAATAACAACATATATTTTGAACCAAGTTCCATCGAAGACGGTGCCTGGCACACCATATGAAAGATGGTATGGACGAAAGTAGTCTATTAACCATTTTAAAATATGGGGGTGCCCAACACATGTTCTAAAAATGAATACAGGTAAGTTGGATAGTCATTCAGAATTCTGCATGTTTGTAGGATATCGTAAAGGAACGAAGGTGTACATCTTCTACAGTACGACTGGCCAGAAGACATTCGTTAGCACGAATGCTCATAAAAGTGTACAGTCGAGAAGTACAGTTGTGCTACAGGAATTTTTAAGTGGGAGGACACCGACTCCCCAATCAAAAATTGTTTCTGATTCAATAATGAAAGAACCACGACAGAAGCTAGAGCCTATGGAGCCTCGACGTAGCGAGAGGATTGTGAGACAAACTGAGAGGTATATATCCTATGGAGAAGCTTTGGTAGTTGTCTCAGATAAGGACCTTGATGAACCTGTCTCCTACTCAAAGGCCATGGCAGGTACTGAAGCAAACTTATGGCAAGAAGCCATGAACATTGAGATACATTCGATGTACTCGAGCTGAGCCTAGAAGCTTGTAGATCCTCCTAAATGGGTAAAACCTATAGGATGCAGATGTATCTATAAGAAGAAAAGAGACCCATATGGGACCGCAAAGATATTCAATGCTAGGTTGGTAGCCAAGGGCTACATCCAAAAGGAAGGTATAGACTACGAGGATACATTATCGCCGGCGACCATGCTTAAATTCATCTAAATCATTTTATCCATTCCTGCTGCCCTTCATTATGAAATTTGGCAAATGGATGTCAAGATTACTTTTATGAATGGAAATTTTGATGAATGCATTTATATGGCTCAACCAGACTGACTCATGGAGGAAGGCCAAGAGGAAAAAGTTTGTGAACTGTAGAAGTTCATTTATGGACTTAAGTAAGCGTCATGATCGTAGAATATTATATTCGATGAAACTATTGAAAACTATGATTTTGAATAGTTAGTGGATGTGGCCCTCTATGTATAAGCTGATACACGAAGAGAATGTGATTTTTCTTGTCTTGTACGTAGATGATATTTTACTCATTGAGAATGATGTAGGAAAATTATCTAATGCCAAGATTTGGCTTGCAAAGCAATTTGATATGAAGGATCTTGAAGAAGTTGCATTTGTCTTAGATATTCAGATATTTCGAGATAGGAAGAACAGACAATTGACACTGTCCCAAGTATCTTATATTGATAGGGTGTTGGATCAGTTCAGTATGCCAAACTCCAAGAAAGGATTTTTTTCCTTTTAGACATGGAGTCAGCCTCTCCAATGAGCAGTCTCCCAAGACTCTTCAAGAAGAGGAAAACATGAGAAAGATTCCCTATGCCTTAGCCGTAAGAAATTTCATATATGCGATGTTTTGCACAAGGCCATGCATTTGCTATGGCGTGGGTGTGGTAAGTCATTTCCAATCTAATCCTAGAATCGAGCATTGGAATGCCGTCAAACATATCCTTAAGTATCACCACATTGGCAAGCCACTATGGGTAGTCAACTTCCCTGATGAAATCAACTTTTAGGAGTTTGTCTACTTCTTCAGCTGTATTCCGTTATGGGGAAAAACTTCTTTTTCGTTGTTTCACAGGCTTAACATGGGGGTTAGTATTCAATTTATGAGAGATAATTTCTTCTGGAATACGTGGCATTTCTTGTGGTGTACTTGTAAAAATATATTTGTTTTCCCTTAAGAAACTTCTAAACTCTTCATTTTCTATTTACTCAAGTTGAGCACCTATATTTGTTGTTTTTTTAACTTTTATCCTTTGGAAACATAAACTTGTCGCTTCGTACCTTTGACGGATCATCATGCCCGTAGTCCTTTAGTCGCTATTGCTTAGTCATCTTTTTTGTTTATCCATTGAGCTTCTTCTTGGGAGTTGTCTGTCTGGCGAATTATAGTGCCATTGGGATATGGATGTTTTGGCACCTGATCGTATGTGGATGGAATGACTTTCATCTAATGCAACAATGTTCTTCTCAAAATGGCGTTGTATGGAGATGGTGTATCAAGGACCACGAATTCTGTTAAATGATTGAAAGGTTCTGCATTTACGGGGAGCGTTATTAACCCTTCTGAGTAACTTATTTCCCCATTGAATTCGATCAACAGTTGTGAAGGACCTTGCAACTTTAGATTTCCCATAGACATTTTATCCGAAGTTGATCGATGCAAAATCATATCAACATTCCATTGTTTATTAATACTCCTCTAAAGAGGCAATTTCCAACCTAGATTAATGTTACCGGAGCATCATTGTGTTGTCCACCATGAACCCCTAGGTCTAGGTCATCAATAATTAGCGACAGATTCTCATTGCTGTCTGATGTGCTTCCCCGTTCCCAATGTCACCCCATGAAGGCTTTTTATAGTATATCTTCCTCTCATTTTTGGTGGTCCCTTCCTGTTCCGTTAATGCGATTATAATGTCCACAATTCAGAGCGACTGTTCTTTTTTGTCTAGAATCTTCGTTTCCCTTTCATGCTCATGTCTTTCCTGCTGAACATACTATTGAAGGTATCCATCCCTTACTAGCTATTCGATATAATCTTTGAGCTGGAAGCAATCTTTGGTAAAGTGCACGTAGCTTTTATGGAAGGATGAATATTTGTCCTTGACTTTGCTACTTGGTTCTTTCATCAACGAGGCTGGTCTTTTTATCCAAGTCTTATTTTTTATCGCCTCAATTTAGTTAACGGGTATCGTGAGTGGTGAGATTTTATCTCTGGGATGGACTATTTTTGTTGTCTTTCCTTGTTCTCTACGTCGTCCCGCTTGTAGTCATTTTGCGCATCATTCCTTTCCTTTCTCTCCGTTCTTTTCTTTCCAGAACTAGAGCCCCGATCAGTTTTTCATTGCTCTTCCTTTCTGACAATTTCATCATGCTTTTCTTTTTTCTTCTAGTGTAATATAAGTTTGAGCTCATTGGAATGTTTTTGCCATTGACAGTGGTTTAATTTTCAACAAATCATCGAACAACAGAGAGTTTGGGTCTAGTCCCCATCTGAAAAAGCTAACCTTACCACTCGATCATCATAATTTTCAACCTTAGCCATTTCATCTTTGAATCTATGCGTGTATTCATGCAAAGATTCTCCCTTCTTGATTATTATGGTAAAGAGATATTCTGAATTCTCCATAACCAATCAGTATGTAGAGTACTTTTATAGGAAAATAGAAGATATGGTGGTAACATTATTAAGCGAATGAAAAGGAAGGGAACAATAGCATATTAAAGCACAACCGTCCATAATAGTTGGGAACATCCCACACATTAACTCATCTTTATGTTGGTATAATGCCATTACTTGTTTGAATCACCTGAGATGGCCTTCAGGATCAGATTTTCCTTCGTAACACTTGAATTTAGGAACAACGAATTTCTTTGGGAATGAAGCAACAAGTATTTTAGGACTCAAAGGCGAACGTGTAAGCGACTCCAAGTCTGCTTTTTCCAGACTCCCTAGATTCCACATTTTCATCATTTTTCTTTCAAACATTTCTTCCACAACTTTTTTTGTTATGGGTCCTAATGGACGAGTTTCTCCGTCTGTTTCTTTCCGGACCTCAACATCTTACCGTCGCACGTTTTGACTTGCTTTGGTGTTTGTCTGCCTGACATTCTTCCCTTCCCATTTAGTGCGCTGGTTCTTGCAGTTTTCATGTTCCTCGATGTTTGTCCGTCGACTTACTTCTGCGCGCGTTTCTGCCAGTTCCCGTTGTAATGTATTTATTTGGTCTTGAACAGTTTGCCGTATTGCGGAGAGCCTCACCATTACGTCGTTCCATTTCTTGCATCCCAGTCATGATAGTTTGGATCATTCCTTGAACTTCCGTTTGAGGGTAGGCTGATCAACATGTTCAAAATCATTTCCTTGTTAAGAACTGTATTTGATCTAGTCCTTGACATTTTGGGATGTTCTCTTGAGTTTTTGAATCATATACTGTAAAGCATATTTTTTGAATCGTAAAGTAAGCAAGCAATAAGAGATGAATAGAGAGAAATAGAGCTAAGAATGCCTTTTGTTTTGTATTCGATTGTTCCTGTTGAGGTCATCTCAACCTTTATTTATATACAAAATTATATTTATTACTCTTAATTCTACCTTTCCGTTGTGCCTTTTGTGGAGCTGTTTCGTGGAGATTAAGATTCAAGATCGAGCTGTTGGAAAGGTTTTTTCGAATATTCTTCTGTAACCTCTTCTATCATCTAACGATCCTTTATGTTCCACATCTATCTTATTAGACGTTCATTTCAGATCTTGCCACGTGTTCGTCATGACGTTAATATACTGTTCAGGGTCCACTCTTTTTGTTTGTTTAATTATTATAAAAATGATTGAGTTTTTCAGTGAATTGAGTTAGATTTGACCGTTCATTTAGATCTGGACACATAAGATCTTATGCATAATTAAAGTGAAAAGAAAAAAATATTTTATAGCCTTTTAATTTTTCATAACTCAGTCTGATGCGTCAAATATGACTAAATGGACCACATCAGACATGTCCTTTGAAACACAAACATCACATGTGTAGTTTTCTCGAAGAAGAGAAGTACATTACAAAGGAAACACAGAGGAGGCCAAAACAAAAGTGAAGCAATGAAGATGAAGTAAGGAGAAGATAGGAAGCACACAGATAGATGAGGTGGCAAAAAAGAGATTTGAAATCCCGCCTAAACCCCGGACTTCAATTTCTTTCTTGATTCAGTTTTATTTCTATGAGCTCTAAGCCACTAAACACTCTTTGCTTTTCACATCTCTCTCTCATTCAAAGTCTCCCTTCTCTTTTTAGACCAACCCACGCTTACACCACACCACACCACAAAGCACAAGCCATAAACACATCTCCTCTTTATCTTCCAATCTCATCCTAAACCCTAACCCTACAGGTACTTCTTAGTTCTTACGCTATCTGCGCCGCTTCCGCCGATTCGTTCTTCTAATTTTCTCGTTTTCCCTATCTCTTTTCACTTAATTTCACCACTATCTTCTTCACTGCAGGATCCGTCATGAAGGGTGGTCAATCTAGAGCTGCATCCAGAAAGGCCGATACTAAGTGAGTCTCTCTTTTTCACCTTTTCTTTTACTTGTATTTCTGTTCTTTAACTCTAACCTTTCCGATCAACTATTGGATCTCTCTCTCTCTCTCTCTCTCTCTCTCTCTCTCTCTCTCTATCTCTACTCCATTTCCCTCCGCCTTTCTCGTTTTTATAATTTGATTTTTTCCCATTGGATTTGATAGATTGAAGAGCAAAAGTACTGGAGCTGGTAAGAAAGCGAAGAAAGCTGCAAAGGATCCAAACATGCCCAAGAGGCCACCCAGTGCCTTCTTCGTTTTCATGTATTACGAAGTTTCTCAGTTAGAACTATCTTTGAATCCACCTTTTCTTCTGTTTGGTTGACTTTGTTTTCAACGAATCTGAAGGGAGGAGTTCAGGAAGCAGTTCAAAAAGGACCATCCTAACAACAAATCTGTTGCCGCTGTAAGTAATCCTTTTCAGATCTACATGTATGTTTCCTCCATGGTACTGGCCTTTTTCTTTTTCGTTTTCTTATGTACTTTTCTAATTGAATCGAATCAGGTTGGTAAAGCTGCTGGAGATAAATGGAAGTCGTTGTCAGAGGCCGTGAGTATACATGCTTCTTTGCTGCCTTTTAATACCTTTGTACTTGTGCTAATATTTGTTCCCTTTTCCTTGATGGTGTTTGAATCTCAGGAAAAAGCACCGTTTGTAGCCAAGGCAGAAAAAAGGAAGATGGAGTACAATAAGAACATGCAGGTCTACAATAAAAGCAAGGTAACGTTTCCCGATCTCATACGACTTTATTAGAACTTTTTTATTTGATATCGTATCATTGTCAAATGACTAATAATGATGTATTTGAATGTGCAGGATGAGGAACGACATGGGGCAGATGAGGAAGAATCAGACAAGTCTAAGTCTGAAGTTCACGACGATGAGGAAGATGATGATGGGAGTGAAGAGGTCCGTTGACAAATCGTATCTGGAACAAGATACATAATAATTCAGCAAGAACAACAACTAAATGATTACTAAGAAATTACATAAAAAAATGATTTCTAAGAAATCTTTTTTGTGTTTACAGGAGGAAGATGATGATGAGTAATCTAAGAGAGGTGGAAGATCTCCTGAACAGAATGTAGCTTGTGTAGGATTGCTTGGAACATAAATGATAAGCGTCTCAGACATTTAGAGTTAGATTGGAAGAACACCTGGATCAGTTTCGGGTTCCTGGAACTGATATTCAGTTAAATTTGCTAGTGTTCTAATCAAGCTGATATATGTTATATTTTGTTTCAGTTGAATATTGACTCATATCTAGTGTATTTCTATGAAATTATGATACATTTTGCTCTCTGGTTTAGTAAAATGGTCGAGTAGCTCCAAATTGTCGAGTAAAGGGTTGGGACTTGGTCATCTTTTGTTTCTATATCGTAGCTCCAAATTGTCGAGTAAAAGGGTGGGACTTTATTCTTCTATATCGTAGAATTTCTTCGACATAAAGTCGTTCATGTGTTTAAAAAACAATGGAAATTCGAGTCAATAATTATAGGAAACTTATTGGTTTAGGCGCCTTTGGAGTTTGGCCATTTAGCATTCATTCTGTGTTCTATATCTTGTCACATCTCTTAGCTTACTTTACGCCTTGTGAATACACGTCAGATTCGGCAATAATCAGTAAGTGGCAATGATCACTTTGTTCTAAACTTGTCGGTAACTAATTTCGTGTTAAATGTGAGGTTTAAATCTTGTAGATTATTAAATACAAATTTGGAACTAATTTCGTGTAACAGAGCTTAATCCAACAAAATTCTAAGCCCCTAGGACTAAGTTACCCAAAATTGAAAAAAAATGTGATCGACATTCAGAATTCTAGGTGTATTTTCGGTTTTAGCAACAAAACAAGAGAATAAATGGAAAAATCCGCATATCTGGGGAGCCTCGAGCTTATTTTTCAACCTTATTGTTATCGCCTCCACCGACTCTTACTACGAGATGAACTAACAATTAGCTTTTGCGTTGACGAAATAAAGGAAGGAAACTCACCCTCTCTTTACAGTTTACTCATGCGAAAAGCCAAACCTCCTAACGCCACTCCCCTTAGTAAAAGGGGGGAGATAACTACCAACAGGGTGCACCATTTCACTCTAAACTTTGGCTGCTCTTAAACGCTGAGCTATACGTTCCAGATTGAGTTCATGTCGACGCAATCCATGCCACACCTCATTTGAATTATCATTCAACAATCCAAGCTTCCCTATCTCCTTATGCAATGACTCCAAGCTCACAACAGGTACCGTAGTTGGTCTCCCATGAGCACACTGCACAAATTTCTTTCAAGTTATTTGATGCAAAATGACCTCTCTCTATACTCTCTCTGTACTCACTTGGAAACAAAGTCTGGTCTGCTTTAGCTCTTCAACAATGAGGGAACATTCCGAAGGTAGCAAAGAGTCTCCAAACATGATTGCGCCTAAACAATAATGGACGTTGAAATTTAGAAATTCTCCATGACAAATAAAAGATAGTATGTACACCCCCCCTCTCTCCTCCCCCAAACTAAAGCACCCTTCTTGTTATTGTTTTTTTACCACTGGATCATTTGCTACTACACAGTAATTAGAGATCAATAGTCCCGCAATACGATATATATAAAATCTTATCTTCCAGATAACAAATCTTTTTTGACGGTATAGTTTTTAAGAAAATGACAACTCACCAACACCATTGATATCTTGGACGTCCTATAATAAGTTCTTTGCAAATCGAATAAATTAATTTCAACTAAATTTACAGCTTCAATCTGTACCTTTTTTATAAGAACACATGCATATATACCTTTAAACACGTACCTCTGCATGCTTTCGAGTTAAGAACTCGAAGAACTGACTGTGGCATTGTCGATGATCCATCTGTCTCGGCAAGCTACATATTGGAAAGCTAAAAGTTATGAAGAAATTGAATGTATAAAAGAAAGAGTACAGGTAAAACAAGTCAAAGCTAAATAATAGAAATTTAAAGAAAATGTAGTACTAATTGCTGTAGTATGTTATTACCTGATGAAGAAATTCTAAAAGATCTGAGTCGGACAAATTGACACCTAAAATGCAAGGCACCTGCATAACATTAATGAAAAGATAATTTAGCGAACAAAAGCATATGAACACATTAAAAAGGGTGACATAAACTGCAACTATTGAAGCAACAGATGCTAAGTTTGATTTTTAAGAAACATGGAAAAATTTAAAAGAAATATTGGACAATGTAGAAAGTAAAGGTAAGTATAGCACTTCGAGTAATTAGTGTGGAAAAATTTTAAAAAAAATATTGGACAACGTAGAAAGTAAAGGTAAGTGATAGCACTTCACCGCAATTAGTGTGATGACTGTATCCTGCTTATGGAGAAGATTCAAATTCCTGATAATAACCAGACCGATTAAGCAAAGGTTGAGCAAACAACACCACTAGATCCTATTGTAACAAATTGAACAATATAGATTGACGAGCCAAAAAATAAATCAATCGCTGTTTATGTGAGGGACTGTGAATCATGAAAGTAACAAATTCTATGAAACATTCTCGTACGGATCTGATGTGTATTCACCAGTCAGAATCAACTTTTTGTTAGAAATAGAAACCAAAAGATACCTCCGGAAGGTTTTTGAATTCTGTGTATGAATGTTGCATATCCAACCCCACTCTTTTATGTGTTCAGCATAATTGTGAAGTAACTGATATCCGACCTCTGGCAAGGTCTGTTATAAACGTCAGAAGTTGAATTTTGGAACTCAAGACATCACTTAGTGCCACTGTCCCAAGGCGGGAAATGACGTAACAAAAAACTTGGACATACCAATGCTTGTTCAGTATCCAAATAAGAAACTCCCTTTGCCTCCCCTGACAACACCTGTTTTGTTACATATTATTGTAAGCGACAACATAAAACCCTTTTCATTAATGCAAAGAACGAGAGCATGTTTACCTTTTGATGCAATTCTTCTAGTCTGATCCTTTCATCCGCAGCATGCTGGAAATAGACCACCATCAATATTACAACCAGATGCAAGTCGAAAGCTCCTTAGTTTCATGTATCTGTGTTTGTGAGGGGGGGGGGGGGGGGGGGGGGTGNAAATCTCATGACCAGTAAAAACCAAAATGAAATAAATCTCGTTGAATGACCTGATCAATAACTGCCAATGTTCTGCCCGCAACAACTGGAATGAATTTCTTATCCACTTGCATTAGAACTTTACAATCCTCTAGGCAGTTTTTGTCTATAAATTTGGGAACTAGTGAATCACTAGCAAGATGTAGGAATCCCGTAGAAATATCAAGTATGATATTGTGATTGTCAATGTCATTAAATTTGTCATTACTCTGCACATAGAAACATTACTAACCACCAGGATGGAATCTATTGCAGAAATTGTTGAATACAAAATATTTAGTTCAGACATAAACGTGTATCCAAGAAATTTCAAAATTCACTCAACTGAAGCTTGTGGACAGCAGTCCCGCCATTTGGTCAACAAATCTGTTGGTTCTTTGGTTTCCTTAATGAGATCTGATAGGTACACCGGATCTAATGATATATAAGTCAGCCCTTAACAATAAAAAATATTCCAAGAATTCATAGTCACAGATCTTAAAAAAGACCAATGCTCTTCCCAAGATTTACACATTTACCCATCTTACCAGATTAAAATCTTTGAAACAATGAAAGCAAACACTTCTCTAAAAAGACCAACGCTCTGATAGGGACACCAGGTCTGATGATATATAAGTCATCCGTTGACAATAAAAATATTCCAAGAACTCCTAGTCACAGATCTTAAAAAGACAAATGCTCTTCCCAAGATTTACACATTACCCATCTTACCAGATTCAAATCTTTGAAACAATGAAAGCAAACACTTCTCTAAAAAATGAAATACCTCTCTCTCCTCAGTAAACTAGACCTGCTTAAAGTTGAAGTACTTTCAATAAATTCAGAGAGACAGACCGTAAAAAGACTGATGCTCTTCCCAAGATTTACATATAACCCATTTACTCGATTCAAATTGTTTGAAACAATGAAAGCAACCATTTCTCTAAACAACAAATTACATTTTTTTCTTCTTACTAAACTGAAGGTACCTTTATTAGGCGCAAAATCTTGAAGACCAAAGGCATGTGACGGCTCAAGCATATGTCCTTCATAAATCTCTTGCATGTCTTCCATATTGCGAGACATCTTCTTCATGTATGATCTGATACATTTGGAAATAACGCATAATTCAGAAGTTAAAATTAAAAAACATGTACTGTAGTTTGACTGTTTTACAATTACACAACCTACTGTATTCTTTTTGCCAATTCAGCCTTTTTACTTAAAAAATGACACAACTAGGCTCCCTGTTACCAAATTTCATGAGTTTTGAAGCTTTTCAAGTCATAAAAACTATTTAATAAACTATATATAAGACTATATATATAATACATCCATCTCGAAAAAGATTCAGACTTAGTGACTTTGAATACAAAATGGAGCTGTTACGGGTCTTACGACATACAAATGAAACTAACTCCAAACCTGATTGTGACGCATGCCATTATTTTTTATATGATACTCATAGAAAGATGAAAATATCTTGAATAGCGAAACACATGCAATTGGTGAATAAAAAGATATAAGACTTGATAACTTTTTGTAAGAGTGAGGGTCAAATTTAGGTATTTTTGGAATACAAGGACTCGGTAAAAAAAGGATTAAATGTGAACACACCTAGCACTTTGGTCATTTAGCCATCACCCCATGCACTATTTTTTAGGGATTGCAGTCCTGGCACTTTAAACTTTTTGCAATTAATCCCCCTCTTACACGAACTATTAAATTTAACGTATTTAAGCACAATATTCACATGTGTTTCCTTATTCAACCAATCTACCATCTTCTGATGAGCTCCTCATGTTCTTATATTCAGGTAACATTTCAGTTCAGTTAAGATTTGATTCTACCTGATATGTAATTTAGGCACTCAACTTTTCGTATTTATTCAAAATCCAAAATTTGTTCGAAGGATTGGAATTAAAATGGTTTTAGAAAAAAATTAAATGGTTTTGTATAGATTAAGATGTGTTAAGAAGCTAAGCATGATAGTTTCTGTTTTAGATGGGGTTTCGTTACAAATATTTTAGAGTGCAGAGACTAAATTCTCTAAAACAATTGTGCAGGGGGTGACGAACAACAAAGTACAGGGGTGTTTTGACATTTAACCCAAAAAATTATGCGGGGAGTGTGATTGTAAACATTCAAATTAGAGGAGTTGTTTTTGCAATTAAGGCTAATTTACAACTCTCTCATTGCTTGAGAGATAGAAATACAACTTCTGGTACCTAGAATCCAAAAATAAGTCCTCCATCAAACCTTGCTCAGAACATGAGTTACTGACATTGGAAGACTGTTGGGGATATCTCATCTCACGAGCTTTTGCATATTCTAAGCAAAAATAGCATTGAATCATTGTGGCAATTCTTCAAAGAGAACTTCATATTAGGAAAAATACCTGGACAAGTAGAGGCACCATCTAATATCGAAGAACCACATTTACCTGCTTTCTTTGTCAATATTTGATCCAGAGAAACAAACTTTCTCTTGCTTTGGTAAAATGGTGGAGCTGACACGCTTCTTTTTGTTCTTTCTTCGGGAGCACAAAGTTTGTCACCATCTCGATTTTGAAACTGAATCAGTTGGTTTTTGCATTCATAAGTACTCATTTCATATTTTCTGCATAAGTCCAACCAAATACAGCGAGTCTCATCTGTCATCGGATATGAATACTTAGGAGAGTATTTTTTGTGAAAATCTGGTTTTTCAGGGAACTGATAGAATTTTTTCTGGGCGCCATGATACTCATCATTGCTTGGCCCATATACTACACAGTCTGAGTTGTAGTTTTCTTCTCTGGATCTTTTTGAGTTGATATCACAAAGAAATTCGCAATTCTTTTCTTCATCAGCAGTCAAACACAAGTGAGGAGTCATATCATCAGCTCTCCAACTCCTTTCACCAGGAAAGTCCTCAATATCCCAAAATGCTGATCCTGAGGTCACTGAACAGCATTCGGATTTCAGGGCCCGATCGCTGGAACCACAATTTTGCACCTGCTCAGCAGACTTGAAGGGGGAATCATTCTCGTCAGCAAATGGCTCTCTGTATAATGGTATATAATCTTTTGGCAGAGAATCAACATCATTAGGAATGTCATATCCCATCATTGCTCTTGAAAAGTACTGCAAGCATGGCCCTTCATTCAGCCACAAACGTCTTGAACAACCATCAAACGTAGGGTTATTGCCATCATGATCTAGAATATCAAACTCATGATCATGTACTATCTGCCTTTTGGGAGTCGTGAAGCCATCAATTTCAAATTCCGACCCATCATTTACCAAGAGAGTCCTCTCAAGTGGAAAGCTTCCTTGGAAGGAGCAAATTTTCAGGAAAGGTCTTTTCATATCCCTGGAGATGTTGACACTAGATCTATTAATTTCACGAGGTAAAGTGTGTTCAGCTGATCCATTTATGATATCATCATCAACTTGAAAGCTTTTGTTTTCCCATACTGAACTCAAAATATCATTCTCCACATTGATATTGCATCTTTCTTCAGCAGTTACTCGTGTCTCCAGAGCACAATCCTCTGCGAACAGAAATTTGTCATCAGGCACCCACATGCAATACTCACTCTTTAGGCTCACTGTTGGTGTGCACTTTGCAAGATGACCATCCCATGAGGGATTGTCATATTCACGAACAAATTCCTTGTTGACTTGCTGCTTCAGTTCTGCAGTATCACGTTCCCTAAGAAACAATAGCTCACTCTTCTCTGTTACCATCTTTAAAGGGGAAGAAACATGTTTCTCAAAAGCCTGGTTACTTTGAATTCTGCTCTTGGATTCTACACGGGCTTGCTCTGGAGAAACTGAATCAAGGAAATCTTGTGACACAAAATAAATTTTAATGTAAGCCGAGGGAAAGCTTATTAACACATGTGCTTTCTGAGTTGAGGAAACTGTTTAACTAGCCCGCCCAAGACAAAAAGTAAAAGTGGAAAAGGAAGGTAACGGTACCAATTAACACATGTGATAGCTAATTCAAAATTACATTAGACTAATCCTTTTCACTAGAAAGAGAAGTGGTTCTTACTCAAGTCTGTAGATATGTCGTTGTCTCCTTCCACCCACATTTGACCTTTTACTGCATCAGAGACATTGCTAAATGGTTCTCCTAGAAGGGACTTAAAAGTAAGTACAACTTGAAATCAGATATGACAGTACAAAACACATTGGTGTGAGGGCATACCATGAGGGACTTGTTTTGACCAAATTTTTTGAACGGTTCTTTCAACAAATGCAAGAATGGGTACCCAATCCTGTGAAAGCAAAATAGGAAAAAGAAAACTTAGTGAATCACAAGGAAGGTGCCAAGCTCTATTTTGTCAGCCTCGGCCACTCTCTCCTCACATCCTCACAAGCAACTCCAGAGGAATATAACAGATTGGCATTTCAGTCAACAAACTAGTGCCTAATATGATTTTACAGTTGTGGACATTTAGTGCCCTTGAACAAGGACGCAAAACCATACGAACTTCCAATTAAATGAAACATGTTGCTTTATTGCAAGTAACTGTTAAAACCTATGTGCATTTAACATAAAGGAATGACTCAAAAAGGGACTATACCTTAAACTCAACAATTGTATTTGTGGGTTCAAATGTTAGATCATAAAAGGATCTCGGACAAATTAAGTTCAGCAAATAAGCCGGAGGTGATTGAGACCACCTTCTCTTCCTGCTTTTTTGTCCAGTATCAACCTCCCATGGATCCAACATATCAGACCTAGTCGCGAGCTGATTCAGTAGCTTATGGATGGGACCTTTGGAGACAAACCGTGAGTTAACATCTGCTCTTTGTGAAGGTCAGAAACCAAGGTTATAGAAACTGAATCCACCCGTAACAAACCCAACCAAACAGTAATTCACTTAAACATGGATACAGACATATTGAAAGGCCTGCAAAAATAAGAATCCTACATGTCAGGAAAGAACAATCTACAAAATATTTGATTGATTGAAATCATTATAATCATTGTACCTTAGTGAAAGTACTGCCAGAAGGACCAGATATGTATCCAGAAAGCTTGAGGATATCATCGTCAACGTCAAACTCATGGAGGGCACAGGAAACTTCAGCACCGCAGGCGGTGGTCACAAGTGACAAGGATGAAGAAGAAGGGTGGGTGCAAAGAAGCTCGTCCTCACTACATGTAGGCAACTTATATTGAAAACAACAAGATATCTATGTATAAGTTAAAACAAGAAAGATAACGGGACAAAACCTTTCATTATCAATAACATTGAATGCAACTTCTGGGTTGACAAGGGCGACCTGGAACACACATTTCTTTACTGACTGCAAAACCTTCTTGGAGCTTCCAGTTCAACAACGGAAATTCCAATGCACCAAGTCAGCTAATTACATGTACAAGAAATTTTTGCTCGAGGTGCACAAGAACTGTCTAAAAAACAAAACCTGGAATGCATATATTTCCTTCGAACTGGTTGGTTATAAAACAAGTCTCGAACAATGACTGCAAGGATCAATTTGGTATTAGTCATTAGACCTCACTGAAAGTTCACTCTAAATTCCAGCTAAAGAGACTCAAAACAGGGACATAGAAGGTAATTGCAAGACAATTGTACATCTGGAATTATATGCAATCAGGGTCACTCGTCTTGGGAAACACATTATAGGAGTGAGTATAATTCAGTTCTTCTATCCCATGTTATAAAGTAAAAGCAAGACAGTTTTATGTTAAACGCACATCTAACAGCAGTTTAAGGAGACCAGAAAAGTTAAACACAAGGTTTTTTTTCCATGTCAGGCAGGTGCAATGTAATTCGGTCTTAGGTGGTTCATGCTTAAGTTGTTTCATCGTTATGGCATTCAACACATGCTCATTGCCAAATATCAAATTATGTCATATACTAAAATATTGTTCACAAAATCACAGTATGAAGTGATATTGTCTAGTATAATTTGATGTAGTCATAACATAATTGGCATTCAATGTGTAACATGAATGAGCATAAAACTACCTTTTTGATACAAGAAGAGACACATATCAAATTATTAGATGGATATTAGGAAAGAAAAGGCCATGCAGCTCGAAAGTGTTCGCTTAATCAGTCACACTCATATGAGGATTTGTGTGAGAGCAATGAAGATCACAAAAATATACATTATCCATTGACCAACGCACATACAAACAAACAGAGTCTTCTACGAAGGTAGATAGATATATAGAAAGCTCAACTAAACTGTTAGAGCATTTCCTTATCATGAGAGAAAACAAGATTTGGAGCTTAAAAAGAACGAACAGGTCTAGAAACTGGGAAGAAACTACCTGTTGTACCTACATCCTTCCTCTCATCATTTATCCCAAGGTACAAGCACTTGCAACCCTGAGGGAAATTTTGATAAAGTGAATTTCTACAAACCATGCACAGATAGCAAGATGAAATGTAATTTAGAATTATCGAATATTTAAGATGACCCATGCCTTCATGACCTTGCCATATCCATTTGGCCTTCCATTAGTTTTTGTTATAATTTCCAATAACGAGACATCTGCAATGGAAGCCAATGCTTCTCCTCGAAAACCAAAGCTTCTGCTTGCAACATTTATATCAGCCAGATTGTGGGACTTTGATGTCACTGGTCGAGTATCAAAAGTATGCAAAAAATAAGTAAAATTTGAGATCATCTCACATAAACCAACTTATATCATGTCTCTGACTCTACTACTTTTAGGTATCAACCATCACATTTCCCATTAGCTAACTCTTTTGTTGCTAAAAAAATACTGTTTGTTGCTCACTTTTCAACCATAAGCCTTTCACCCAGAGCTAAGCTATGGGACAGATTTGTATCACAGCTAAACAAGGTTCGGTAGACTAGTAATCCAACCAAACACCAAAATCAGTCCATACAAACAGCAGACTAGTCAGAAGTAATAAAAACAAGGGGATCATCCTAAATTTTTTCGCAAACACCCAAAGAGAAGTAATAAAATGAATATTGGACTACAAAGTCTCAACATCCTAAAAAACATCCTAAATTAATTCTCCTACTACGTTCATCCATATAAATCAAATAGTTTCCAAAAGATCCCTTGACCACAAGACTTTCTTAAGAGTACACCCATAAGGCTTCAAGGCACGAAGAGGACCTTCAGCATGCCATGGAAAAACCCAAGTAATTTAAAACGCCTCCAAAAGTTTGTGCTAAACTTTGCAAGTAAAAGAGAAATGAACAAACAAATGATCCAAATCCTCATTATCACAGGCAAACAACAACACACACCGAGAGGGTGACAAGTACATGTAAGGATTTCTTTTTTAACCTTGTCAAAGGTGTTGATTTTACGCCAAGCTAGACACCAGGAGAACAAATAACCTTATAGGAACCCCACTTGTTCATATGACATAGAAGGGAATGAAGGACTAGTGTTAGGTGCTGAGACAAGAAAAGAGAAAAAAGATTTACAGCAAAGAGGGACAGAATTCTAAGTCCAAATACAAGAATCTGAAAGAGAAGTTCTAGGGACAAAGAATCAATATGACCCAAAAGAGCAGTAATTCAAATGTTTGCATGTCATTTAAGTTTCCAAAACAAATTAAAATTCCAAGCGCTGCCATGTCTGGACCAGAGGGAATCTGTGGCACATTATGAGAACCAGAAAGTTGAGAAAGCCTAGGACATATCAAAAGGAGAAGCAACCCAATGATCTTCCCAGAGATGGACCCTATTAACCATACCCGCCTTTAGCTTTATAAAATTTGATAACAAGGTTATGCATTGCGAGATAAACTTGTTGGAACGAGAAGATCTGTACCGATATTATAATCCCACCCTTTCCTGCAACCCATATTTGCAAATGATGACAGAATTTAATAAGTTAGTCTCCAAAGTGAACCTGCAAAACCACTTCCCAGTGAGCGCTATATTCTTTTTTATCAAGTTGCCATTACCAAGACCTCTATTATCAAGAGGAAGAGACAAGGTACCCCAATTGATTAAATGAGACCCCTTCCCCTCTTTTACTCCCCCCTCCCTCCGCCTTTTGAGAAGAAAGGTCTCGTCCATCTTCCAAGACAATTTTGAATCTTTTCCACCACTGGCACCCAAAAGGACTTCGTGAGAGGGTTTCCACCCAAGGGTACACCCATATAAGTCATGGCCAATTGTTGACTGAACAACCCGAGGAAGTGACCAAACAGTCTATCCTCTCTTGAGAGCACGTATGCCAGCGATACCTTTAAGCCCAAAGCCAACTCAAAGATCTTCAAATTTTGCATATGTTGTGACCTGTGAATACTCTCCTCGTGCCCCTCCTTAAAGAAAGTGTAGTCAGCGAATTGCAAGTGAGTAACTTGTACCCTGTATCCAGTTGATACTACATTGTCCATTTCTTCTACAATCAAGCTGCTTAGGACATCTACGACCAAGATAAAAAGAAAGGGAGAGAGGGGGTCTCCCTATTTAAGTCCTCTCGAGTCTCGAAAGTTATCCCTAGGCCTATCATAGATAGTGATAGAAAAGTTTGCTGAGGTAACAGGTAAGGCCATTGCCCATTGTTATATCGCAAGATAAGTTTAGTGAGGGTCATTATCACACACGATTCACCTTTTCCGGGAAAAATCAGCATCCTCCGTGTTGAAAAGTTGAAGGAGATTAGAGACAACTATCAGTTTTCATGAAAAGAAAAAAGAAAAACAACAAAATCAGAAGGAGAATATAGTTACCGTATCTTTCTCCAACCAAGACCAATCCATCTCGAGTAATACCAGTTCCTATGAGCACAGACGAAGCAATTAAACGGGAAGAAAATGTAACTTTTAACACACGGGGAAATTTATACGAACCGTTGTCCACCACTTTCACATAGGAGGTCCCGACACCGATGAAAACTGAAACCTGAAGCAGTGTATCAAGTAGTGATGATCCTAGAGTATATTAACTGATAAAATGAACTTATTACCTTCGTTGCATTAGCGTCTAAACTGTTAAAAACAAGCTCTTCCACCACTGTCGCAAGGTCAAAGAGAATAAATCCAGAACGAACTGAATTACGAACTATCTCCGGCAACGGTTTGATGCTTCCCATCAAGAACTAGGTAGAAATAAAAATGAACAAAAACCAAGAAACAAATCGAATGATCATAAAACTTTCCATTTCGAACATGATAACATGCAGACGTTGTCGTCATCTACTCATTTGCATAAAATCACAAATTAGACAAGGTCGAAAATATGGATTTGATTAATACCAATAAGGTGTACGTATATAAAGAGCCAAAACCACATATTTCAAAATATGAAAATTCTGTGAAATAAGCATTTTGCCGCAGAAAATTCAGCTAAAAAAAGGTTAGGAAGAATGGAAGTTAGAAAGCAAAGAAGACATGGAAAAGGGGTTTAGTTCGCTTACCTCGATAATGGAAATGAGGGATCCGGAGTTTGTTTGTGGTAATGAGAGGTTTTAAGTTTTAAGAAGAATCCCGAAACAGAAAAAGGCGGTGAGTCTGTAAGCGCAGTAGACCGACTTGCTCTACTAAGGCCTCAGAAGTCGAGGCTCAGGACTGAAGTAGATCAATATTAACTACCAAAAACTGCATAGCTTTCGTTTTCCATTTATCTCACGAAAATAACTTTTTCCCATTAGGGGCGCTGTCATTTCCCTATAATTACCGAACGACCTTCTATCCCAAGACTATGAACTATACAGATTTGGATCCTTCTGATCATTTGGATCTCATCCTATTAAGTAATCTAATAGACCGGGTGGTGTAATCAGATCTCGATGGTTGTGATCTGTTGAACATATCAAATTCTTTTTTTATGTAATTTTACTTTTAAAATCTGATTTGAATTATTGAAATCTGAGCCGATGACTCATATAATTACGGAGCCTTATTCTTCGTTAGAATTGAAAAGGACCCTGATTCAAATTATTCATAGGATGTTAATACTACTAAACTGACGAGTTCATGGTATGAGTGAAGAGTTTCATCAATATAGAACACATTTTGTCACTCTTTTTCTCGTTAATCCACCATCTTCCTAATTTATAGTCCTAACTCTTGAGTCGAAAAAAATTATGATACTCTCAGAATATCGTACTCCGTCAAGTAATAAATTGACACTTGACAAAAAATGTTAAAGAGTGATTTAATTATCAAGTGTCAATTTATAATTTGACAGAGTACGATATTCCAAGAGTACTAAAATTTTTTCCCTTGATGATACTACTGATATAAAAAAACTAATTATTATCACTTGCCAAAATTTAAACATCAGATTCTAACTTACACCTTCTAAACCGTTGACCATGTGAGATGTATTAGTCATAATTTTAAACATCAAATTCTAACTTACACCCTTCTAAACTAGAAATCAATGAATGACTTAAAAAATGAATTGGGTCTTTGGGAATAAATATGGAAGAGAGATTTAGAAAAAGATATTCGGTATACATGAAATATTGAATATGCAATACTTTTTCATATCATAAATTATTATGTGTTTTAAAATATTATATTTTATTTAAAATTTGAGAAGAAAATAAATAATAATTTATAAAAAAAATGTACATGTATAATCAAATGATTAAAGAATACTCAGAGATCTGGCACGTGAAACATGAAAGAGAGGATTTTCTTTTAGTGTTTTTTTATATTTTTGGACAAATTTTTTTGAATAATGAAAACAAGTAGTAGTTACATCTTACATGGTATGATTTGGTAAAGGGAGGGATGATGGCAGTTATGTAGTTTGTTAGTAAAAACGAGGCTACTTTACAAGGGAAGAGTAATTAATTAATGGCTTACGAGATATGTGGATTTGCGTCTTGCAAGAATTCTAGACCCATAACCAATCGAAAATTCTTTCTTTCTGGCATGTTATATATAAGAAAGAACCATCATCGATTTTCCTTTTCCTCCCCCCTCCTCTCTCCTTCTTCTCTCCTTCTTTCAAAACCCTAATTACTGCTCGCCGTTTATTTCTCTCGTCCTTTCAAAATGACCAAGATCAGGTATTTACTGTCCATCCTCCTCATCTGAGTCCGGCTCTGTACCTGGTTTAATCCTGCTTATATTATTGAATTCCGTCTAAAATCATTTTTGTATTTTGATAATCCTGTTGAATTGAGCTCCTAAGCATTTGTTGGATGATGCTAAATCGGATTCAATTCCCCGTCTTTTATCTTAATTCCTTCAGATACTCTATATTACCTGATTCTTTTGAGTTGATTGAATCTCTGCTTCTTAGTGGTGTGGGTTGTGATTCTGTTTCTGTGTTTGATGTATTATTTCTCAGTCAATTCGGTGAATTGAATCTTACTGATTCTTTCTTTTGGTCGCCGAGCAAAGGATGGTTACATGATGAAAGAACATGTAAATCTTAGCTTCAGGTCAACAAATTACTTTAAGAAACTCCACAATTTTGCCAAATAATCAATATATTTCTTTTGATAATTCTACCCCTTATCTGGCAAATCAAAGGATAGTAAAATGCGAGGATTTAGATTCCAGTCTGCTTTAGTAATTACAGCCTAGAACGGTCTGTGATCAACCATTGAGGTATTGGATTTGATGGAACTTACAAAAGTGTTGCCATTATAGAAAAGCTCATTTTTTTATCTAATTTTGTTGGTTTAATAAGATAAGAAGTCCGGATCTCTAACTGTTGTTTCATGTTTTATGCAGATGAATTGGTCATTTTATATATGAGGAGAAATATCCAACATTTACATGTTGAATAATAAATAAGAAGAGGAGCATGGAGGCTAAGAACTGCGATGTCAATCACTTGGAAGCTGACGTCCTATTACCTCCACGAAAGCGTTTGCTTGCAGGATTGAAGAAACAGAGTTCAGGTGGTGATGGCAATTCACGCATATGTCCTTTTTCATCTTTCCCCCATCTTCCATCTTCCTCGTATTCTTCCGCTTCAAATGAATTTAATACACGTCTTAACAATCTTTTGAGCTCACATTCAAACCCTAGTCTATCACCTGTGGAGATAGTCGAGGCCTCAAGATCAGCAGCTACAGTTGCTGTGAAGGCTGCAGAGGCTGCAAGAGCAGCAGCTGAAGAGAAGGCTGCAATTGCAGCAAAAGCAGTGGCTGCTGCCAAAAGTGCTTTAGATTTGGTAGCTTCTATATCTGAAGATGCAGCCTGCAAGGAAAGAAATTTAAGAAAGAGCAAGCTAAAGAAGCACGTTCCTGTAAAGCTTCTGTACAAAAAATACCAACCAATAGAGAACTGCAAGACGGATGAAGAATTAGCTAGGAAGTTGCATAGAGCTATTAATAGCTCCCCAAGAATCTTAAAGAGCTCTCCGAGTAATGACTCAAAAGGCCATAAACACAAGAAGCTTAAGCTCTCTTGTGAAAGTGAAAAAACCAGGGTTTCTATTACGGGAACAATGTCCGAGCGTAACATCCCATCTATCTTCAATGGACATGCCAAAATCGACAAGTTTGGCTCTGATGGAATTATCGAGGAAGTATTCACGCCCAAATCTTCTGAGAAGACTCATGTATATGAAAAGGGTGGCCAATCGAGGATGGATAATAGTGAAGCAGAGACAAGCCAGTCAAAAGAGAGAACTTGGGAAGATATGAGTGCAACTGGTAAAAAAAGGGGAAGAGTGAAGCTGAAAAAGTTGCCATTGAGCATTTGTTCCTTTAGGGATCAAGCCACGCCCACGCCCAAGGAAGATATGGGTATTGGAACTTCCAGAAGAAATGAGAAAGACATGGGCAGTTCTACTACTGGTAATATACCTTCGTTTTCAGTAGAGTCCCAAGGTGATGGTGTAATGCCTGTTGAGGCTACATCAACTTGGAAATGCCAAGAGTTCAAAGCCCCACTTTGTGTTAAACAGAATAAAGTGATGCAGTCATGATGTTCAAATCCTATTTCAACGACAGGCGTTGATAGGTGAGATAGGATTCATGGTGCCTTTTCCTTACAAAAAGAGGCGTTATTTCATTTATCATTTTGTTTCATCATCTTTGGTCTGTAATGAATTTGGACTAACCAAATGTAAATTTAGATGTTTGTTTGGTTGCATCAGTGATCAGTACTTTGTGGTTCAGCTATACTTCTTTAAACACAACTTCAAGGTAAGAGAAGAGGGAATGCAACGATTTGGATTCTGAAGGGATTCCTCCTCTTCCTCCTTTCAAGTCGATTGGCCTTGATTCTTCCTTGTTTTTTTCTTTTCTTTTCTTTTCTTTTCGTGTATCAAAAAATATGTATATGGGAAGGAAGGGATTTTAATTTACCGTTTTTAGCTGGTCAACCGTCATGTAATTGTCAACGCCCAGGGTGGCTTTTCTTATTTGTCACGTTGTAATTGTTAAAGCTGAGCTGGCTCTTCTTTGACACGATGTATTTTTGAACGCCGAGGTGGCTCTTCTTAACCCAATCATTGGTGAAGTACCACTTAGATGTGGGCGCCGCTGCTATATAATTGTTCTTGTTTGTTCCCTTTGTGTGAGAGTTGTTTTAGTACAAGCGGGGTACTGGGAATTTGCTAAATATCAGTCCAAAACTGTTGTGGAAAATTTTACCCTACTGGGGGGCATTCCCAGTATGGTACCAGGACACATTTTTAACAAAGAGAGATTCAATAAAGAGTAGTTCTATTTGGCCCAAGTTGGGTTGGGTGACGTGGACTGTGATGCTGATGTGTCATTGATGATAACATATCCTGATGTTGATGTTTTTTAATAATGGCTTTTGTTATTTTTTTAAGTTTCAACTGCATTATATCGCGGGAGACTTGGGGGGGGGGGGGGGGNGGGGGGGGTCCTCCATCTCCTTCTGTAAACAAGCTTTGAAAGCAAGGAGAAAGGAAAGATTTTGGGAAATCGCATCAAGTGAAATTTTTTTGGAGAGACAGCATTGAGAAGAGTGAACAGGAAAAAAATCACCCAAAATACGTGTATAGAAAGAGCGTTAAAATGAGAGATCTCGTCAGAATGAGGAAGAATGTTGAAGTGGGGAACTATTGCTTTTGGAACGAAGGACAATCGCTTCTGGAACGGGATGACTATCACTTTTGGAACATGTGTCTATCACTTCTGAAACGGGAGACAATCGCTTCTGGAACGAGTGCCATCACTTTTGGAACGAGTGATATCGCTTCTTGAACGGAGGAACTATTGCTTCCAGAATGGGGGACCATCACTCCCAGAACAGGAAAAAATAACAGAACAAGAACCGACATCTTGAGAACGGAAACCGATATCTCGAGAACGGGGAATCATTATCTCCTGGACATGACAGAACATCAGAACGAAAATGAGGGTTCAGACTGACAGTGAAGTGGTTGTGATTGATTGGCCCGAACCACAAGGAACCACCAAGTGGCTATGACTGATTGAGTTGTTGAGGACAAAACAGTTGAAAGGAATGAACACAGTAAATGAGCCCACGCCTGAAAGTAATCCCATCAGCCGAAAGCATAGGGGATGTGATCATCCCATTTTTATTGTTCTTATTATTGTAAGGCCCATAAGTATAGGTTCATGTAAAAAGAAAAAGGAGAGGACCTAAGCAAACCTCAAATAAAGGCACTGTGATTCATCTATTCTCTTATCAACAATTATATAAAATCCTGTGAATATCAACGATCTTCCCGTGATTTTTCTCCCCTTTAAGGGGTTTCCACATAAATGATGGTGTTTTTATTCTCTATTTCTCTCTTCAAATTATGATCTTTATTATTTGTTCATAGAGGGTTCTCTATACTAAAAAAACCCTTTACATTTGGTGCTCTCGTTGAGAGCGAGAGAAAAACTCGAAGAAATTCCTCCCAGAATGCTCAAAACCAGATCAAATACCCCCACAACAACGAAAGCAGGAACAGAAACGACAACAAGTTGGAAGTAGAGATTGGAACGACAACAAGTATAAAATTGGAAATGGAACAGAAAACAGTAAAAAAAGATAAAAAAGTATATTCGATTGGCTTATGTCTTTTACATCATTATCAACTTCTAAGAAAAAGAAAAAAGAGAGAGGAAGGAGATAAAAAAAGAAATACATTTGAAGGAAGAATGAGTTAAAAACAAATCATAGCGGACAAGAAAAGAAAGTTCAGATCAGAAGGGCTCAGATCAGAAAGCTCATAAAATATAATAAAAGGCTTCGGAAAAGTTGAAGTCAAAGCTCCAGAAAAGTCAAAGTTAGAGCTTCAGAACAAAAAAGTTGAAGTTCAGATCAGAGAAGCTCAACTCTTTAGAAAAGAAAAACTGAGAAAAGAAAGGCAGAAAAGCAAAGTTCAGTATAGAAAAACTGAGTAAAGACAATGCCAAGTAAAAGAAGGTAGCGACTTCAACGCCCCATTTTCTGACGATTCTACTGAACTTCTTGTTTGAAGGATCGTTAAAATTACACTTCCTCAGTCTGCTAACGTCCACCATGGACTTACTTGACCAGATTTGGGATGACACCGTTGTAGGTCCTTGGCCGGAGAATAACCTTGGCAAGCTTCGCAAGCACCCAACCTCCTCTCCCCGATCAAGCTCTGGCAAGGAATTAGATGGCAGAAGTGTGAGATCATATGATGATGACTCGTTGGAGGATCTGGCGAAGGTTACTCAGAGTATCATGATAGTAAAACCCCTCGGATTATAGTTCGGTTCGTCTCCAACTTCGCCTGCTGGGTCTACTCCTCCAATGTCTTCCTTCTCCGAACTTGATTTAGAGCTCTTGAAAAAAAAGGGTATGACAATTTTCATGAAAACTGCTCAGAAAAGTAGATTATATAGAACGATCAAATTTAAAGATTAACCTGTATTTATTGGAAGTCAACTATATGACGACTCTTATATCATCAGGAAGATACATGAGTCTACTTATTAAAAAATCTCACAGAATTCAATTTGGAGCTCTCAACCAAAACTTATGATATGATACATGCATGCTGTAAACTTTCTCTCTTCTTCGACAATGAAACTAATGGCGTAAATCTTTGGCATGGGAAATTTATAAGTCCTACTCTCAGAAGGAATTAAGGGCATAAATCATTGGGAGAGGCAATTCATAAGTCATACTCTCAGAAGGAACTAATGGCGTAAGTCCTTGGGAGAGGCAATTCATAAGTCCTACTCTCAGAAGGAACTAAGGGTGTAAGTCCTTGGGATGGGCAATTCATAAGTCCTACTCTCAGAAGGAACTAAGGGTGTAAGTCATTGGGATGAGCAATTCATAAGTCCTACTCTCAAAAGGAATTAAGGGTGTAAGTCCTTGGGAGGGACAATTCATAAGTCCTACTCTCAGAAGGAAATCAAAACGGGGTCATGGTTCTACTGAAGGAGCCTAAGTCCTTAGGAGCATCTACGTACGCTGTTCTCCGAAGGAAAAAGAAATGTCTTCAGAATGGAAAAGAAATGTCTTTAGAGCGGGAAAGTCTGGAGAATGGTAAAGGAAATGTCTTCAGAATGGGAAAGTCTGGATAATGAAAAAGGAAATGTCTTCAGAATGAGAAAGTCTGGAGAATGGAAAAAGAAATGTCTTCAGAAGGGGAAAGTCTGAAGAACAAAAAATGAAACATCTTCAGAACGGGAAAGTCTGGAGAATAGAAAAGGAAATGTCTTAAGAACATGAAAATCTTCAGAACAGAAAAGAAAATAAGTTAAGGAAAGACCTTCAGCTAAGTGAGAAAAGAAGAGCTGAGTAAAGAAGGGTAGAAAACAAGAGCTAAAGAACAGAGCTCTGAGCAAAAGACGGCTAGGAGTAAAGGAAAAATAAGTGAGAAAAGGAAGGAAAAATTGAAAGCAGAAAAAGAAAATATGAAAACAGCAGAAACTCTACCAACAAATGCGGAACGTCAAACTCAAACTAATACGATGCAATTATGGAACGGTATACTCGCTCCTTAGTCATTTCAATAAATTATTATTGTTCTTGTACAACATTCTTATGACAGATCATAACGTAGGAGAGAAAGAAAATGAAAAATAAAGAAAAAGGAGAAACTCTACAACTAAACTCGTACTGAAGAAAACGAGAGAACCTCCCTAATGACCACATCACATGTTTTTAAGAAGCATGTGAGGACAAAAATGGGCAGATATAACGACAGAATAAGAAAGGACAAACCATTACACCTCAATAAGTAAAACTTATTGAGTATAATGGGAGGCAAATGAACAGTAAAAAAACCACCCAAGACACGTGTAGAGAAAGAACGCTGAAACGGGAGATCTTGTCAGAACAGGGAAGAATGCTATAGTGGGGACTATCGCTTCTAAAGCTGGGGACAATGCTTCTGGAATGGGATGACTATCGCTTCTGGAATGAGTGTCTGTCGCTTCTGGAACGGGAGACAATCGCTTCTGAAACGGGTGACCATTGTTTCTGAAACGGGTGACTATCGCTTCTGGAATTGGGGAACTATCGGTTCCAGAACGGGGGACCATCACTTCCAAAACGGAAAAAAAATAACAGAACGGGAACCGGCATCTCGAGAATGGGAACCAATATCTTGAGAATGAGAACCGATATCTAGAGAACGAGGAATCATTACCTCTTGGACATGACAAAACATCAGAATGGAAATGAAGTTTTAGACTGACAGTGAAGTGGCTGTGATTAATTGGCCTGAACCACAAGGAACCACCAAGTGACTATGACTGATTGAGTTGCTGAGTACAAAATAGTTGAAAAGAATGAGAAGAGTAAAGGAGCTCACGCCTGAAAGCAACCCATCAGCCGAAAGTATAAGAGATGTGATCATCCATTTTTTATTATTCTTATTATTGTAAGGCCTATAAATACAGGCTCATGTAAAAAAAAATGGAGAGGACCTAAGCAAACCTCAACTAAAGACACTACCATTGCTCTTTTCTCTTATCAACAATTATGTAAACTCTTTTACATAAGTAAATATCAACGATCTTCTCGTGATTTTTTTCTCTCTTTTAAGGATTTTTCACATAAATGATGGTGTCTTTATTCTCTCTTCCTCTCTTCAAATTATGATATTTATTATTTGTTCATAGAGAGTTCTCCATACCGACAAAAACCCTTTACAAAGAGAAATCACCAGGTATGTAATCATATTTTTTATTTTTTATTTGTTGTTCACGAATAATTTTTTAGTTTATTTATGATAATAAATTAATTTTCATGTATAGCCCAGAGGTGGCAAGTGGGCGGGTTCGGCCCGCGAAACCGACTCGTTAAAGTACGCTCCGGTTTTGTATGAACAGTAACGAGCCGGTTAAGGCCCGCGGGCCAAGCCCGGGCCTTCACGTGCCTTGCAGTTTTGTCATATGACCCAGACCAGTCGGACCATCCAATCCACGAGTCTGAATTGGCCCGGTCCGTATACAAGCTCTTTTTATCTAAAAAAATCATTGATTTTGTATATATTAAAGATTGAACCCTTAACTTCTTCCTTATTAATGTGACACCTTATCAATAGACCAAGACTATTTTTGTATGAATGTTGTTTGTGTTATATTTTTATTGTCTTTCAACACATTTTGTCAAATATTTTATTAAATATATTTTTGAGATAAATGTATTTAATTAAACAAAGAGATAATATTTTTTGTTTAAATGGATATTTTATTCAAATAATGAAAAATATACCAAGGGTCCAAGGGCACATACCCTAACACCAATAACAAGACACAAAAACAAAAAAACATCATCTCAATATTCAAATTTCCCTTCAACTTTCATGATAATAATTATAATTCCTCTTCAAATGACTTAATATTCCTATGAATCAAATATGTAGCATCGATATTGGCTTAATATTCTTAAATATTTTTTGTTTTGCTGCTGCTATGGACCCTCGAATAAAATTAGTTGGAGTTGAAATTTCTATTGAAATAATTTCTGAGAATCTAGAAGGCCACCCTGTTGTAGATATTAAAGATCTAACACCACAATTAAATTCATTTTATTCACTATATGAATCAAAATATAAAAATGATGATAGTAATATTATTGATGGTAGTAGTTCATTTGCACAATTTATAGATATTTTTAACAAAGAATGAAATTTAAAATGAAGAACATTATTTTTACTCCTCATAGATCATAACTTTACAAATTTTTTGAATCAGACTATGAAATTAAAGAAAATGATGAGTTATATATTTTATAATAGTGAAAAGTAAATTCAACGAATTATCCTATTCTTTCTCTTATGGTGCGTGATCTACTAACCCCACTGGTTTCTACAGTTGCGTCAGAGTCTGTATTTAGTGCAGGTGGACGTGTAATTGAAGAAAGAAGAGATAGATTAGCTCATGACATTGTGGAAGCCCTCATTTGTGTTAAAAAGATTGGATTGATGCCACCAAAAGAAGACAACAACGAGTAGACGACATCATTCGGGATTTTCAAGATTTAGATGTTAATGAACATGAATTAGATCACTTATTAATTATTTAATATATTTTGAGATAATTTACATGTAATTTTTAAGATTGTTGCAAGTGATTGTAAAAATAGGTAGGTGCCAATCTAGTTGGGATGTGCCTAATTTATAGTGATTCAACTCTCAAATTCAATAAGTAAAATAATAACTTTATGAGACTTAGAGAGTTGGAGTCTCCATTGTTATTATTATTTTTTATAATTATTTTAATTATTATGACAAGTTTTTATATTGAGATTGTAAAATAATAAAAAAATTATCTAAGATTCATAACATGATTTCTAGTTAACTTAGTGATATTCATCTACATTTAATTTCTTCCCACCAAGGTTCAAATCTCTCTATGTATAAATTTTAAAATTTTTAACATTTACTGATAGCACGGTTCACAGGCTGGTCCTAGACCAGTCCGTTAGTCGGATTGGCTAGTGAGATCACGGGCCAATGCGGGCCGGCCTATATTTCTCACGGATTGACCCGAGACCAGCCTGTGAATCGGCTTAAAAAGCCCCGTTTGCCACCCTAGCATAGCCCTACAATTTTAAATCTCAAATTAATATAAAAGCATATGATTCAATAAAAGAAAAGTCTGTTGATTTTCACAACATCGCCATTAAACATGTTTTCTTAGTTTGTAAATTTATGAATTCATATAAATGTATGAATTACTTATTTAGTTATTATCTTTCTTGACTAGTTTTTTTTGCCTATATTTGTTTCATAGTGAAGACTTGTGTTTAAAGATATACGGATGGTAGTTGAAGCAGATAACACGTTGTCGCATAGAAAGCAGAATATTATTGCAATACCTGAGGTTGGGATGCATTTTGACTCATTGGATGCTCTTTTTGACTACCATAAACAATATGTGAAACAAGAAGGCTTCGGCGTTAAAAAGAAAACATATAGCAATTGAATTGATAAGAAGTTGAAATTTGTTTCTTTATCATGTTCTCGGGCAGGAAAGTCATAGTGTCAAAAACAAAATTACCTCAATCCAAATCCATTGACAAGAGTAGGATGCAAAGCTAAGGTTAATGCTACTATCTTTCAAGATGGCAAGTGTAAGATCAATTCCATTGTTTTTTAGCATAATCACGGACAAAGTCCCAGTAAATCTCAATTTTTATGTGCAATGAAATTAAATATAACTGCACAAAGAAAACTTGAACTGAATGATCGAGCATGGAATAATGTAGTAAAGAACTACCAATCATTTGTCATTGAAGCTGGATGTCATAATAACGTTCCATTCTTAGAGAAGGATTGTAGAAATTATATTGAGAAGGCAAGACGATTACGACTAGGAACTGGGGATGCCCAGGCAATTCATGACTATTTTGTTCAAGCTAAAAACTCAACCTTTTTTTATGTGGATGATGACGCTCGAATTAAAAATTGGTTTTGGGCAGACGCAAGGAGTAGGGAAGCATATGAAGAATTTGGAGATGTTACATTTGACACAACATATCTGACAAACAAATATGATATGCCCTTTGCACCTTTTGGAGGAGTTAATCATCATGGACATTCCATTTTATTTGGATGCGGGTTGCTGTCGAATCAAGATACAACTACATTTACATGGTTATTTACTACATGGCTTGCATGTATGTCTTGACGTGCTCCGAATGTCATAATTACTGATCAAGACAAAGCAATGCAAAAGGCTATTAAGGTTGTATTCCCTAGTACTCGACATCGTTGGTGCTTATGGCATATATTGAAAAAGTTACGAGAGAAGTTGGGAGCTTATAAATCATATGAACATATAAAGAATAGCCTGAAGAATGTTATTTATGATTCTTTGAGCAAGGATGAGTTTGATCTTGGTGATAATAAATGGTTATGTGGCTTACATTTTGGGCTGGAATGAAAGTATGAATTCTTTTTTCGATGGATACATTAACTCGAAAACAACTTTGAAACAATTTATTGAGCAATATGATAATGCTTTGAGAAACAAGATTGATGAGGAAAATCGTGCAGACTTCAAATCATTTAGCACAAGCATTCCCTGTGTGTTTGAAATTGAAAAGCAGTTTCAAGTAGCATATACCAATGGTAAGTTCAAAGAGTTTCAAAAGGAGCTGACAGGGAAGCTTCATTGTGAAGTTTCTTATGCCAGTGAGAATGCTAAAATGTACTTTGTGAGTGAGACTGTGTTTGTTGGGGATAGGTAAAAAATGTAAATTATGATGTTTATTTGGAAAAGGAGCAGTGTGAAATTCATTGCAGTTGTAAACTGTTCGAGTTTAGAGGCATTATATGTAGACATTCAGGGTTCGTTTGGCAGTCAGGATAGTACTGTATTAAATCTGTCAGACTGTATTATACGGGATTAAATAATATTGTCCAGTATTTGATGATGTATTAGATAAAAAACTATATTGCTTGTACACTGTTTGACACATCATAGTACTGAATTATTATAAAACTGTTTGTCATAATTTGATTTACATAAGTCTGTTTAGAACTCATTAACATGTTATTTCAACTAAAAAATAAACATTCATTCAACCAATCAATAATAATAATTAAAATACTTCAAAAAAGATCTTTACATGTCATCATTCATTTTCATAATTTATAATAATATTCATACAAAAAATCATCACCAAGGCATCATAAAATAAGTTTTCATATTCACGACATAATGCCCATCCACCAAGGCATCACAAAAAAATCATCACATATAACATATATACTCCCTATAATGCCTATCAACCAAGGCATCACAAAAAATCATCACATCAAAATAAGTATCACAAAATATCACCATTTAACAAAATATCATACATCCACAAAATGAGTATGAAAAGAAGCCTAAATTCATCTCTGACGGAGTAGTTTTACGACAAATGCTCGTTTGTGCTTGGCTTCTCACTTTCAGCGACACGAACATCAATATAAGTACAGTCTAAGGCTCCCAAATAATTTTATATAACATATTAACACTCGAATTATTATTTGAATAATTAAAAACAATTAACATTTTTCATGAAAAAAACTTAAAATAATGTATACCTTAAACCATTTCCATCTCTCATCATTACAATTTGCTTGCACCGGAGTTGCTGCTTTAAGTAGACAACCTTGTAGTCTTAAAACTCCATGTAATACAGAATTGAAATACCTACTTATGGTCTCCCCTGAACGTTTGAATCTATTACCTATTGTACGAAGCTTTACATGATGAGCAAGTATATGTAAGAATAGGCACACTTACTCCTTTAAAGTAACCAAGCCATCCTTTTTCACTCTTCTATCATTATGTAGTAATTCACATACAGTACCAAAGGTTCTTCTATCCATTTTGAGTTGATTCATGCACGATGTATCACTATCTCCTATTATACTATCCAAATAACGTAGTCGTGTTTCACGATTAGTAAAAGTATGATCAGCTAACAAATAAGTTCCATAATGTTTCTTTGCCATATCAACTATCATCCATAGTGCCATCATGAACATATTCATCATTTTCAAATGTCACATCTCCAATACAAGATACATCAAAAGCTTCCTCTTATCCATCTCTATTCAAAACAAAAATATTTTAGCTAAATAGTTCATATCAATTATCATAAAGCCTATCAATGTTATTGAGCAAGTCATCAAGATAACAGCTATTCATATTCAAATAGTGCTTATTTTAAATAATTTGGATTTCTCTTACGGAAGGAGTTGAGACTGAAAATAGATGCTTGAATCTCATGATATATATTTCACTAAATTTGAAAGAAATACTATCTAACAATATAAATGCTAATCAACAAAGGAATTTGGATCATAATCTTTATAGAGGTACCACTTCTGATTAACTGCTAAAAATGACCATTTACTATAATCTGAATTGATAATTGTTCAATCAGTATAGAATAAAATAGGAAAGCGATTTATCTACAGTAACATATTCTAATTTATGCCTTCTTATCAATCAGAGGCGAGCTTCGGTGAAAATGAATTGAGATTTCAACATAGTATCAATTAGTAAAACCAAAACTCACACAAAGTCAATAAAAACACGGCGAAAGAGAGGGTCCTCGCGGTGAAACAGAGAAGAACATTTCTGAAACACAGACCTGTCTTCGTCGGTGAAACAGATAAGCTATAATCGTTCAAAGCTAAAATCAGATCCACAAAACATGAAACAAGCACATATCTCATCAACTAGAACGCAGATCTATGAAATACAGAACAATCACGGAAAAAGGAAGAGATACTTACCTCGTATGGGCAGAAACGAAGAAGTCTTCGTCGGTGAGAATNATCCAAATAACGTAGTCGTGTTTCACGATTAGTAAAAGTACGATCAGCTAACAAATAAGTTTCATAATGTTACTTTGCCATATCAACTATCATCTATAGTGCCATCATGAACATACTCATCATTTCCAAATGTCACATCTCCAATACAAGATACATCAAAAGCTTCCTCTTATCCATCTCTATTCAAAACAAAAATATTTTAGCTAAATAATTCATATCAATTATCACAAAGCCTATCAATGTTATTGAGCAAGTCATCAAGACACCAGCTGTTCATATTCAAAAGAGTGCCTATTTTAAAGAATTTGGATTTCTCTTACAGAAAGAGTTGAGACTGAAAATGGATGCTTGAATCTCAGGATATATATTTTACTAAATTTGAAAGAAATACTATCTAACAATATAAATGCTAATCAACAAAGGAATTTGGATCATAATCTCTATAGAGGTACCACTTCTGATTAACTGCTAAAAATGACCATTTACTATAATCTGAATTGATAATTGTTCAATCAGTATAGAATAAAATAGGAAAGTGATTTACCTACAATAACAGATTCTAATTTATGCCTTCTTATCAATCAGAGGTGAGCTTCGGTGAAAATGAATTGAGATTTCAACATTGTATCAATTAGTAAAACCAAAACTCTCACAAAGTCAATAAAAAACATAGAGAAACAGAGGGTCTTTGCGGTGAAACAGAGAAGAACATTTCTAAAACACAGATCTGTCTTCGTCGGTGAAACAGATAGCTATAATCGTTCAAAGCTAAAATCAGATCTACAAAACATGTAATAAGCACATATCTCATCAACTAGAACGCAGATCTATGAAATACAGAACAATCACGGAAAAGGAAGAGATACTTACCTCGTATGGGCAGAAACGAAGAAGTCTTCGTCGATGAGAATGTCTTCGTCGATGGGTCTGAGCAACATCGGGGTCTGTCGTCGAGGGTGTCTTCGTGGGATCTATTTTCGCGTTGAGGGTGTGTCTTCGCGTCGAGGGTGTCTTCACAGATCTCTCTGTTTTATTTTAGTCCCGTTTAGTCCCCTCCTAAATGAGGGGACTAAGTTATACGGTGTGGGTGAGACTATTTAGTCCCACCGTATTAGTTAGTACGAGTATTATGTTTTTGTCAAACGTCGGATAATACTATTTTAGTATTGTCTTGACTTTAGTACTCTCCAATACGGGTTGCCAAACGAGCCTCCAATATTTGTCATTATGAAAGTGCAAATTTCAAAAGTGCCATTGAAGTATGTCCTAACAAGATGGAGGAAAGACATAAAAAGACGTCATACAAGAACTCAAGTTCCTTGTGATGATTTGAGTAGCAATCTTGAGGACCAACGATATCATAAAGTGCTCCAGAACTTTGATAAACTTGCAGATTGGGCTTGCGTGAATGGTGAAAATTGTACCATCCAACAACGTAATGAAAGGAAACGTCGTCAAAAGTCAAAGTTCAGTGCGTTTAATGGGAGGGGAAAATGATATGTTTCATAAGTCGGAAGAGCCCTCTCAAGCATCTATTGAAAGCAGTGAACAACTTCAAAGAGAGAAACAGAGAAAACTGCCTAATATTTAAAAAAAATAAAAATAAAAAAACTTAAACCACGTTTGAGAAGGATAGCCACGTAGGCTATCCACCGACTCGTGACCATCACGAATCGGGACAAGAAGAGTTTTACTTCGATAAATATTTTGGAGTTTAATAAATGTAGGGTACGATATTCTATTTTATTCTAAGAATATTTGTTAAACTTCTAATACATTCACTGAATCATTAACATATTTATTGAACCGTGTCTATGTGTTGAAATGGTCCTGAAAAATGGCTAACAGAGTGATCCTTTTGTTGTAATCAATAATTTTTTTTTCAATAATTAACCAAAAAATCAGTCACCCTACGCTCATCTGTGGGAAAAATAATATAAAGTTTTTATTTTTTCACATTTTTTACAAAAAAATAAAGAAAAATCATTCGATGTTCAATATAGTTTATTTAAATGATATGAAAATTCCTTGTATTTTAAAAAATTAGACCTTTCATATTTTGCGATTTTGTTAACAAATAAATCGAAAATCCTTATTTCTCACTAAGGCCGTCAAAAAATTTTAACATCAGATTTGCGCTACTACAGAGCAGGAAAACTCCTCAAAAGCTTGGAACCACTCACCCTTCAAAAATCCATAAAAATCACGAATATATATATTCCGAAACTTGCAGGAATTTATTTTTTCTATTTTATTCATTTTTTAATAAAAGCATCATCTTCTACAATTTTTTTTGAAAAAAATGTTGTATTATTCAACTTTTGAGTAGGTTATGAACACAATAAAAAAAAAGAGAACGGCAGGAATGATCTAAACTAAAATATATGAGCAAAAATAACCACTAATTAATTTGCAAAAATCATTCATTTCTCTTAAATAATTTTTTTTAAAATACATTAAACCAAAAATTCTACTGTCATTTTCTTTGTCCACTTCTCTCTCTCCATCTCTGTTTTATTTTTTTGTGAAAAAAACAAAAATGAAATGAGAGATTCTCATGTCACTTGCTCGTTCAATTGCATTTATCTCTTTGATAGATAAACATCGAATTTACTTGTCGTTAAAAAATCATTTATTTACTATTATGCTACATTCTAATGTTTCATATTTTCTATCATTTTCATATCTTTGTTGGATGTTGGCCAAAAGATAGACATAATCTTTAATTTTACGGTTAATCATATTTCTAGATGAGCATAAAAAACTAAATTGGAACGACCTCTACTAAGTAAGCAATCTATTAACAAAAGGTAAACATTTATTTACCTATTTGAGTGCGAAAAATGACTTATAAACTAAAACAAGAACATAAATGAATTTTTAATGTTTCTTATATTTATTGTAGAATGAACAATTATTTTTAATCAGTTGAATAAGTTTAAGTAGAATTTAGGGAAATACCTTAAAAAATATAAGGAAAAAAATAAAAATGATAGAAAGTTACTATTGATAGAAAGTGTAAAATAGTAAGCTAATAATTAACTTAAAACTTTATAAATTTAAAATTGTCATTTTTACATATAAACATATAAATGTTTATTCCTGTATATAAATTAATAAAAATGATACTTCCAAAAAAAGAAGTGGAAAACCATTAATAGAAACTGCAAAACCATATCTGGGTTTCTCTCTATGTCGAAGGCTCTTTCTTTTTATTTGTGTTTTTGCAATGGATCTTCTGGATAGGACCCTTCCTTTTTTATGTCATATAAGAGCTTGGAGAGAAAAAGTAGGCATGCATCAGATAATTCAACCATTACCCAGCAATCCCAACCTCTATCAATAATTAGCTTCTTTTTCCTACTCTAATCATCTCTTTCCAACCATCTCCTATATAAAGTAACTCTGTCTCTCTTCCAACAATGTTTCTAATGAAGTTTGTTCTGCTCATCAATATCCGCTATGATGCTAATCCCAGAGTTCGAAGTCAAATGACTCGCCGTCATCCGAGGAGAGCCATGGAATCTACGTCTCTCGCTCTATCTCCTGCCCTCTTCTTGGATGGTATATCTCTTTCTCTGTTTTTTTATGGCAAGGAATCTTCACTATTTACTATGCACGGAATGTTCAGCTAGAACAAAAAAAATTGAACATCTTAACCGTCCTAAACTGGGTGGGTTGTTTTTTATTCTTCAAACTCGGTTCATTTTAAAACCTTTGAACGGGACCATCCCATCAATCCACAAACTGTAATTATCTCTCTCACGTCAGGTTGATCCTTAAAGGCTGGAAGGGAGTGGATGTTAAATTTTAGAAATGTACTAAGCAAGTTACATACATCAACTAAGAATGATGCTCTCCTATTCTGTTTCTACGTGTGTTCATGAATCTTTATATTGATATTTCATGTTTCTTTTCTTTTTTAAATGACAATCTATTTCTAGTTTCAGTAAAAGAAGAAATTTCCATCACTCTGAAAGCCGAAGAATCTTTCATGCAGCCACCCATGGAATCGAAAACTCAATGTAGTCTCTTCTCCCTCTCTTCCTAACAAGGACTAATACTTCACACCTGACGCAATGTACCGTTTAGTTACGGACCTACTCGGGTCCAGACTTTTGTATCCCAAATTCCTTTATAGCGTGAAATTTTATAATTTTGTGTACTTGTTTTGAGCTCATCATGATTCTAAGACAAGAAAAGTAAAATGCGGTATAGGTAGTTTCTTTTTTATGTCATTTAAGAGCTTGGAGAGAAAAAGTAAGCATGCACGCATCAGATTATTCAACCGTTACCCTGCCATCCCAACCTCTATAGATAACTACCTTCTCTTATCCTACTCCAATCGTCTCTATCTAACCATCTCCTATACAGACTCTCTCTCTCTCTCTCTCTCTCTCTCTCTCTCTCTCTCTCTCTCTCTCTCTCTCTCTCTCTCTCTCCTCTCCAACAATGTTTCTAATGAAGTTTCTTCTGCTCATCAATATCCGCTGTGATGCTAAGCCCAGAGTTGAGAGTCAAGTCAGATGACTCGCCATCATCTGAGGACACCCATGAAATCTACGTCAGCCTTAGGAGATCTGCTCATGTTCCATCTCTTACCCTCTTCTTGGATTGTATATCTCCTTCCCTATGTTTTGAATGGCAAGGAATCACCATTGTTTACTTGTTCGTAACTGTAAGTGTACTGCGCATAAAATGTTCAGCAAGACCAGAAAAAATTTAAAATCTTAACCGTCCTAAACTGGGTGGGTTGTTTTCGGTCCCGCAAACTCGATTCATTAAAACCTTTGAACCGAAGCATCTCTACTGTCCTGGAGTCGAGAAAACATTCAGTTTTCCTTAAATTCATGTCTATTGCATAATGCACACAAACACATACACGCAGAGACATATTTATTTATTTCATCAATGTACAGTTGGTAAACCACTGCTTCATCTTTGAAAAAAAAAACCATTATTACTTCATGGTTTCATTTCCTCAGGCCAAACATGCCTGATATATATGTACCTGTGTATATATGTATAATATTTATAAATATTAAAATATAAAATACACATGTGCACTTTGACTAAAATATAAACTATAACCTTACATTTTTTATACTTCATATTTTTATACCCCTATACTTTAACTAAACTATAAAATATACTTCCCAATAACATTTTTTGATAAATCTAATAGAAAATTAACTCCATCTATTTCTCTCCATCCACTCCATTATTTCCCTCCATTTGACTATAAGTTTTTTAGTCTTTTAATGGGTTTGGTTTTTTGCCATGTAAAAGGACATCTGCTTCTTTAATCACTTCTTTTTTCTTTTTCTTTTTTCACTCTTTTCATGATTTTTTTTTTCATTCTTTTCATATGTTAAAAAATTAGTCCCACCTTTTTTAATTTAAAAGTAGATAGACATCATTAAAAAGTATACAATACATTTACTATCCTGTACATAAGTTAATTGTAGTGCTTGATCGTCTTTAATTAGCATACATGAGATTATCTAAAGTGTTTTATCCATCGGTACGGTACCCTATCATGTACCTTAGCAAATCTCTACAACACATTTATTATTTTCCAATACAAAAAAGTCATGTGTACCCCACTTATCTCTATCTTCTTCCCCCACTTTATCTCTATCTTCTTCCCCCACTTTATCTCTATCTTCTTCCCCGTAAAAAACCCACCCCACATCCTCCATTTTAGTTCCCCAATTTTTGAGCTTTTCTTCCTCACATTCTTATATTGCTTTCCTTCTACTATTTTACAGATCCATAGCATCGCGGTAAATAGCGATATATACCAATTATCGATGAATCCAGTGCGTAAAACTAACAAACCCAGAAGATCAAGCCATATATACCAATTATCAACGATAATAGTGTGTAAAACAAGAATTCTTATAATTCAACTATTAGAATAAGAATTAAAAATATTTAAAAATAAAAAATTTAAGACTTAAAGGCATAGTCATGAATTCTCAAGTCAGTCAACCAATTTTGATAATAAAACTGAACAATCTGACGAACCTGAAACACCCACTGAATCGGGTTTTCAAGGACTTTCATTCTGTTAATCCTCAACTTTTTTAATTTTAAATTTAAGAACCCTGAACCAAGAATACAAGTCTGATTGAGAAGGTCTAACCCAACACATGAATGACCCAGTCAATCTTAATAGACGTAATAGGTTCAGAGAAACATATAATATGGATCAAAGAAGAATCATATTTGCTGAATGGAAGGCGTTCAGGTAAAGATTATTAATGTAATTTCGAGGACATATGGACACAATATCATACAAATGATCGTTTGTGCTTGGCTTCTCACTTTCAGTGACACGAACATCAATATAAGTACCGTCTAAGACTCCCAAACAATTCTATATAACATATTAACACTCGAATTATTATTTGAATAATTAAAAACAATTAACATTTTTCATGAAGAAAACTTAAAATAATGTATACCTTAAACCATTTCCATATCTCATCATTACAATTTGCTTGCACCGGAGTTGCTGCTTTAAGTAGACAACCTTGTAGTCTTAAAACTCCATGTAATACAGAATTGAAATACCTACTTATGGTCTCCCCTGAACGTTTGAATCTATTACCTATTTTACGAATCTCTACATGATGAGCAAGTATATGCAAGAATATGCACACTTGCTCCTTTAAAGTAACCAAGCCATCCTTTTTCACTCTTCTATCATTATGAAGTAATTCACATAAGATACCAAAGGTTCTTCTATCCATTTTGAGTTGATTCATGCACGATGTATCACTATCTCCTATTATACTATCCAAATAACGTAGTCGTGTTTCACGATTAGTAAAAGTACGATCAGCTAACAAATAAGTTTCATAATGTTACTTTGCCATATCAACTATCATCTATAGTGCCATCATGAACATACTCATCATTTCCAAATGTCACATCTCCAATACAAGATACATCAAAAGCTTCCTCTTATCCATCTCTATTCAAAACAAAAATATTTTAGCTAAATAATTCATATCAATTATCACAAAGCCTATCAATGTTATTGAGCAAGTCATCAAGACACCAGCTGTTCATATTCAAAAGAGTGCCTATTTTAAAGAATTTGGATTTCTCTTACAGAAAGAGTTGAGACTGAAAATGGATGCTTGAATCTCAGGATATATATTTTACTAAATTTGAAAGAAATACTATCTAACAATATAAATGCTAATCAACAAAGGAATTTGGATCATAATCTCTATAGAGGTACCACTTCTGATTAACTGCTAAAAATGACCATTTACTATAATCTGAATTGATAATTGTTCAATCAGTATAGAATAAAATAGGAAAGTGATTTACCTACAATAACAGATTCTAATTTATGCCTTCTTATCAATCAGAGGTGAGCTTCGGTGAAAATGAATTGAGATTTCAACATTGTATCAATTAGTAAAACCAAAACTCTCACAAAGTCAATAAAAAACATAGAGAAACAGAGGGTCTTTGCGGTGAAACAGAGAAGAACATTTCTAAAACACAGATCTGTCTTCGTCGGTGAAACAGATAGCTATAATCGTTCAAAGCTAAAATCAGATCTACAAAACATGTAATAAGCACATATCTCATCAACTAGAACGCAGATCTATGAAATACAGAACAATCACGGAAAAGGAAGAGATACTTACCTCGTATGGGCAGAAACGAAGAAGTCTTCGTCGATGAGAATGTCTTCGTCGATGGGTCTGAGCAACATCGGGGTCTGTCGTCGAGGGTGTCTTCGTGGGATCTATTTTCGCGTTGAGGGTGTGTCTTCGCGTCGAGGGTGTCTTCACAGATCTCTCTGTTTTATTTTAGTCCCGTTTAGTCCCCTCCTAAATGAGGGGACTAAGTTATACGGTGTGGGTGAGACTATTTAGTCCCACCGTATTAGTTAGTACGAGTATTATGTTTTTGTCAAACATCGGATAATACTATTTTAGTATTGTCTTGACTCTAATACTCTCCAATATGGGCTGCCAAACGAGCCCTCAATCTCTGTCATTATAAAAGTGCAAATTTCAAAAGTGCCATTGAAGTATGTCCTAACAAGATGGAGGAAAGACATAAAAAGACGTCATACAAGAACTCAAGTTCCTTATGATGATTTGAGTAGCAATCTTGAGGACCAATGATAAAATTAGGGCAGTCTTTAGTAATAACCTAGGAAACATAGACTATAATAGTCTGACCTACGATACAATAATTATTACAATACAAAAGGAAGGTCTAAAAATGTGCACAGACATGAAAATTAATAAAAATTTTAAAAAAGAAAATAGAACTGCCAAATATGATTTTGACAATTTCTGCGAGCAATATGGTTTACCCGTTATTGCTCATTCTTAGAAGAATAGAAAAAATTATCATTTAAATCCTAAAAGAGTCTACAAACATTATAAGAGAAAATACCATAAAAATAAAAATAAAAATTCTGACAAATACTTCTCTAAGAATAAAAATTATTTTATAAGAAAATTCAATAAAAAAATTTTGATAGAAGAAAAATTAAGTGTTTTAAGTGTGGCCAGAATGGTCATTTTTCTAGCACTTGCCAAGGCAAAATAAAATTAATCAGTTAAAAATCTCTAAAGAAGATAAACAAAAATTGTTTAGAATATTAAAACAATAAATTATTATGAAAGTAGTATTGAAGAATTGAAAGAATTTGAATCCTGTGAATCTGAAGAATTCTGACAGTGATTCTCCAAAAGGAAAAATTCTACAAAGGAAAGGAAAAATAAGTTACTTTACAGGGAACTTCAAAAAGAAATTAAAAATATTAAAATTGAAATAAAAGAATTAAATGAATCAAACACATAAATAACAAAAGAGTTAAAAATAGAGAGTTTAATTAAAAATTATGAATCAAGTGAACTAGGAGAACCTATTAAATTTCAAATTTCTGATAATAAGGTTGAAGAACCTATTATCAACAATCAAGATGAAGATAATTTCATTTAAATTCTTAATCACATCAAAATAAAAAATGGCACATAATGATCTGAATAATACTTCAAGATTTTGATTTTACTTCAATGGCTCTAATTGATTCAGGAGCAGATTTAAATTATATACAGGAATGACTCGTTCCAACCAAGTACTTTAAGAAGACAAGATAAACTTTATCCTCTGCCAATGGTACTAGAATGCATATTAATTATGGAATCCTCAAAATTCATATTTGTCAAGGCAATGTAGTTTTAAAATATCAATTGTTTTAGTAAAAAATATGACGAAAAGTATAATTTTGGGTTTACCATTCATTTCTCTGCTGTATCCCATGGATAAACCTGTAAAATTCAAATTTCTTTTTTTTCTCACAATGAGAAATTAATTATTTTTTAAAATCCATAAATTTAATTTTCTATAAAGAAAGACAATTGTCTCTTTTACAAAACAAAATAAAATACAAAAGAATTGAATGACAACTTCAAAATCCCGCTCTTCAATTATGCAGAGATTAATACATTAATTAATCACAATTCCACATCTTTTGGTATCAGAGCCAAACAGGGTAGGTTGTTTTACTGTTTAAATTAATCCCTGCATAACTACTGTTCTACACTGCCTTTATGGCTGGTTATTGCTTACCTGCATTATTTTATTCTACAAAAGAGGTGGAATTATGACCAAAAGAAGTGGAGTTATGATTAATTAATGTATTTAAATACTGAGTATTAAGAAGTAAGAATTAAACAACATAGACAATAAAATTGTTATTCAAGAGTAAGATTAAAACTTACAAGTATTGAGAAAATTAATTGGCAATGATTAATTAGTGCTCTCACTCACTAATTTAAGTTGAAGAAAAAGAAGAAGATATTATAAAAGAGGAGAAGAAATCTTTGTTTTCAAAACAAGTTTTTGCTCTCAAATAGTTAAGAGTGTAAAACCAGTTCTGAGAAATAAATATGAGAAGCTTGCCTATTTATAGATAAGGAAAGTGGAGCTCACTGGAAACTCATCACTTACCTGCACTATTTTATTCTATAAAAGTAAAAGTATTTTACATTTCTACTTTTGACTAAGAACAGTAAAAAGAATAAATAGTTGCCTAATTATTTGACAATTAGTACAATAATTACAGAGAAAAATAAATTACAAAGATTCCTCAATAATTGTTATCTCGGTCTTCATGTCTTCATGATTGCTGTCATTGAAAATTCATTGTGACTAATGTTGTAGATTGGATTCCTTGATAATTGTTATCTTGGATTCTTGTTCTTTGATTTGTTGATTGTAGAGAAGTCATTACTTCTTGTCTTGAAGATCTTTATGGTTGTTGCTTTGTGCTGAGGCGTCATCATGATACATCAATTGATCTTTGATTTTTTTGATTATTCAAACATTGGCATTTTACCAAAGGTGAATTATTTTTCTTTATTCATTGTCACTGAGATCGATACTATCAAATGAGTCTTGTAAGTCTTGGAAATGATCATAAGCCCGTTGAGGAAGAACGTGAACTTGTGATTTTCCCTTCAATTACTAAAGGGGAGTCGTGGATGATTAACCTTTTTTATTTTTTATTTTGATTGGATGATTTGATTCTACTGATGATTCAGAGTCAGAATCAGTATTATCTTCAAGGAGGAGAAACATCTTTTGTATTAATTCTTACTTTGATTTTGATTTGGTAGCCTTGATTTTTTTTTCCTTTGGAGAAGGTTTTTATTTAGGTTTAGATTCTTGGAATGAATTGGATGATTTAGTTTGTGGGTTTATTTGTGAGATCGGATTGATTGGCTCATTAATTTTTAATGGGGCCACAAGAGAAAGTTTGGTTAATTTCAATTGTAGGTGGATATGCAAATTCATTATTTTTGGAGGCATATATTTTTAAAGTATTAAATTTGTCTCACATTTAACATGATATATTATCTTGTGAGAATTTCATTTTCAATAGAATACTGTCATTTTAGGATCGTTGAAATTTTATATTTGTTTATAAAATAAAGTATTGGTGGAGAAAGAAAATTTGTGAAGGTTCTAGTAATTTTAAAAATATTTAAAATTATGTTAGAGTTCAATTGAAAAATTGACTTTGAAATTCTAATCAAAATTTAAAAATAAAAAAATGAGAAAATTCTCTATTTTGATTCAAGAAAATTATTTATCAGACATCAACATAGTCACAATAATTATATTATTTTTTATTTAAAATGAGTTTTAACCCTGAAGGATAGATTTTCCATTTCTCTATAGTTATGATTTTGAAAATGTAAAAGAAATGATCTGGACTGATTATTGAATTGATATTGACTGATTTTGTTTCTAAGAGAATATCTCTATAGAAACATGGATCGTCCTCTTCATGATATTCTAAGAACCACCATGGGAAATGCCATAAAAAATTGCTGACTTGCCATCTCTCGAGAGTGGACGAAAGCTACACGCAACTACCATCATCTCCTCCATTGCTGACTTGCCAAGCTCCTTCCTCCGTAACGTCCTACTCCATCCTTAAGCTGGGTGTACGGGATGCGTCCAACGTGTTCGACGAAATTGCCCAGTAAGTGACATTTCCAGTATCATTATCCGTGATAGAGTATGCCGGATGAGTTCGGTTTGAACCGAATTGGAAGAAAGCAAAGTGAATAATAAGAAACAGAATGAAGAAGAAACGACACATCACCAATTGTAAGTCACGGAAATAGATAGCCATTAGAAGTGGGCTAAAGCATGAAATTGGATCTGTTTATATGTCAGAAGCTTCACTCACAGTGAACTCTATTTTGGAAAATTACAAGTAAAAACACCTAGGATTACACATTACAATGGTCGTTCTGCTGAATTCGGCTTCAATTATGGGGCAGAGTTCAAATGTGTCAAGATTAAGAAGGAAGCTAAAGAAAAATAAGCTTGAACTAATATGATGGAGTTGAATAAGGTTGGAAAAAATTGAAAAAAACTAAACAGGTATGAGTTGTTCATATGACTATTTAACAATCATTTCACGATCAACGAGATAAATTGATGGATGAAAAAAGTTGAAGGATCAATTAAGAAGGGAAGATAACTTAGGAGATAAGTTGATATTAACTCTAGATATATGTGTATTTATAATTTCTTAAGTTTATATTAAGAATCGATAAATTCTTAAAAATAAAAAAATAGTAGGATAAATATAATTTGACAATTGAGTTAAATTATTTTATATTATTCATTCTAAATTTAAATAAAACTAGAGGTATTATGCTGCAAATGACAAAAGAAGCTAGAAAGTCTCAATACCTTTTTCAATAATCTTAAGAAAAGAATCTTGTTATTCATATACCGTACATAAGGTAAAATGACAATTGAATCATCTTGTGGAGCCACAAGTAATGATCTAACGGTTAGAAAAATATTTGTAAGGTAAAAAAAATGTACCATAACTAAATATATTGCATAAGAGATATGACACTAGACCAACATTCCTCAAACCAACAGACTCGAGTTCGAGCCCACATAAGTCCCTTACAAGAAATGATTGACCTTATTTAGTATGTCAAGGGGAGATCTCTAAAATCCCTCAACAACCTTGGAAATGATCAAGAATATTTTAGAATCATCGACATCTTTCCAAAAATGTCTAGGTCCTCAATAATGACAGATTTAGGAGAGTAAACTAACAGATTTCCTCAAATTTTCAACAAAAAGAATCACAAAACACTCTTCCAAAGAGACGCGCAACCAGAAAATAATGCTTCAATGAAACCAAGAACACAATGAATCTAAACTAAATTCTCTGAGAAGAATTCCTCGAGGTCCCTCTAAAGTAGAACTGCACGTATAAAGCACTAAAGCTCAACCTAGATATCAACTCAGCGATTCACGACCAAGTGAAACACATCGAGTAAGTGGGTGGGATTAGATCAATCAAATGAAAATTTCAAATTTGATGCATGAACAACAGAGAAATTAAGAAAGTAGAAACATAAATTCTGTTGAATCCCACTACATAACCTAGGTTCAACCATAAGCGTGAGAACATAAATGTTTAACAGATTAATTAATCTAAAAATCATATATTAATTCCAACATGCAAGCCAATAATAAAATAGTCTAAAATTAGGAAAATAAAATAAGTCTAACTCAACCAAAATCCTAAATCATCTCTAACAAATCTTAAATCAACAGAAAATCCAGCAGGATAGGGAGACCATAGGTGTCATTTACCATATCGAGTATGTCAGTTCGACATTTGCATGCAAGTGTTGCAAGATTATAATCTAATCTTGCTATATTTCACCTGCGCTAGAAACGTTATCATAAAAAAACACACACCTCAGATCTACCTCAACGAGAAAGACAAACATGGAAAACAATTAAAGGGATTGATGAACCCTTAAAGATACAGATAGCTGGAGAGAGGGGGGGGGGGGG